>NQII01002013.1:225300-285191 GCA_002778355.1 Clitarchus hookeri | reverse complement strand
ACCAGAGCTCCCTCACTGGCAGAGCTCCAGTTTTGGGCCTCCTCGACTGTTAAGGAGTCGACCAGCCCACCACCAAGCTAGGCTGTTGTGACTGCCCACACTCTACGCTTCGCAAGGGAGGTGGATACCCCTTTAAAATTGGACCGGGGCCCTCCCGGGGTTGCCCACGTCTGCTGACCCAAAGGTCACCCGCTCGTACCGCGCGGAGGTGTGGGTCCCCTTGACCGGTAGAGGCTGTATATTCGCGTACTCGGCCCATTCCCGTAGCTTAGTGAACTGGTCTCGGATACTAGGGCCGGCAATGTCCCCGACACCTCAAGCGACCAGTGTAGCCCACCTCGTGCAGCCAGAGGGCGCCGGCAGTGGGCCTCGATGCATATATATATATATATATACATACACAGTATATCATAAAAAAAGACGTTCCCAGGTGTTGTTTACGTGCCGTTTGTGTATTGTCATTATACATTTGTTGAACAACAATGCACAGACACAGGAAACAAAGATGCATCGATTTTGGTCATATAGTTTAATTTTTACCTATTTCACATGACGGTTGTATGTAGGTAGTGTGTGGAAGTGCAGTGTATCAAGGGAATTTGACCATGCAACCGAGCCATTATGCATGTTTCATTGCAATTATTTCCATTTGAGGTGTTAAATCTAATTATTGTGTGAAAATACAAGTTTTTCTTTGCAATTATGGTAATTATCCAGTTTAGTGACTTTTCTGAACGAAACGTCATAGATAAACGAAAGTAGCACTAATGGATTCTGCACAGCTTACCTTGTTAATATTCAAGAGGGCATCATGTTAAAATAAGTAGAACGTATTAAATAAAATAGTTAAAAATACGAGCAGTCCGCCGGTTTGTTTACAGCGGACGCCCATAATTTTTGATGACTTCATGATTCCTGCCGTCACCTTATTGGCTTGTGGGTATTGTTATGTCACCGTGACACATCATATATGATTTTAACGGGCATTTTTGAGGCATTTCAGTAGCCTTTGCATCTTTGCGGGGGTGAGTTGTGACAGATTGACAGAATAAAAAACGGAGAAAGCAAGAACTAGTGCTTCTGTGCGTTATATTCGGCTACGAACGAGTGCTTCAGTGTGTAATATTCAGCTATGAACGAGTGCTTCAGTGCATAATATTTGCGTATGTGGTGTTTTAGTAAATCATGGTGTTTCGTCGAGTGAGGCGAGGTTAAATTGGCCGAGGACAGAGGAATTGTACCCGCCGCCTACCTAGGCGAGTTAATTGATATTCTTTGGTGTGTTTTACGGTTCCCTTAAATCCCTAAAATCCTAAATTCGTAGGTTAGTTTAAAACCCTAAAATCTAAGGTTAATTTAAACCCTTAAAATCCTAGGTTAGTGTAAAACCCTAAAATCCTAGGTTAGTTTTAAAATGTAAAATAGTGATTCACCCATCGTGGGGGTTAGGTTCTGTTACGTTACGTGGGCACATATTACGAAATTAATCACACGTTAATGCCCCTTGTATATTCGTGTTCTGCGTCATTAGTACATAGGGAAAATACCATTACTGGGGAAATTTTTTTTTTACAGAAAAGTACCTAAACTGGATAATTACAGTATCATGTTCTGTAGGTGAGTTAGCAGTAATACCAAGGAGCTATATTCACAGCTTACAAGGGTGAGTATCGTAATTTATTGTCTAGTTTTAGCGTGGGAAGTGAGTGTAGTGAATTATACAGTGTAGTAATGTATGTTAGTGTTGGAATTGAAGGGCTTACACACTGCTGCTGCCTAGCCATGTCATATGTGAAGAGCTACCCAAATTGTACCTAACTTCATGGATACGTTAAAGTTTTAGTGTGATTCTGTATAAATTATATTCAAGCGTAGCCCCCTGGCACTGAAATATACTGTTCAAGCGTAGCCAAACATTACGCATCGAGCCAGAGTCCCAGCGACAGCAGGGGAGTAAATCCCCAAAACAGTAACTCAAGGCAAGCTTGCTGTTTTTGTAGGTACCAAGCGCGAAGCGCTCATGCTTCCGCAAAGTTTGAGTTTGAATAAAAACAAAAAATGGTGCGCGCACGTTCACACGCATGCATGCACACACAACACACACACCCTGTTATGATTCAACCATAGTGGAATTGCATGGAGTTAGGTTAGGCCCTTGCATTTAGCGCAGGAAATCATATTTCTTTACATAAATTATACATAATTTTTATGTGTTTTACCCCACAATTTCCTTGATCTTCATAGCCCTCCCCTCTATCACGTTTGGTGCATTATGTACAGTGAATATGTGATGCTCATAGTAAATTAGTGTTGTGTGATTAGTAGTGTCCATTTATACCATTTTATAGGAATTTGTTTTGGAAAAGCCAAGTCTTAACAATTACCTTAATTTCTCTTGGTGAAACAAAACTTACATGTGTGTTTACTGACTGCAGTACTTAGAGAAAATACTGAAAACATCAAAACCTGAAACTGAGCATTAACGGCAAATATTAATAAAATTTACACACATAAGAAAATTCACATAATAAAGAAAAATTAAGAGAGGTTTTTCTGACATTACAATACTAACCAAAACAAACTGAAAATTAACAAAACATATGAAGGGTACAGAAGAAAAAGGATGATTGTCCATTTGTACAGAAAATGAGTTTATGGGGTTATCTGATAGAGAACTGCCAGTACTGTTGGCATGCCAAAGCATAACGGTTAAAGGAAAAGACACACATCCAGGATAAGAGTGTATAGTCACAATAGCATTTTACGCAAAACTAGCAAATATGGACTTTTATCCTTTTGCCCCTGTACCCTTCATATGATTTAAAACCAAAATATTTGCTCAGCTTTAATTTAAATAAATAAACATGAAAGGAAATAATGTCACACTACACCAAAAAAAGTTTTAACAAACTATAAGTGTGGAACACAATTGTAACAGTTTCATGAATCACCTCTTACAACCTACTAAAAGCCATTGAGGAGAGCAACGAAACTCAAAGATATGAGTTAAATCAGCAATTTTGAACCACATGCAGCTCGTGAAAGCTAACATGTTCGAAATAAGGCCCGTTCTACAATGACACGGGTGAGGATACAGATCACCGAAGAGGAGCACGTAACAAACTCCATCTTCAATCTGCAATGACACACATGCGGACGTGAATAGAGTATGGATACACATAAGAAAGCTTGGCAACTCCCAATTCTTTTGTGTCCATGAATCTGTGTAGCCAATAGGAATTGAGTATTTGGTGTGTCAATATTCGTTTTTGTGGCCATTGTGGTAAATACAGCAGCAAGTGCATGGATTTGCCTTGGCTATTATCATTTTTGTTTTAATAAATACATGCACATGATACAGCAGTAGTATCTGCGCAGTGTTAAACACACTAAAAATACACTAAATTCATTTTTTTACATCAGAAAACCTATATCAGTAATTTGCAACAGCTGAATATTTTTGATTTCATAAACTGCAGAACTGTAAGTTTCTTTGTATTGTAGAATAGTTGAAAATTCATCTAACAGTCGTCCGCTCGTTCCGTTTACGTGTTCCGAGTCCGTTTCCTTACACATCCGTGCATTGTAAAACGGGTCTAACAACAAAACATAACGGGCTCCATCAATTACACACAACAGTCAACCATAAAAAAATGTTTGGGCACATGATACGTTCGTAACTGAACGAAGGGATGTCATTTCTAAATTTTACGAAACTATTTTGAAACATACTATTATAGATTTAGTTGTTTACGTTAATTTTGCGCAGTCTATGATTTGGAAACTACCAATACGAAATTAGGTTTCTCCCAACATATCGACAAAACATAAAACAATATAGGAAATAGAGTGTGCAAAATCTTCTGTTGGCGTCTAAGAACGCCGAATATACGCAATTATGTATAATGCTACTCTTGCATTCCAACACTCCAAAAGAAAAGAAAATGTTGATTGTCCTTTTCATCATGTGACGGTAGTAATAAAACCTGCTTTCATACATGCCTTGCTCCGAAATTAACAACTACCTAAAGTGATTCTTCGAGAGATGGCTTACTCCCCTCTGTGACCAAACACATATTATTATCATTCACATAATATTATTTCACAGATCAAAATAAAGCAACACCATCAATAGGTCCTAGATGAATTTTTATTTAGTAATGCATTATGGGAGTTTGGCCAGTACAAAACAAAAACGGTGGTTGGCTCCTATATTTATACAGCCATATCATCATTTTTAGCTGGAAACAAAACAAATACACTACATTATATTGCGAACACTCCGCAGTCGTATTCGAAGCACTGCAATCAGCGCGCATAGTGGAAAGTAGGTAGATGTGCATATGTATAGACTATTTGTTACAATAGAGATGTGGAATAATTTGAGAAAATCATTGATAAGTTCTTGGTGGCGAGGAGGAAGAGCTGCATATGCACGGTTTTGTCGGCAAACCTACGTAAAAGCGTGAATTTTGCCAGGTAGGTGAAGAAATTCTAGTAGGTAAGCATCAAACCTGACTCTAATCCCCAAATACACCATTTCATTCACTCTCCATTCAAAAATCACAATTTTTCTTGGCAAAATTAAGAAAATTGTGTTAGTGAACATAACATTTGTCTCACAGCATACACACTACCTTTGATCCAGAAGATATGGAAGCTGAAATTTTTCACCCTAACTATAAATGCTGATGTGACATACTGTTTCAAATTTGTTCACTATGCATAGCCATTACCACATGGTCAAACACAACAGTATGTTGGCTTGCGTAAACAATGATGGGTAACTCTACTACAGCCCTAATTATTCTTCACGAAATATGCCATGAAGACTCACAAATACATCATTTCATTGTGGTAAGTATAATTATTTCAAAACAAAATTTATACAACATCCTAAATTGAAGTTTGTGTAAAGAAAAGATTATATCGCACTAGTACATAAAAATTATTTTTGTGAACTAACTGTGTAACCTCATGGCCACATATTTGCCACTCGCGAGGCCTATTGGAAGTAAAATATAGCATATATTTCCTTCAGTTGAGGTCCTGGACTTCAAAATAGCCCACCCATGCAAAACTTAAATGCACTTGCCTTTCCGGAGTTATTTTGCGCTTTCGAGGCTCAGACTGAAGGGAGAAATAAGGGCGATACTGGTGCGTACAGTAAGTGCCCCATCACCACTATATGTGCAATGTCTTCTGTTGTAAAAATTGTATTGTTGGACTTGAAGAGGACATCCAGTACCTGGTGTTATTGGTGGAAAGTTTGTAGCTAAGTTCAGCACAGTGCACTGTTCTACTTTCATAGATGTTCAACCAGAATGTTTTAAGATACAGCAGTCAGAAAATGTCATTTTTTGGCTATGTGAGTAGCTTCAAAATAATAATTATTTGCAAATTCCATGTTATGTTAAAAGTTGTATTCTGGCCTAGTTTGAAGTGTGAATTAGTTATTATTGTGTGAAAACAAATTGTGAAAACATGAAACAGCTTGTTTTAAAAACTTATATTGGAACACAGTTTAAGCACCAGGTAGAGGACACCTTAAATACTCAATTCAAGGATTTTTTAACCTTTAGAATACATATTATGAAACAAGGGGGTTTTTCACAAAAAATAAGAGAAACTGCATCCACAGTTTCCATACAAAGTTGAGCCAGTGAAGATAAAGAGTCCAGTTTGTTGCACTCGCCTCAGTGGGACAGTTTATATGGTAATGAAGGTTAAAAATATTTGTTGAAATTGATTGGCTCAGCTCTACTTATTATATGTTAACGATAACATCAGAACCTAGTTTTGTGAGCTTTACTGGAAGTGTTTTTTAAGACAAGAGTGCAAGGAAAGTTCGACAATTCATTAGTCCTATCATTGAATTTTATTAAATGTAATCTCACCCCTATATCATTGGTGCAACACTTTCCCAACCACAACCACAGTTTAGTAACCAAGTGTTATAGTTTTGCTTAAGCCAGTGGAGTAGAAACGATTTCACCTGGACGGGTTATAAAGTGATGAGGAAGGAGATTGGTGGATCCTGCGGTGGTGTACGTAGAGGGGGGAGAGATTCAAAAGATTTTTTCCCGCGGGAAAATTTCAAATATCGATGTTCAATATAGTGTTATCTAAGTGTATTTCAAGCTCATTGAAAATGTTAAAGTACTAATAAGTTTTTTGAATTAATGCGCAATAATTAATAAAAAAAACTCACCAATAGAAAAAAAATACAAATATCTGTATTTAGACAAGGCAATTCAATTGTAATCAAAATAAAATATTTTGACAGGACTTTATCACAAAAGTATACACTCAATCAAAATATTTAGTTAACGATCAAGACATACATTACTAGTTCATACATTACAAAACAATCTCATGTGAAAATATCATTGATAACTTCACAGGCATTCAAAGAAATGTTTCTGTCAATTGATAGCACTGCAAGTCCATTTAATCTATTGAGATGTAGCATTTCTTAGATAGGTTTTTATCCGCTTCAGGGAAGAAAATTGTCTCTCCGCTGTGTGTGTCAAAACTGGCAGAATGCACAAAATTTGAAGGAGTTTGAAAATATTAGGAAAAAGGCATAGTCCCCAGTAGCTCTATATTTTATGATGGCACCAAAGTTTCCTTTATTTGTGTTACTGCCACTTCTTTCATCAATGTCTCCCACATCAATTTTGCCTCTATCACGATGGCCACATAGTGATATTTCTTGTCTGCCACACAAAATGATGTACTCAATAATAGGTTCCAAGTACTTACTATTTTTTTAATTTTGCTCTTCCCTGCCTTTAACAAAGGTCATAAAGTCCAATGCTTTTGAAACACTTTCCTCTTGGTACGTACATTCAGAACGCTGCCTGAAAATTTCCTTGGGCTTATTCCAATTGTTGAATTTCGACTCTACCAACTGGCCCAAAGCTTGACTGCCTATCCCACCCATCTCAGCAAATAGAACACAATATTTCAAAAAAAAAAAATCTTGCTTTTTTTTTTTTAATAATAGCAAATCAAACTCTTCTAGCCACTGATATTGAAATCTCAGCTTCATTTTTTTTTTATATTTGTATCTGTCAATTAAGGGGAATGTATAATTTTTTGGTGGCACCCACGAAGTTTAAAGTACCGGTTACTGCACTTTTTCATCTTCATTTAAGCTTCTATTCCGAACAAGGAAATGTCGTTTACATGAGCAGTCACTGTGAATTCATGTGCAGCAGGTGGTATTGTATTGTTGCTTTTGCACAAGATCAACACCTCGACCTCAGTTTCTTATTGGATTTACTTGCTGTTGCACATTGTCTTTTGGTTTTGACAGAATTAATGCCATCACTTTTAATATCCCTAACATGGTCATTTTCGTTTTTATTTTCGGATCCCACTTAAAAAATTCCTGTCCGTTTACTTTGTGACATAGAATGGGAAACAAACGCTGTAAATCAAAGCCATAGTACACAAACAATGTTCAATGTAAATATCTCCCAACGAAATGTATTAATGTAATACTTGTAAGCTTTTTAATACTTGCGTGGATATAAACAACATGGTTACGGCATGGATATCACCACTAATACTGTTGCTTGCAGCGTGAAAGCCGATTATCGTATTACTGCGATGCTGTTTTACTAAAGAGAGTATGAGCAGAACTAGCAGTCAGCATAAAAAAAACAAAAACAAATTATTTTCAGGGATATTTTTTTCTCCCTGCACACATGCTTGAAAATATCTTGTTTGGCTCATGCATGAAATAAAAAGATGAGAGCAACCAGACAGAAAAAAATAAACGTTTTCCAGACTCGGAAAAAAGAACAGTGAATATTTTTTGGCAGACATAGAAAGAAGAACAATGTGGTGGCAGAATGCAGGGGATTTTTTTTTAACATGAAAGGGGGGATATATCCCCTTGATCCCCACCCTGGTTCCTTTATCCATGTCTTACGTCTAGGTTACAATCGTATTGATGCTACAGTAAAGTTGGATTCACAAGCTCCATGTAATGTGTGTATGTATGTTCGGTCGTGGCTGGCATTCACACAAAAACGTAAATTTTGCAAGTGTATACTCGCTTACTCTCGGGTGGCGGAAGTGGTCAACAACATTTTTATGCTGGGTTTGTTTTGTTGGTGGGATCTGTGAGACAATTTCAAAATATTGACATTTCCCATATAAATTGTTTGCGACAGAAAACAAGAAAAATGTGGACTATTGATGGTGGCACGCTCATAATGCTGGTTTAACAGAATAAAATAATACACAACAAAAAAAGGAGCGACTTAAAAAATGCAGAAATGAAATTGTATAACCTAAAAAGCAATACATTTAACCTATATCCAGATTAATACATTATATGAAATACAAAAATAATAATTGCGTTACAGTCGTTGAATGCTATTTATAGGACCGACCTCTATCTGCGGTGTCTGACGTTTACGCCTCTTTATAAAAACCTACGATTCTGTTACAGCAACTAGGAATTCCAAATATGTCCAACTATCTATTTTTCATAAAATGTAAACACACAACCTAGCCGAATGAAATTATTTATAAAACATGGTAACTATTTACATGTACTACAGTGTTATTGGCTTTCGAAATCGGCAATTCTGATTGGATGGTAACTGTTCCAGTAGTTCCGGGTATGTTCACATCCTCTGTAGAGTGTGCGTGATGTATATATGCACAGAAGTTGAAAGTTGAGCTACTCTGTTTGTTTTTCCACATACAAACTGACGTGCGCTCGGTACGTCCCTTGTCGAAGGGAGACGGTTGGACGCGCGGTGTCCCTCGAGCTGTGAAAGTGCCGGGCGCCAGCTCAGTGTTGAGCAATGAGATTGGGTCGTGGTTAATCCCCCTAGGGGACTCGAGGTAACACACGTCAGATAATAGGAAAATGCGAGCTGTATGGCCGCTGCGCACGCCCGGATTAATGAACGCACTATTGGTTATATGAAAGATGATTATTTTATTGAACACTTAAACGAACAGACATGTGGTGACCGCGTGGTCGTACAATGTAACACACTAATAGATTACGATTAATTAAGGTGCGTGATGCTGCTCTCCCCTCGGTGCGATGTAACATAAAATACATGTTATTTCGTGGATGATACGATTACTGAGTGAGGTTGCAGCCTCAGGGGCTGGCACCGAGGTTCTTGTGAAGCGAGAGACTTACCACGTCCGCCCATGTTGAAGTGATGCAGCGTACTGGTTGAGAACTGCGCTGGCTCCCGCTACCTGAGCACGGCCAACGCCAAGCGGTGAAAAGATGAAACATAAATGCGACTTAGAAATGCTAATGAGATGTAAGAAAATGATATACCTTAGATTAACATAATCAAATACAATTACCCTATACAACTTACATAATAAAACACAATTACCCTTGCACAAATACACAATAAATCAGGGTTATATTAATATTAAATATTTGCATTGCAGCAACCACTGTATAGCCAACTTAGTAATGTCACATGCCCTGGCTGGCTGGGTATGTGATGACTGTCTTTAAACACGATAAACATGATATAAATAAATACTGAATAGATACACTGAACCAATAAATAATAATGATTAAATTATTAAGCTCTGAATAATTAATGACACTGGTGCAATTTACACACATGGAACAAATACACTTGATAATTATGACACTGAATAAATACATATAACCCTAAATAAACTATACTGATGCACTCCAATCAATTATGTCACACTGATGTAATTATATTGGTGAACTCTGATTAATTACATAGCACTGAATAAACGATATTGACGAACACTGATTGATTACATAACACTGAATACACTATCACTCTTGCCCACATGCCTGCTGGTGTGGTGCATCTGGAGTGGAGGTCACTACTGCGGCAGTCACAATGGGCACAAAGGTACTAGTGAACGCCTGGTTCACGTCAAAACATACAGTAAGTGTGGATGTACATACATGCATCTATATAGTATGTTTAATTTTTATATGTACGTACATATGGCAAGTGGATGCTGTGAATCCAGCTTAACACATTACAATAAGTTGTGAATCTACAGAGAGTAATGGCCATGGCCAGAATCAATATTAAATGTTGCAGCGACACAAAACAAAACACAATGAATCAAACGTTGATCAATCTGCAGGTATTTGCATTTAACACCTACCAATCAGAATAAGGAAGTCACAAACAAGCGAAAAAAATAGCATAGACCGTCGGCAATACAGGAATCCAGCATCGCAGGACATTTTTATCATGTTCTGTTATAGAAAATTAATAGATAGCTTAGCCCGGAACATTCGCGCATTTAATCATGGGTAGCATGAGCTGTTTTTGCACAAACATTGCTGACTTTTATAATGTGTTTGTATGGGTAAAATATTTTATTAGCTGGAATTATTATTTAATTGAAATAAGCCAGGCATGGATACAGCAGTTTTGTAAGCCTGACACCAAATTATATTGCTGGAACCTCATTTATACATTAAAATATCGAAGACCATTCCTTGGGATAATTAAGACAATGGCCTAAATGCCGCAGTTCGCCACAGCAGGGCCGAAAAACAGAATTAAAGGTAAGTTAAAATGGTCTGTTTATGTGTATTTAGAAAATTTAAATCGCAAAGCTGATGTGGAATAAATATGAGGTCATGGGAAATAGTATATCTCATAACTTCGCAGTTGAATATATCATAACTTTAAAGTCGGTGTTTGGTTATGTGGTGTTAGAGCAACACGCCCAGTGCTTAATGTTGATATTTTTTTTTATAAATAAGTAATTGAGGGTTATGCAGTTTAATTTCCTTCTATTTATTTTATTACCTACAGAAATCCATAAAATAAATTTTTATTGCATTATGTTGTGACAAGAACTATTGGAGAACAACTATTGTCTGTTTATTCCCTAGAGGAACAATGTCACCTCAGAGATATAAAATACTTCAACATGTTAAAACATGTTGGCTTTCATAAGTTGCCATTTTTAACTATACACCAAACAATAATCGTTTATTATGAAATCTTAGTAAATACATGCTCTTTCTCTAAAATAGTTTGTCACTTTGACATCGTAGTACTGCAATCTCAGCTTCTGATTGGTTAGAATTATATACACAATAATAGCGATAACAAAAGTCAGAGTTGTACTCTGCCTGTTACTGTAATTCTGCTTAGGTTACGGACGATGCCACTGGTCGGTGGGTTTTCTCGGAATCTCCCATTTCCCTTACCCTTGCGTTCTGATGCTGCTCCATTCTCCCTCATTTCACCCTCATCGGCTCTCGGCTATATGCTTATTACTGTGCGTGATTGTAGCTGGTGAGATTAAATAACATGGCTGTTTAATTCTTGTTACTTGGTGTGTTACTGATGTGCTGAAAGAAATTGTGTCCGGGCCTTTAGGAAAAACCTGAAAGTGCTATTTTCCAAATGTTATCATTATGTGTAGAACAAGTTAAAAATGTAATCAGTTACCTACTCATATACGTAGATTGCACTACATTGCATTAATTTTTTTTACTAAGTAAATTTGTAGCATGGTTACAGAGAAGCTCTGAAAATTTAATTTTAATCGATGTCGAAGTTGGATCAGTTCTGTTGCTGCTAATAAAATCAGCATTGCAGTTGATGGTGGGAAGTGGTAGAAACTCAAAGAGCAAAATCTGCAGTCGCTCAGTAAGTTGTAAATCTAGAATCATTTGTATGCCGTTTCGAAATAAATTCAATGTGCTCGCAGAAACAGGCAACACAACTGCAGGACCTTCAGGCACGTAGCTTTCAACCCAACCACCAAAACCACCACCCGAACAGAACCACATGTCACGAAAACCACAGCTCCGTTACCTCTGAAGCTGGTAGTACCAGAAACATACCACTACAACAGGCACTCATATATCAATCATTTTCCAGCAGAATGATGCACCACCTCATTTACACCTAGCTGTTCGCGGATACCTGAACGAGACATTGCCACAATGCTGGATTGGTCGAGGAGCAGTTGGTGGCCAGGCTCTTCGACACTGGCCCCCAAGAAGCCCGCATCTTACCCTGTGCGATTTTTTTCTATGGGGATACATAAAGGATCAAGTGTTTCTTCCACCATTGCCGACTAACATTGACGACCTCAAAACGAGAATTATGGACGCCAACCAAACCATAACACCGGACATGCTGACAAGAGTGTGGAACGAGTTTGATTATCGCGTAGATGTCATTCGGGCAGCTCGTGGTGGTCACATTGAACATTAATGAATATATGGTAAACAAAATTCACAGTTCCACGGTTCATTTGATTGGTCAGCCAAGGTTTTAGGATGTTTGTTTTTGGTATTATAGACCATTTCATTGTTGTCAGAAACTGCATACTAATAATAGCAACAACGATTACAACATGTAATACACACCACACCTCGTTCTAAGTTCAAGTCTCATGTAAACTGTCCGATTAAATTTAATGCAATAGAAATTACAGACATTATCTTTCTGTTACAGGTAAGGAAATCCAAAATAAATGGAATAACTTAAGATACTGCTTTGTAAGAGAGCTAGCAGCTCAAGGAAAAACAACGTCGGGACAAGCTTAAAAAAAGAAATACATACATACCCTTGTGAAGGAATGACGATGAGTGTTTATATATTATCTTATACATATATTTATAGTTACCACGACAATGCGCATTGTGCATGGATCACATTTGTATATATCTAGTTTCTGCATATCGTAGTTTGTTGTAGGTTATCCATGTTGAATTTTATTTTCATATACGTTTTCACATTTATTTATCCAGTGTGGGTGTTATTGATCTGTTAAGGGAGGCTAGCCGTCGCTAAGGGGTATCGAGTTGGTAGACACTTATGCTATCGCGTGACAAGGGTGGTGGTGGTGCTACGAATTTGGTGCCTGTATCTTAAACGGTTCGGAAATTACGACCAACTATGCTTATAAGTACGCATATGGCATAAATAACCTTGCGATAATTTGGTAGTAGATACATTTCTTAGTCAATAGGAATTTCAAAAAAATATAGAAAAAACATTTTATTTTTTCTGTATGTATTCATATTCAATAAAGCATTATTCAATAAAGCCAGTAGCTCTGAGTTCATCAATATTCGAATTGATATCTTCGCTGAAAGAGCATATTTAACACCACCACCAGCGGACTTGGTGGTCACACTTTAATGCTCGATGTCCTGGATAGTTGTAGCATCTTCGTTTTTCACCTTACATGTTAGCGATGCATATTTGTTGTTCACATCTTCGGACGATCTGTATTACTTGCACTCTTCATAGTAAATGTCTGCAACATTCGTATTTCCTTCTTCACAGGATGTTTTGAAACTTGATGCAGTCCCGGATAATGTTATGGGCGCTGGAACCATCGTTAGTTTACACAAAGAATCAGTATGAATGCTAGCCATTGCATTCTTTTGCGTCAATTAGTTCATATCTTGCTGTCTTGTGCCAAGTAAAGGTGTGTTACCTTTACATGTACCAGTGTGTCTCTTTAGATTGTTACTTCTACCAAATGTCGCACTACACATATCACATGATAGTATTCTTGAGGTCGGTTTATTTTAACATTCGCTCTGTTCATGTCGTTCTTTGCAACTTTTACTGAAGGTCTTGCCACAGTAACTGCATTGTTTTCCATGTAATTGTTGAACACTTGGTGAAGTTTTGCATGTAGTCATACAGGACATTCTCGATTGCACATTTTCAACACTTTTCATCATCTGCAAGCATATTCAAACTTAAACACATGTACTACTATGCAGTGCTGACTCCTCCACACTGCTGACTCCTCCCCACTGCTACCTTTATGCAGTACCGATGCTGTCGATGTCGGTTTAACAATTGAGTGAATTTCTGCAGTTGCAGTAATTTATACCACCATTCTGCCGGTCGAAGACGATGCTCTGTTGCAAATCGCTTTGTAGCTGGTAAAGGGAAATCAGTACGTACGTATTTGCTAAATGGTTAATACTCACTTATTCTCAGCTCTAGATGATTTACTGAAGCCAGAGTCCAACCCGAACCCTTGGTAACCATATATTCTTCCTCTTGGCATATCTTGAGTATACTAACAGCAACAGCGCTTTCTATTTCAGATGAATGAAACACAGCTACAGCCGATGTTTTGAAGGCCCTAGTACGATATTCACCATTGTGAGGCTCTGGTGTCGTATAGCGTCAGTCCAACCATATATTATATTTGACAGCCCCATGCATTTCTACCTCGTTGATAAGTTGGTTTATTATATTAGGTCTCATACTTGACAGAAAAGAGCTAACATCTTGTGATGTAATTGTCATATTCGGTGCAACATAATCTTTTAGAAGCCCCCTGAATGCAGATTGCTTCAGGAAAAAGCCATTAACATTAGGCTTTGGCTCGCAGAGCACTGACTTAGGCTGTCCTGTACAATCGGATGGTGATGTAGCAGATATAATATCCGATATACTATTAGTGCCAGTTTGTAAGCAATTTTGCGACATACAAAGTTTTAAAGGTCTATTTAAATCGTTAACACGTGCATACGTTTTTCGGCACTTATCACATCGTTATATCATACGAATGGTGCTCTTCACACAAGTACATTTTTCATGTCTCTTTGCATCGCACGCCTATGTAAACGTCTTGTCACAATAGTCGCATAGATGTCTTGGCTGGAGCAAAGAACTGCTCTCATCATTTGCATATGAACCCTCACATTTATTTGGTAATCTTCGTCGATATCGCTTGGTAGACAGTGCAGGGAGACCCTTGCACATTACAAAATATATTTTCAAGGTGCTACAACGTCCAAACTGTGATTTACACTTTTCACATGTGAACATAATACACTCTGGATTCTGATGACAACCAGCTTCATGCTGTCTGCAGTTGGTTATTTTAGAAAAGCTTTTCTTGAAGTAGCGGCACAAATAACTTTCCTGAATATTTTCCATCGTCGAATAAGAGCACACTATCCAAAGTTGATGTTCACTCTTTGCAGTCTGAATACCAACTGAAATGGCCGGCCTATTCCAACCTGTTTTAAACCATCACATTACATCGTCAGCCTAATACTTAGGCTTCGATATAATTGTCATATTCGTCACAACATAATATTTTAAAATCACACTGAATGCAGATCGCTTCAAGTAAATACAATAACATTAGACTTTGAATGTGTTGTACAACCATGTTGGTGATAATGTTTCATGTGTAATATTCAATTTATACATACTATAAGTGCTGGCTTGAGAGCAATTTTTGACACCTACAAAGTTTCAAATAACTTTTTAAATCGTCAACACCTGCATACACTTTTCGGCACCCATCGCATCGATATGACATACGAATGGTGCTCCTCGCACAAGTACTTTTTTCATGTCTCCTTGCATTACATGCATATGTAAACATCTTGGCACAATAGTTGCATGGATGCCTTGGCGGGAGCAAAGAACTGCTCACAAAATATGTAGACGAACCCTTACAAGTACCTGGTAAAATCAGCAGATATCGCTTGGCAGGTAGTGCAGGGATGCCTTTACATGTTGCAAAATGTATTTTAAAGCTGCTACAACGACCAAACTGAGATTTACACTTTTCACATGTGAACATAATACGCTCTGGATTTTGATGACAACCAGTTTCATGCTGTCTGCAGTTGTTTATGTTAGAAAAGGCCTTCTTGCAGTAGCTGCACAAATAACTTTCCCGAATATTTTCCATTGACGAAGAAGAAGTACACGTTATCCACAGTCGATGTTCACTCTTCGCAGACTGAATAGCAACTGAGTCGGCCAGCCTATACTGACAGTTTAACTATACCTTGATAGACTGCGAGTGCTGGTTCCATTGCAGAGAAGTGGATATCTTTCTGTCAGCGAAGAGATAAATTCGATTTTTGATGAACTCAGAGCTAATGGCTTTATAGAATTATATATTATGTACATATGCATATGATTTGATTAAGAATATAAATAAATACAGAAAAAAAATTATTTTTTATTTTTTGTAATCTGTTTGTCTCAGCGCGTAGCTGTACTGTCTCTCTTAGGTGAATAATGGTTTAAATGGATGCTGTTTCGAATGTGCTTATAGTTCTGGTAATATAGACGATATGCAGTCAAATAAGTATATGCAAAATATTTATGTATTATACTTTATTTGAAACATGATAAATTGATACATTGTACTGTATAACAGAATTCTTCTCGTAAAGGGAAAGTACATGCGCATGACTCCGCTAATCTACTACGTTGATGCCTGACATGACTCTCTCTCGGCTATTGTTATGTATCCTCCCTTCGACGTGCAGGGGTCGATTTCGTGAGGCCACCTTACAGATAGTCATGTTGATGGATGACCACGCAATGTTGGTCGGGTCGGATGTGTTCCACTGCTAGTGATAGGAGTGTTGGTTGTACACTTAATGTGATGGTTTCGTTTCAGTCGATTCGTAATGAAGATGTTTGCTATTCTGTTGTACTGATTTTAGAATCATCCTATATAGTAATTTGTAGAAAGCCAGGACATAGCCCAAGTCGGCCGCAATTATGTATATATAATATTATTTAATTATCATATAATTTAGATTTATTACATTATCCCGATTTAATTAAGCTATTCCGATCTTATTATATTACTTCAATTTCACTGTGTTATTTAGATTAGATTTTGTGTTATTTAAATTTGGTTGTCATTATATATTTTATATTAATTTCGATTTAACTAAGCTGTGCACTTTATTTAACTTTATGAATTAGTGTGTGTATGTATGTATATAAGTGAAAAGAAAAAAAGCTGTGTGAATGTGTTTGCGTGCATGGGTACGTACACACAGAATATGCTTTTTGGATTACAGGTCACATCCCATCTGACATTCCGCTGGCTCTGTGTCTGCCATGTAGTGCCAAGAGCATACTGAATGCTGACTTATCATAACGTTTTCCAACTGGTTTACTACAATTTAGAGATTCCATTCCGAAACACCAGATATCCATCCACATCCTAGGGAGGCCCGGAGAAATGAAATTAGTAGCATCTCGCTTCTTGCTGAGCTCCAGCTGCAGTTATAGGCCTCTGGCGCGAGATTAAATCTCCGAAGCCTAAGTAAATGACCACTGCCGTGGGTCACCCCCGTAAGTCCGAATACCTGCCCCCCTCAAGAGCCCAATAGGCAAAGTCTTACCTCAGACTCCTACAGGCAAATCTAGCTGCCTGTAAAAGAGGGATAAACCTGCGGCAGGGCGTGGCATAGGAGTAGAGATGCGAANTGTGGCAGGGCGCGGCATAGGAGTAGAGATGCAAATACTGCATTATCCAGACTGGAAACAGAAAGTCTGGCTGCCCACGGTGCAAGAAATTACGCCTGGGGGGTTGGGTGACAGGTCCAGTGGCTACAACCTCCTTCCCACTTCGCGGCCGCTGCATCCTGAAGGGTGCTGTGGTTTGGGGGGGGAGGGAACCTCCGATGACCAAGCATCACATTATCACAATATCACCCATGAAACCATACTACCGTGTTTATTCATTTCACCAAGCTCAATAAAAATCCACTGTAAGTGCAGAGGCCTTCGGCCTAAGCATACTGACCCGCAGTAATCCACGAGATGTATTTCTATTAGGAGAGTGGGCCCCCTTTAATCTTAGCGACTTTGCGACATCTGCGTCGGGCCTGGGACACAAGCGCGACCACGCATGCAGTTTCAACGACGTCTACACTGATACTGCGTTCAACCCAGCGATTTATCAGTCGCGGTGTGCGCATCAAACTACGTTTTGGCGACAGCGATTTTAAGAAATGTTAACTTTTATTAAAATGCTAAAATTAAAAAAATGCCACAGGAAGTATTAAAATCACAGAAATGCAATTACAGTAATACTAAACCTTTTTAACGCTATTGATTTTGCAGATTTTTTATACAATAACAAAAAGAAAACATCTATTATTCTTTACTCTCAATCCATTTTATTTAAGTCGAATCACCAAAATTACGTTTTTGTTTATTATCATAAAATAAACAGCCTGTCCATAGATAATATAACTGCATTCACAAACTTTATATAAACTATCTGCAACATCCTCTTACCCAAGAAAACTTGTTTTCTTTACTTCATATGTGCCGCCGAGGGCAACAGATGACTCGACCTCGTCAAGTGACCTTTTCGTCGATAGGAGGTATGCTGGCTTTACTCACTTAATATTTGGATTTCACTAGGTCCTCTTCCATACTGAGATAGTTGCGAAGCTTCTCCTGCTTTGAGAGCACCTCCTTTTTGGTACTCCTGATTTCTTGTAGCTGTATTTCCAATTCCTGTACTCTGACATCAGCGTCCTGAAGGATGCGGTAATTCTGTTCCAGCACTCCAAAAACTTGTTTTTCTGTGCATGCCTGTCCTTCACATGATTGGCGAGTGAATCTATCTTTTTACTGGCAGTGTTCAGTTGCACTTCTGCCTCAGCAAGCTGAGACCAGCTTTCCTTCACCTTCTGGTCGCAAGCCTGCTCCACCTCCATCATCTCATCATCTTGTCTTTCAGGTTGGTGTTCTACTTGCGGAACTCCAGGACTTGCTGCTCCAACTTGTTTCTCACAGCAAACAGTTCCTGTTTAACTTCTTCCAGCTCGCACCTGTTGTCCGAATCCCGCATGCTCAGCTCATCGTTGTATTTTTCCAACTGCCTTGACCTGTTGCATTCATGTTCTAGCTGCTCGAACTGAACGTTCTTCTCTTTCTTGAAGGTGACTTCTACCACTTAGTGGAGATTTTACAGGCTCTTGATCTGGAGATTCAGGGCAACAACTTCCACCCTCGCAACCACGAGGTTGCAGCAGAGTTGGTGCAGCTCCAATGGCGCGCAATCAAAACGGTCATATTTCGATTTATTTGCTGGCGTAGCTGAATCGCCCGATGAATGATCGTCTCTTGCTATTTTGTATGTGGTTGGAACATGTCGGCTGTCACAATGGGGCCATTTACTTGTCATCGGGCAATCGTCGGTTCAATTATGCAACTCGGTACACACATAGCACGCTCATTTACGCAGCGAAGTAGCTCGTTTTTCCTCAATTGAAGCCTTCGCAAATTTTCTACAATCGCTGCTCTTGTGCCTTGATATGTCGCAGAAAACACACTTTGTACTCTTCAACGAATGCAACAAATGGGCTGTCCGGAGCTTGGCAACGTTAAAAGTTTCATCATCGAAGCCTTGAGTGGCTAGCTTCACACGATGTTCAATCTCGATCTCTTTCTTTAAGAACTCCAAAAGAGCATCTAATCATTTCTGTGATGTTTGATTTTCAACTGGCGGGCTGCGGCAAAATGTGCGTAATTTTTCATCAGTTAAAGTACTTTCAACCAGCGGTGTCAAAATTGGTGTGCAATTTTTAATGTAAATTTTCAAGTTTTCTAAAGAACATACATTTTCGATCTTCTCATGTATATATTGAATGTCTTGACGTTAGTACGATGTTTTGAAACATAAAGCCTGTAATTCTCTTGTATACATTTCTCCAAGTATGTCTGCCTTGCCAAACTGTTCTTTTAAAGTAGCAATAGCTTAAAAATAATTACTCGCAGTCGGTGGAAAACTCTCTATTAACTCGCACGTGTTCCCTGTGGTAGCCTGGAGTAAGTACTAAAATTTTTCACTATCATCAAGGTCAGATGAATTTATCTTTTCAAACTGAGCGCACAACCCTAACCATTATATATATTCTTCACCAAATGTCTTCAATTCTAATTGGGTAGGTAGTTTAATCTTATTTCTGCTAGCATCATCAACGCAGCCTGGGGAAACTACACGATTTTCTCTCATCTTGTAAAAATATCCTCCTGATAATTTTGTGGAGCTTGAACCTCTCATGCCAGAGACCCATCAGTCTCGTCTTCGTTTGCCACAAGAAGATCAAAAAGTTCGGCATCAATCTCTGGTAATTCCTCACCCTTCAATTTCAAAGTGATAAGTTTTGAATTAAGTAATTCAGAATCGTTATCTGAGGATGCAACTGTAGCATCCTTCATAGTCTTCGTTTTTATGGCTCTTAAAACGCCTCGCTTCTTCTTAAAAAATGCTGTGTCCATCTTCACAGTCGCCATAAGCTTTCGCAGATTCTTTTATACAATAATAAAAAAGAAAACGTCAGTGATTCTTTAGACCCAATCCGTTTTATTTATAGCAAATCGCCAAAATTACGGTTTTGTTTCTTATCATAAAACAAAAAGCCTGTCCATAAATAATACAACTGCAGTCACAAACGTTAAATAAATTATCTGCAATAGCTATGTTAACACTTTGTTATTTCCCCACTTGATAGAGAACTGCAAAAATTACTACAAAACCTAAAGCAGACCAAAATCATGCTCTTCCTGAGAATATACGTCCGATTTCACTTCTCTGCTCCTTCAGTAAACTATTTGAAAAAAAAAAAAAAAAAAAAAAAAAAAAANCTGCAAATTCAAGCAGAATTTAATAATTTTATACCAGATTCACAGTTCGGTTTCAAAGTCGAACATTCCACCACACAGGCTGTAACTAAATTTACAACAGATACCAAAACAGCTATTCAAAACTGTCCATACACAGCAGCAGTATTTCTGGAAATCGCCAAAGCTTTTGATAAGGTCTGGGTTCCGGTCTTAGCATAAATTCATCAACTTCCGATTCCCAACATGCTACATTCACATTACTTCACTGACAAAATTCTTTGTAAATATTGACAAAACAGATTCCACAACACGCACAGCCACAACTGGAGTACCTGAAGGCTCCTCCATTTCCCCCTGTCTATATAATATCTATACTGCAGATATTCATATTACCTTCACCTCAGTGCAGCTATATGAAGTTGACACTATAGTATTTTCACACGACTCCAAGTTGCAGCATGTAGTTATCCAGATACAATTACAACTAAATTATATAGAAGCATGGTTTCACAACTAGAAAATAAAAACTAGGTAGCGGATAGCGGATCTCCAGGCTCTAGGGTGACTGAAAATATTCAAATACCAGCGAGAACCTGGGTAGCTCAGTACGAGATGGTGAAGTGCATCGAGCAAGAAGCAGCCCAAAGATCAAGGTAGGGAGAAGGATCGCGAGGTGCCACAAGGGCGAAGTGTAGCGAACCTCACTGCTGGATTCTGTGGTCTGCCGACTGCGGATGCGTGATGAATGGAATCGGAATACATCGGACCTTGGAAGCACCACTGATGTCAGCCTTCGTTCTGGGCCAGCGGCTAACCACCGCCACTGGTAGATCCCAGAAGTCTCGCCAAGCTCTTATTAGAGCTCATCCAAGACCGGCGGACTATTTTGGTGAAGGGGAGGAGGGTTGCTCCTCGAGATATACCTCCCACCCCCACCCATGGCATGAATATCCTGATGTCAGCGCAGAAGAGCGAAGATGGAGTAAGTGCCATGACTGAGCTGCCCAGTTTTCCGCCGCACTCGACGAGAAACACGAACGCCAGAGAGGGGGGGGGGGTGCATTNTGCTGCTATCAATATTGTTGTGCTGGTTCGCCAGAGCAGGAATGTTGACAGCGGTTTGGCAATTGATAGGTTTGCTTGTCCAATTGTCGCTTCAAGGGTGCCAACGCCCACAAGTCCGCCTGCTCTCTTCTAGTTCTTCCAAATCATATTAAAGAGCATGGTTTTCCACACCCTCTGTTTCCCGTAGCATTTCAGTAATGCACGCATAGGTTTTAACTTATTTCCTGTCGGGAGAGGTTCTTATGGTGCCTATGTCAATTTTTCCCCTCCTTCTTCTTAGCTATAGTCTCAGATTTAGGTACACTTAGGGAGGCAGTCATGGCTCAATTGCAACCATGACTGTTTTAAACACTCTCTGCCATGTTGCATGCCTCCTTTGAATAACTTCCGTTTCTTTTAGGCGTATGAGGCTCAGCCCTGAGACGCTATTAGCTCCGATTCCTACCTCGTATGTACACTTCATACTTAGCAATAGGATAGGTTAGGATAAAAAATTTCGCCAGTTCCCTCTCAGCTCTTGTGGAGGACGGAGCTTCACTGCGCCTCTATCCTCGCTCTTAGCTCTCAGCAGACAGGTTTCACTCAAGCTGTTACCAATTCCACACACTGTAAACGTAATTAATCGCTAAGAAGCAAGCACAAACATAACAATCTCCGCAATATAAATGACTCCAACTAACAATTAATAATTAATAATAATACATATTTCTCACTGATTATCAACTATAATACAAAATAGCATTAATTAAAACTGTAACATAACAGTTGAAATTGACATTAACAATCCTTTTGTCACTAAATTATATAACCAATAATTATTACCATTGTAAACCAATTAATAATCAAAGTCCCAATCACTACAACCAGCTTGATAATAACATACTCAAGGGGGAGGGGGGTTCTGCCTCTCCTTGTACAAGGCTCTCATTTGGGATTCGCCATTTTTCTGGCTTTAGTTAAATGCAACATAACATGACATTTTAAATCATCCGTATGAAAATTTACGTCTTTTAATTCATTTTATTTATTTTCTCATAGACAAATAAAACTTTGGATATTCACTGTCTTTGCCCTCCCTCCTATATGCAAGGGAAATAGGGAAATATTGTACTACCTATGGGGCAGAGGGTGCCACTGCACAATCGGCTGCGAGCTTGCCACCGCCGGTAGTAACTGAGGAAGGGCTAGGGGAAGAAGTGCTTGCTCTCCCAAACCCGGAAATTCAAAAGATTACCTATTGGGATGACAAGGCGCCTTTGTGGCTGTTGTATCTGCCCCGCTCTGCGCTTCGGCATTGATTTTATATGGCAGCAGGCCTAAAATATTACAAATAATATCCTACCATATATATTACGGAGTAAAAATGAGAAGCATTTGCTATTATAGAAGTAATGGTTAAAGAGAACTATTGAATAATTTTGATACTATGGATATGTAAAATTATAAAAATAGTAATTTTGTGCAAAAAGTAATTCTAAACGAACAGTTACAAACCAGTTAATCTATTATTGTAGTCAAATACATTTTTAACATAAAATACAGGATGGTTAGTGGCGTCCATCTGGAGATTACCGCCCTCTCTACAACATCACGAAACCAAACAGGCACCCGGTTCCTCATGTGCAGGATTTCAACAGTGCCCTAAATGGTAAACATGTTTTCTCCAAGATTGACTTAGTTCGCGCATTCCACCATATCTCTGCTGACCCAGCAGATGTGCCAAAACAGCAATCGTCACTCCATTCAGGCTGTTCAAATTCCTTAATATGCCTTTTGGATTGCGCAATGCAGCCCAGTCATTTCAAAGATGTTTTTATTCCATTATACGAGACATGCCATTTGTATTCTCTTACATTGATGATATTCTCATCGTCTCAGACAATGAAATGAAACATCCTGAACATCTGCGTATAGTGTCCCAGCCCCTCAGTAAGTTTCACATCTACATAAAGTTGAGCAAATGTATATTTGGTGCTGCCGAAGTGTCATTACTACGTTTTACAATCAGTGCTGAGGGCATTTTTCCACTGTCTGAACGAGTGGGAGCAATTCTGAGTTACTCGTTACCAAACACTGTGCTTGAGTTACGTCACTTCATCGGGCTCATCTACTTCTACCGACATTGCTTGCCAGACTGCCAAAACTCAAGCTGTACTCATTGAATTCACAAAAGGCTTTTTCAAGAATGATCTGTAGGAAATACAGTGGGCAGCTACCAGAAAACTGGCATTTGAAAACATAGAGTCAAGTTTAGCAAATACAACACTGCTTTCACGCCCATCTCAGGATGCTTCACTGGTGCTAATGGTTGATGTTTCTGACTTTGCCATGTGCGCTTCCCTTCACCATCTCCATAATGACATACTTGAACCTCTTGATTTCTTCTCGAAAAAATTGGCCAGCACCCAGAATAATTACAGTACACGCGATATAGAACTTCTTGCAGCATACACTGCTGTAAAACACTTCTGCTACATGCTAGAAGGTAGGGAATGTTCAATATACACAGATCACAACCCACTTACATATGCCCTCAAGCAGATTTCTGGCTCTCTGATAAGGCCACCCTACGAAAACTGAGTCACATGGACTACATTTGTCCAATTTACGACTGACATCAGGTTCGTATCACGCAAAGACAACATTAGAGCAGATGCCTGTTAGAGGATTTGTCCCATCACATTTTCTTCTGAACTCCCTTAGCAACAAACTGCAGCAACACAAACAGCAGACAACGAGCTTTTGCACCCCCTACAGTCACCATCATGTTCCCTAAAACACCAGTGTGTCCAGTTGGACAATGGTGTCGAACTGTTTTGTGATACGGCAGGTGACAAAGTGAGACCTTACATACATCCCAATTCCGCAGGACAATATTCAATTCGCTTCATAACCTAACTGATCCGAATATTAAAGGCTCGGTCGACCTCATTCGAAGGCTATTTTTATGTCCATTACTGATGAAATATGTAGGGTTATGGGCGAAATCATGCATCCAGTGTTAATGTGCCAAGGTCTGAGGGCACAACACCAGCGCAGGTGGAAACTACCACCCAGCTGATTGTCACTTCTCTCATGTCAATGTTGATATCACTTGTCCTTTACCTTCATCAAAAAGTCATAGATACTTGGTCACAATTATGTATCGGTTCTCCCGTTGGCCAGAAGCTGCACCAGTGAGTGACATAAGTGCAGAGTCCATCGCTGAAACTATACTTTCAGTATGGATAGCTCGGTTTGGTGTCCCCAATTTCATTACAACTGACCAAGGCTGCCAGTTTAATTGTGACTTATTTACCCATCTCAGTAAAATCTTGGGCGTTCAAGATGTCAAGACTACTGCAAATCACTCTGCAACCAATGGGAAAGTGGAACGATGACATTGTCAGTTGAAGTTAGCTTTCCAGGCCCACCTCACTGAAGACTGGGTACCCAAACTGCCGATAATCCTCATGGGCCTCAGGTCTTATGTAATTTCGCATAACAGCACTACGCCTGTATAGATGATGTATGGTGAGTCGATTCTCCTCCCTGCTGACTTTTTTGACGGTGTTTCGGTTCAACAGGATAGTATTTCGGTTCAACAGAATATCCATACATTTCTGTCAAACCTCAGAGATCACATAAGACAACTGCAGTCAGTTCTGCCAGAACACAATGTGCAGAGAAAGATTTTTGTGCACCCTGAACTTATGAAATCACCACTAGTGTTTGTGCGTCACAATACTGTCCATAAGCCACTACAGCTAGTGTATGATGGCCTATTTCACGTCTTATTGTGGACAGAGAAACATTTTTTTTATTGACAACCAGTGATGAGCACAGACAGTCTCAATTCATAGGTTGAAGACTGCTTTACCCTGAACGACTCTATGCCAGTACCTATGGTAGATGGTAGTCCCAGCTCCTGCTCTTCCACATCCGTCTGCAGTTATAGTGACTTATAAAACACAAACTCCTGCACAAGAGGTTCCAACTGTGGATAGTGGGTCAGTCTGGCTGGATAGCGGGTCAGTCAAGAACTGATATGAGTGGACGGTATGTGGTGCAGCGATCGTCCTCTTCTCATACCCCTCCTACGCACGCTCCAGCAGACGACTTTACGGCCATGTGGCGAGGAGGAATTTTGAACTGACCAATGAGATGAGATCGAAGGATTAATTGCTTCAAGAATCCAGAAATATTCTATAAATTGACATTTTCGGGGCTTATGAAGTCAAGGAGAACTTGACACCAGGGACAGATATTTAGGGGATTTGTCCATCTGTTTAATATAACTATGAAGGAGGGGTGTTTTAGGAAAAAAAGAAAAGGTAAAGAAAGATATGTAAAAATTTAGTAACATATGTATCTTTTTATTCTTGTGTGTTTTAACTGTTTTTAGTGGGGGTTTTGAGATAATATGTTAAAAGTTTTGTTAAAGGTTACAAGTGTTTGGGATGACCCTGTTGGTCATATATAAAAGTTTTTGTAGACTCACACAATAATATAAAGTTTTTTTTTAAATTCAATTTTTTGGGGTTTTCCTTCATACACCACACTTTGCCTTTAAGATCTTAGGTTTTGTGCACCGCCTCCTAACAATTGTTTCTCTGCTACATGTAATAATGAAATACATTAAGTATTTTAAAAAACGAATACTGAAGGGATTGAAGGACATATCGCCTCTCTTATGCTTCAGAGGCTATCCGTTGCATGTAGACAGACTTGTAACACATCAGAAGTCAGTTGCCTTCATGTTTGACAATAACGCACCTGGTAAGATAAAAAATGAGAAGATTCAAAGAAGGTGTTTGGAGCTTTCATGCTATTAATACAATATAGTTAACAGGTCTGGAGCTGAAAACACCATAGCTGATATATTATGACAAATTTGCTCATTGTCTGGCATGGTTAACCTAATGGACATTCACAAAACCCTCTGCCATCCAGGGGTTAGAAAATTGGGTAAGGTCGGAAAATCTCCCCTTTTCTCTGGATGACATACGAAAAATGACATCTTCCTGTCAGACTTGCGCAGAACTGTGATGTGTGCCGCATCCCTACTCCCTTAGCCCGTTCATCCTGCTACACCAGCGCAGCTACGAAGGGCCTTCTACTGGGGACAGTCAGCCCGAACGCGGTAAGGACCCTCTAAATGCCTCCAAACGCCGGCGACGTGCACAGGAATGCACCCCACCTTTGCTACCCCCTGGATACTGCCGGAGTCAGGTGATCATTCCGCTTTCCGACCCTTGAATGATATATTTTGAGGGTTTTCATAATTCGGGCCAACCAATACTGCCAAGATACGTCCCCAGTAAAAATGGTGCAAGGGAAATGAATGTAACGAGGGGGAAACAGTATTTACAGTGCCCCTGAAACCCCTCTTGTGCCCCCCTTAGTTCCCTGTTCAGGTCCCAGTGCGTGTGTGTTGTGCGTGAAGTGGGGGTGTGTTAACAACCCATCAAAATATGGGTATTCAACAGGCAATATCAAACCACGTTTATGTGCGTACTCAAATAAATGTGCCTTGTTTAACGTTGAATCGAGCATGGCTACCCCCACCCCTCCTGGGCTAAGAGTGGCCTCGTCCACCACGAGCCACCTGTTGCCACCCTATAGTATATGAAAATAAGGATGCAAGTTATTTTTGTGAAAATTCTTTAAAGTTTTTAATATATAAACAAATCAGCTGAACATGTAATAGACTGGGAGAGCTAGTCCCGAGGCTGAACAAAATTATGTTGCTAAGATATATTTATACCAACACATTTTATTTTTGTGCTTAATTTGCTTACACAAATTAATGAATAAGGGTAATTATCTTATATAGCGCGTTGTGTTTGTATCTGTATATGTTTATTTCCTTAATTAAAGTGCCAGTGTGTTTTTAAATACAACTGGCGCGTTTTCGAGCCGGGGTCCTAATGGACTCTGCCATGCTCGTTCAGTTGGTTCCAAGCACTTAACGAGAGTGAACGTGCGATGCGCCCCTCCCCCCTGGAAATTTCAATTTCTTTGTGTTAATGATAGTGTATCAATAGTGTCGATTTCATCCGGAACTTAATTCTCTTTTGCGTAGCCCAGGGACACTGCCACCCTCCACCCCACCTGCTCGAATCGCGCCAGGGGTATAACATGCTTAATTTTCTTTCATTGTCCACGTGCCAATTTTCTCTATATACACTGCTAGCATCCCATAGCCACTAGGCCCATGTACGTGCCTTTTCGGAAACGATTTCAGTGAGTAAAAGTCAATTAAGTGAAAGTGATTGTTTTTTATTCAATGTCGGCTGCTTCGTGGCCGTGTAATTATTTTGGGTCTACCCACTGTTTCACTGCATCTAACGATGTCTAACCTATTGCGGTTTTGGTGTGTTAGACGGTCATATAACCGTCTCACATTATATTTAGAGGCATGAGAAGGCCAACACTCTCGTTAGGTAGACATAAACATTATTTGGCATCATTACGACGATGTTACCTCGTCGTTGGGTGATCTCAGGAGGAGCCAAGTGGGCGAACAGCCAACGTCCTAGATGAGTCTCTCATGCACTGGCACCCTTAATAACTCTACAAGTATTCCAAAACCTGGTATCGTAAGTCAAACCTCCCTTCTCCCCACTCCTGAGACCACTACAGCCTGTTAACTGAAGCCTAGATTCTGTAAGTACGAAAGCCATTAAATTAAAGCCACATGTCCTTTTGAATGATTAATGGGATCTCTTCCCTTATATAGTTGACACAAATATATCTTAACAATCGTCGACGAATTCTCCTGAGGAACTGAAGTCTTTCCTGGAAGAACAACGGATTGCGACCAGCCGTACAACTCCATATAAACCACGAGGAAACGGACAGGTAGAAAGATACAACAGTATCATATGGAAGACAGCATCTTTAGCCCTCAAAAGTCTTGGACTACACATAACTCAATGGGAAAGTGTTTTGGCTGAATATCTTCATGCTATCCAGTTTATTCTGTAAACCACTACAAATATGACACCTCATTAAAGGTTGTTCAGATACTATAGAAAGTATTTCTATGGGCACTCGCTACAACTGTGGTTGTCGACACCTGACCCAGTATTACTCAAAAAGTTCAACCTTTCCAGTAAGTATGAGCCGACAATGGGGGTGGTACAGCTCGTGGAAGCCAACCCGAACTATGCACTTGTTCGATTGGCATATGGACAAGAATCATCTGTGTCTCTGAGGCACCTGGCTCCGGTAGAAAACGTTCTCTCCGAGGGAGAGCATGCCAATGCAAAAGCCGAAGAACTTCCACTTACTTCTGTAGAAACGGAAAATCCTACACCACCTGCAGTAGATGATGTCCAATCGACCCGGAACCACCATCCGCAACCTCCGGCTGGACTCAGTATCGACGGAGACCTACCAAGAACATTGAAGATTACGTAACAAGCTAATCTGGTGGGGATGATTGTTATATATTTTTTCATGTGTAACCTCTTTAGACTAGCAAGCATCTCTGCTACAATATCTATGTTTATTAGTACAAAACTGTCTAGCAATGTTATCGTTGAATAAAGCCTAGTTTAAAGGTTTCAGTTCTTTACACAGACAATTTAGTAATCTGATAATTTATGCGGTTTACACTATGCGATAAACTTGCTTGTTTCGTTAAAATGATAGTACACGAAATTGAATATTTATTTTCCTTGCAAAGAAACAAACACTTTTTTAAAATTCCTTTATGGCATTTTTAGTGAATACAACAGAGTAATTATTAAATTGCTGCAATTAAGTAAAGCAATGTTGTAAGTAACAAAGAAATTTCAATCCCCATATTATTATTTAACAACACAATCAAGGTAGTTTTAGTGACTGTAGTGTCTAGGATTTTCCACTATAAATTTAAATACCGGTTTTTAGGATATTTACTGTTTTATTTTGGTTTACATGAATAAATGTAAATATAGGCCTACCTAAATTTATAACAGATTAGCTCATAAAAATGACGAAAAGGAACGTCTCTGAGGTGGTTGCCTGTAATGTTCAGTGCAGCTGTGTTTCCACTTTATACAATAAGACATTTGTATGATTGTGGTATGTTTTTTGAATCATTTACTACATTTCAATTTAAAGACAAATGTGTGCAAAAAACCATCATGACCAAAAACAGCAACACAAATCTGGCTGTTGGTTAAGTGCAAAGTATTTTACTTCATATGTATATTAATAAAGGCATTCAATACATAACTGACGTTTCTTAGTACACCGCAACGAGAAAGGGGGTAGGATGGTGTGGTAGTTAAACAATCTTCCATGTTAGTGAAATGTGTTTGATTTCCAGCAGGGACATCCTGTGGAACTTCGCTCTTGTTACTATTGACCAATGGGTTTTCTTGAGGTACACCAATTTCCCTGACCGTTGTATTCCAGTATTGCTCCATATTGTCCTCACTTAACCGTCACCATAGCTAAATACCTGCGATGTTTAGCACTGCCCAAATTTTTTACTAAGTAGGTGCTTCAAAATCATTACTTATAAACTTAGATATATCTATAATAATGATGTTGGATTTTTGGAAACAATTAGGAAAAGTAAAATAGTTTTTCATAATATGCAATTACACTGAAGAGCCAAAAAAACTAGTACGCCAGCCTAATATCGTGTAGGGCCCCCGCGAGCACGCAGAAGTGCCGCAAGACTACGTGGCATGTACTCGACTAATGTCTGAAGGTATTCAGGAGACAATTCACACCATGAATCCTGCAGGGCAGTCCACAAATCCATAGGAGTGCGAGGCGGTGGAGATCTCTTCTGAACAGCACGTTGAAAAGCATCCCATATATGCTCAATAATGTACGTGTCTGGTGATTTAGGTGGCCAATGGAAGTGTCTAAAGTCAGAAGAGTGTTCCTGGAGTCACTCGGTAGCAACTCTCGACGTGTGGGGTGTCGCATTGTCCTGCTGGAATTGTCCATGTCCGTCGAAATGCACATGCATGGGTGCAGGTGACCGGACAGGATAATTACGTATCTGTCACCTGTCAGAGTCGTATTTAGACGTATCAGGGGTCCCATTTCACGCCAACTGCACACGCCCCATACCATGACAGAGCCTCCACCAGCTTGAACAGTCCCCTGTTGACATGTAGGGTCCATGGATTCATGAGGATGTCTCCATACCCGTACACATCCATCCACCCGATACAATAGGAAACGAGACTCGTCAGATCAGGCAACGTGTTTCCAGTCATCAACAGTCCAATGGCGGTGTTGGCGGGCCCAGGTGAGACGTAAAACTTTGTGTCGTGCTGTCAACAACGGCCTTCGTCTCCGAAAGCTAATATCAATGATGGTCCATTGAATAGTTGGCACGCTGGCACTTTTTTATGCCCCAGCATGGAAATCTGCGCCAATTTGAGAAAGGGTTGCACGTCTGTTACGTTTAACGAATATCGTCAGTAGTCGTTTGTCCCGTTCGTTCACGATCTTTTTCCGGCCTCACCGATGTCGAAGATTTGGTGTTTTACCTGATTCCCGATATTCACGGTACACTCGTGAAATGGTCGTACTCGAAAATCCAAATTGCATCGCTACCTCGGAGATGCTATATCCCATCTCTCGTACGCCGACTATAACACTACGTTCAAACTCACTTAAATCTTGATAACCTGCCATTGTAACAGCAGTAACCGATCTAGCAAATTTGCCAGACGCTTGTTGTCTTATATAGGCGCTGCTGACCACATCGCGTTACTCTGATTGGTTCCATACCTCTGTTATTTGCATATGCACGACTATGCCATTTTTTTTTTGCTCTCCAGTGTATATACGCACACACTTACTCGCACACTTCATCAGCTGGATTTAGCATTTTATGCTAATATTCAGCCAGGTACGCTTCAGGTACCATTTCTTATTCATTTTTTAATTTGCATTGATAGTGTACAAGTATTTTTTCTTTAATATGGTAAGCAATTCTATTTAAATATTGTTTTTCAGGTAAACTCATTTTTCAAGAGTACTTCCTTGATAGTAACTTCTTTAATGTGTGACATACAGGTACTACATATTGAAATGAAATGTTATTTCAGTTTCACAGACATTATTTATTCAACATAAATATTTAGAAACATTCAACACTCAAAACCAGCTCCCTGGCACTGAAAACAACACAATAACTTGTTTGTGCTAAGTAAAAAACATTAACCAGTACTGTTAATATGTGTTTTACAATTTCAAGATTTTTTTTTTTATGATGATGATGTAACCTGTGCCACATCTTCTGTCAGGCTAGGTTGAGATGGAGGTCGATGTTGCTGTCTGCACTTATTCTTTGAAGGATCTGCATCAGCTGACATCTTGCGTTTACTGCTGCTGCGACAAGACTTCCAAACTGCAGTAGCAAGCATCGTAACGACATCCTTTAGGGTGCTGGCTTCAACTGTAGCAGAGTCTGGAACTGAAGAGACAGCCATCTGGATTTTGTTTGCTGACATCTTGAGTTGTATATTCTGAAACTGATGTAACAGCCATCTTGATGTTGATATCTTCAGTTTTAGGTAATTGGACAGGTGACACAACAGTCATCATGATCGTGGAGCAGTCTGGCGAATGTAGAGGCAGGATTCTCATAGCATGTGCTACAACTTCTTCTGACGAGTATGGCAATGGGGTATCTTCGCGCAGGTAGAACACAGAGCACTGTCCGTACGCGGTACAGTTGATAAATTGCTGTCTTGGCTGAAACGATACCGGTTCATGAGCCAAAAGACTATGACACAAACCATTCTTCCGTGTGCATACACAATTGCCTACCATTCCAGTACGAATACGCAATTCTGCTCAACTCATGCTTCGCATTCACATAATGGTTTGTAGGATGAAACTCAACTATCCTTGTACGTCCATGATGCATGAATAAACTGATAGTTAATGGCGAGCGCTTTTTAGTACACTGGGAAGCATGACGTTAGTGGAAGAGCTCGACCAGCACGGACAGGATCCTGCAGATGATGTCACAGTAGTCTTCCGGATATTTACACTTGCTGCTGCCAAAAATACTTGCCTCTAGGTCGTCGACACGAGGTTCTCGCTCCATGATTCATAGAAAAATAAACAAAAATTAAATGTATTTTAAATATTTATGTACACAGCATACCTCCAAGGAACAGAGAAAGATCCACACGTGCTCACTGAAGAGCAACCCGTATTCATGAAGAACAGTCTTGTGTTCGATCCCATTACGCTCTACACTCCACTGGCAGATTGAGCCAGAGTCCACATTTCGTAAGAGGAAATTGAGTCTGTTTTCAAAATGAAGTTCTGTGATATCTTCAAATTCGGCATGAATGGCTAGGGAATCTCCACTTGCTGGTAGCTCACTGTTTGGACAAAGGTTGAAAACAACACATCTGTCGAAGTTGTAGCATGGAAAAATTTGAAAGTGGAAGCTATCGTAAAAGTAATAATAAACCCACATATGAATTTCACAATCACACACTTGTACCTGCTCGATCTCACATCTCGGTTTGAAAATTACTCTTTCATAACCTGCCAAATATTGTCCATACTTTCCCACTTTGTATAGTCGGAATGGTACACATTCACATTTGTCGAACTCATTGCTCATAATTAATTTTTGACAAGTGCAGACGAGCGAATGAGTACGAGCATGAGAATTTCTAACATAATATAGAAATGATAGGGACTGATTCAGAGCGATGTTGCTAAATATACTTCACAAGTTAGCGGTGAGCACATAGTCTTCCACATTGTGTGGTCTCAGTTCATGATGGTGGTGTGTTGATCTCCATCACAGTACCAATCCATCTTGTAATGTTGTCACTTTCAGGTCTGTGCTGCTTATAGCTGATCCTCTGAACAAACCATTTTTGTGGCACATGTTCTTCGTTTGCTTGAAAGATGTAGAATTCGTAGATGTAGGTGTTGCACTCCCAGTGCACATACTGCCTGGACGCAAGTGGTACACGGAGCAAGTGACGAAACTGCACTTTATTGGAAATAATGACATGCACTCGTCGTCATTACCGAACATCCAGTGCTCAAAACCATTGATTGATTCAACTTGCTTACACAAGCCAGGTGGTTTAAAATGTACTTTACGGTAGCCAATAGTCACATCTACATATTTGGAAACATCCATTGGATTGAAAGCCACATATATATTGCAATAGGCTTCTGACTTAGAGGAGGTGGTGGTATCTTCATGACAAATGAAGAACAACTAATATTTGTATTCTTCATACATGAATATAAATGCCTATTTTATTGTATACATACAAGCCATTATGTTTAAACAGACCTGTCAAGCATTCCAAATAAAATTTCAATATCATGAAACGTTTTGCCATTTGCTATGGTTTCATGCCACTGTACATTACATAAACCTCTGCAGACTCGTTAAGTTTCTTTAGGTCCTCTAACTTAATGATTTGCACTTACCTTTTTAGCAGATGAATTTTGAACTCATCATCCAACACACAGGTGATGCTATTACCATAAATTGTGTTGACCTGCTATAAGCCAGTTGCTATGTATTTCTTGCCTATTTCCACATCGCCGAGTTTCCAGAACTTCACACCACGGATCAATTTTTCGAGGAGCGCAATCATGATGACGACAAACACCGTGTAGCTCTTCGAACACTGGTGAGAGAGAATGAAGAGCGTCTAATACTGGCAGACAATAATGCTGAGTCACGACGCTCTCTCCTCCTTTAAACTTGCACGGAATTGCCGTCATCACATACCAAGGCTCCACACATGTTGCAGCAGTACATTCTGGCAAAGACCGGTCCAACCCCGCTCGCATGAGACGCAGCCATGTGGCAGGTCCAGGAACATTGTCTTCAACGCTCGTTAAGACAGGCACTCGTACTCGGTTTGCAAGTCAATAATTTTGATATTTTAATTGGAGTAAATGCTTAACCACCTCTTCTGCTCTGGACCAGCCATGAAGACCACTACATCATCCATCATATCGGTAAGTACATTAATTATTTTCTCATATTCCTCATTTCCATCTTCCCGGGGCAGACCATGGGAATGATTCGTAAGCCATTTATTCGTATTCTATCTTTTGTATTATAGCATGTTATGTATTATAGCATGTTATGCGAAAACGGAGGTAGCAATTTGCATTACTTTGTTCTGCTATCAGAGTAAGCTATACAAATTTCCTTTATGATGAATTCCATGGGAGATGTGAAGGCCTGTACATTAGCGAACATGATGGAGGTGGGTAGACAACTGAGCTGTTATGTAAGTATTTTAACCACTTATTTCTCGCATTGTATGTTGCCAAGTGATCGTGGGTTATGAGTGCATAGGTTTGAGTGTTGGCAGGCATGTACTCCGTAGCCATAATTTCAATTCTGCAGTCTACAACACTAGTGTTTATGAGATCATCTTGTTTACTGATGTCGAATACCAGGAGTGGTGCACTGTTCATGAACTCATTTGGTGCGAGTGTCGTCGAAGTCCCATGAGCGAAATGACACATCGATATTCCTTCCTTTCTCGACAAACTTCAGCAGTCTGATTGGTTATTGCATTTTTACTTGTACTGCGGTAGAAGCCACTCTATGGAATGTACAGATTTTCTGCAGTATTTACAATAGCATTAATTTGCGTGTTTGCTAAAAGTATCACCAGATCTTGTTTGGAATTAATTATTATATGTTTGTAGTCCTCGGCGAATCCCAGCAAGCGTAGAGTGTGTAATGCATATTTCGAGTCTTCCGCCTTGATACACTGGTACTTTATAATCCGGTTCGATTCCCCATCCAGCCATTTTGGCTGCGGGCAGTTAGTTTCTTGTAAGAGATATGTAGTTCTTCATCGTGGCTGTAATACTTACATATCTTGTCTAATCGAGTTCGATGCCACTGAGTTCGTAAATTATTTTATTAATCATGTGAAGTACTCCATTTCGAATTATCTGGGCAGTTGTAGGTACATCATCTCCAACCTCCGTAAGCGTACCTCGGAATCTCAAGTACGAGTTGCATGGTAGCGTAAAGATATCTTGGTTTTGCCCCGGTGTTCGAACCTTGGACGATAGCATGTAATGACCAGGTAGGTATGGCGAATAAGTATAAATATTAATCTTTGCAATGGCATAATCGTAGCTAATGGGCTTCATCGTAGCTAATGGGCTCGTCTATATTCAGTATTTCTGCCTCCATTATTGTTGACTCTGAAACCAAAACTCTTCAAGAACCTGAAATTCTGGCATGTTAATACACTGACAGCTCTTGTTGTACTGACATTTGTGTTGGCATCGAGACATGCTTTTATGTTTCTTCTTAAAATTCAGGTCCTTCTTTCTTCAAGTGTAAGCATAGCATTATTTCTTCGCCTCGGAAAATTATCAAATCTTCTTCTTCGTCAACTATAAGGCCAATAATATCCTTCACCCTCTTCGATACAATCGGTGCGTAAATAAGAGGTTTTGTAATCTCTACTGATTTGAAGCCAGGTGGCACCATCGCTGCAAACTCATGTAAAGTGTGATTTGGTTTCCCATTGAGATATCAACTTGTTAACAGATTGCAGTTCACTCTTGTAACATTCACTGGCACCAAATATACTGGAAGTGTTGATTCATGCACTTTACCACTCCCATACAAGTTGTGTTCTAATTCCAACATGGAGCCTAGTGTATTATGCTTAGTCAAATCAATATCTGCACTGCAAATCATCTCACTTTTCAGAGTGTTTGAGTTGCCTTGCAGTAAAAACATTACATCTAGTTGCAATACTTGATTGAGGTGTGATGCAATATCATCGATCTTATTTGAACCTGTGGGTAATGTTACTTCTTCCATAGTATTATTTTTAACATAACGAAATTAACAGTTTTAAATGTCTACATTGTGCACTGAGAAATATATTTGGAAATATATAAGTGCCACAGACAATGATCCTTCCAAGATGTGTGCTGGGAAATGCACACAGCATAGTTCTGAGCTCTTGCCCATCCAGACCAATGTTACAGACATAACTGATCACAGTACATGTATGTGTCTGCTATTTTATTAACTCTTTTGCCAAGAAGCGAAGACAGAGGTGACTGCAGTTCCACTGACTTGGTAACTTTTTAGTGAAGTAATTGTAATTTAGTTCCATGTCGTGAAAATACTTGCACGCTTCCATTGGAGGACGTAGGTTTCCAAAGCTGTCGTAGTAGTCCACACAGTTTCCATATTTCCTGTAAGCGACCCAGTGTGTCCCAGGGCTGTTACTGTTGTCTAAATTTATGATTCCATATTAATTTCTCTTAGGTTTTACGGTAGGTCGCCACACATATACACTCCACGGAAATATGGTATTCGTAATTTTTGTGCATTTTCTTCAAGTTTAGGCTAGTAAGCCGTCTGTTAGGTAATTTCTTTAAGATTGCTTCTTTCCTTCCCTTTGTCTGGTTCTTTTTCCGCCTGCTGTAGGGTACAATGTTAGGTATAGTCCTTTGCCATTTAATTGACTCTGCGTGCTCCTCAATTGTCTCCGCATGCTCTTACAGTTGACTCTGCATGTTCCGTATTTGACTCTGCACGCTCCGCAAATATCTCCACATGCTTCACATTTGACTATGCTCACTCCGCACCCTCCAAAATTCTTCCAGCACACATAGCAAGATAGTAGTGGTAAAATACATATTGTCAAGTAAGATGTTACTCTACCCAAATGCATTACTGCAAGGAAGAAGCGATCTCCCATGAATCAAGATATGGAAGCTTATTTCCGAATACAGTGCAATGCATCATAACTTGTCCTTCAAACTGTGGAAAAACATGTGTGATGCTAAGTTTGAGAGGAAACTCAATAGCCTCCGCTTCGAGAATGTGTACTTATATTCGAAATATCTGCATCTGTCAAAGAGTCAACCTCTCGCCACAAATCTATGGGCTGTGGTTGGACTAGGTTATTTTCTACGCAGTGACAATGAAGCTGTTGTGCCTCCAATTGAATCTTTACCAAACTCTGTATTTATTTTCGACGATATGGTATGTGAGAAAAAGTCGTACAAACAAGAATATTTCGGCATGGGCAGACATGTAGAAGTGGATTGGTTTTACCTTTGTCAAACTTACTCTTGCCTTCCACAACAATTACTACTTGACAGTGAAATCATGCTGGTTTTGTTTCGCATGGATGATTTAAATTTACATAAAGATTATTCCGATCATGTTTATACAGACATATCATTTTAAAAAATTGAGTCGATGTGTGCATGTTGTTGGAGTGATCCACGTGGTTTCCTCGTTATAGTCAATGATATTCCCCCTATTTAAAAAAAGGTACAGACAAAAAACAAAACAAAAAATTTCGTAATTTTGTAGTAAATTTAAAAAAAATCGTAGAAAAATCATAAAACCTTCGCTTTGTCTTCGTCAAAGCTGAAGACTGGAGCATGCTTCATGCTTACGTCTTCAACCGCGAAGGTCTTATAATTTTTATGCGATTTTTTTTTTAAATTTACTACAAATTACGAGACTTTTTTTGTTATAAGCTGTAGATTTATAAAAATGGTGGTCAAATGTCAAGGTCATATGACGTCCTCCTAGGTCAGTTCAAGGTTGCTTAATATCATTCAATGTCAAAGCCATGGTTGCATGTTGAAATTGTTTCTTCTGTTGCGAGTGAGTCAAACGAATTTTCTCAGAGTGATTCCATGATTGTTTTATAAACATAATAAATATTTTCTACCCTTCAGTCCTAGCATGGATATCGTTCGAGATAATGGCAAAAGGTTAAGGTCAAGGTCGTCAGACATTATGTTTCCTGCTATTGCGAGAAGGGACAAATGTGTTTTCTATGTGTGATTTTAGCATGTCTTTTCTTCATCTGATCGGAAGGAATGTGAAAAAACCAAGGTGGAATGACAGAGCATGAGACTCGTCCCCGCCAGGACGTCGGGTGAGAGGTGCACAGATGGAATATGAGAAAACTAGGGTGGAATGGCTGTTGTACTGATCAGGACGGTCTGATCTGGTCTAGCATAATCTAAAGCAACGTACGGCACCCGACGCTTGTGCATTATGTGCTGGTCAGTAAGTGTTTACAACTTGTTTCCTTTACATTTTTTATCTTATTTGCATCGCTGTGCAGCAGTGTCGAACTTGTCGCTCTCCCTGCTTCTCGACTATGTCATAGTATTTTATTTTAGTCTAATGTAACGTGCGTTGCTCGATGCTCGCACATTATGCGTTGGTTGTTAGTGGAATTCACGTGTCTCTGTACTCTATCATAGGTTGGACGGAGGGTGTACGTGGGGAAAATCGTTTACTATTTTGCTGTACTAACCAAGGATACCACTCTAGTTTTCAGACTTGTTGTGTTGTCTAGCATCGAGTGATGCGCTGTAAAGTGCTCCCCACTTGTGCAATACGTGTTGGTTGGTTAGGTGACAATAACTATTTTCATTTTTTTGACTGTTCGTATCAGCGTTCCGAGGCTGTAATTTTTATTTGTCTAACGTAATGTACAATATTAGTTGCTCGCGCAAAATGCAACGGTCGGTAGGAGTTTATAACTATTTACTTTCGCATTTTTTTATATCTAATCATTAATATGTAGCAGTGACGTAGTCTCTTGCATGACCACTGGTTTAAATGCTTGGTGTTTAGTCTCAAGCAAAGGACCACAACCTTTACAAGTCGTATAATGTAACGTCACAATAACTTCGTTGGTAAATAGTGTACTGAAATTGTCATATTGTAGATTTTTTTTGGTGTTTGTTCGTGTGAACATAAGCTCTTTTTCCCGTTGTCGGGCATTCCAGCTGTTTACTAAAGTTCTCGTCCAATAGTAACACTGATATCGCTATTACGAATTGTGTAACTAGCAGGTTTTTTTAAATAGTAGAGGTTCGATACTACATCTTGCTCACTGCATGCTTATGTCTATGATGTGTCTTATTATTTATTATTGCATAACTTAAGTTTTTCACGTATGGGACGGTGTTATATGTCGCACGAGGTTATCCCAACCCACGTGTTAGGCTGACGCAGTTTATTGCGACCTTTAGCCCTCGCAGTCGAACCATGTCGCTGTAGTCTTCCTGTGCTATCGGGATCGACGAGCTGCAGCCCTCATTGGCGGTTGGATCTAAACCTAGTGCATCTGGCTTTTTTTTTACTTACTTGCACCGAGTACTGCATGTAAAGGTGAGTTTTCTGCATTCTGCGCGCAAGAATTCGGCCATGTGTGTCGACACGAGTTCTCCTAGCGGGCGCAATCGGTAACGTAAACTATGTTGGCTTCTCCTCTGACAGGTGGTAGGAGAAACGAAGATGGTTGAATATGGCGAGAGGATCTGTGTGCATTGCTCAAGCATCCGCCGATAGGGATCTGAGTTTGAGACTTCCACTATACAAAAACTATTAATTATCTTTCAGACGTAGACAATATCTGATGTTTTTTTCCCTAGTGATGGATGTGAACCTGATATAAGCGAGGGTTAAGATAAATGAATAACACAGAAATAATTTATACACTTTTACCTTTATTTACAGACATGGCATAAGAATACATAATATATTTTTCACATGCTCAACATATTATTCATTCGAGCAAAACATTTATAATGTCTGTTTTGGAAGAACAATACCTGCTGTGAGCATTCAAGCTACTCTTATTGGCATATACCACACAGCAGTTAAAGCATGGGTAGGTCTTGTAGACGATGGCAAATGAAGTTACTTTCTTCGTGGCATTTGACACTGGTGCGGTAACTGAATGTTTTGCCGCAATACATGCACATGCTTCCTGATGAACGACAAACATTGCCTTTGCACTTCTTGTTATGATTATACAGAGCATCACTGCGGGTAAACACAGCATCGCAGTTATCACAGTGGAACGTCTTGTATGCTGGGCTGAACATTCAATGGCAACTTTCGTGTCGGCGTGCATTACAACTTGTACTAAAAGTATTTCCACAATTGTTACATTGATATCGTAATGTATGTAGCAACTCTTCAGTGCTCATTGCTGTTGTCGATGCCGATGATGTTACAGATGATGAGTCTTTAACCATTGATTCCGTCTTCATATTGTAGCAGAATACACGGTCTTAGTAAATGTATGTAGTCGTAACTGTCTGCTTTCCACCACCACGCTCGCCAACGAAATGACGTCTGTTTTTACATGCTGCTCTCTTGTATACCGTTCGCACTACATGCAAATTTGTATTTCAGTCTCGTGTTGACTCAGTCAGTAGATGACTGCTGGGTGTGTGGTACAAACGTCACCATGGTTGATGGACTGAAATATGTTACCTTATCAGGTCGATTGCTGTCTAGCCTGCGAAATTTCCCATTCGACCTCTCAACATCTATACACTCGATCATCTTTCAGTGTTGGCGACACCCTGTTTCCCTGTTTGCTGCTGCTGCTCGCTCCCGATGTGTCTCACACCAGCTCCTGGGATGTAGTGTGCCTGTTGTAGCACTGCCTTGGGATGGATGGTACGTGCTTATAACTATTTTCCCTTAACATTAAATTTTTTATTATGTCTGGCAGAAGCGATATCCTCTACCGACACAGGTTTCCTCGAAGCGATATTTAAAATACACATGCTAATATTTATAGCTTGATGTATTCAAACGAAATAAATTGTTACCTTGTACTATATAAATGAATCGGGGACATGTATGTGTAATATATTATTGTGATGGTTGGTAAGCGTTTATACATTTTTTACTTTTAAATTTATTTCTATATCAGTTTGCATCCGTGTATAGCCGTGTTGACCTTATCGTTCCCGCACTTCACAACTGAAATAAGCGTTTGTTGGTAACTGCGTATAACTATTTGCTTTTATAAAAATTATGTTTTTTTATCTGTTTGTCTCAGCACATACCAGTACCGTCTCCCTTGCGTGGCTAATGGATTAAATGTCTGCTGTTTCGTACGTGCTTACAGTTCTGATAATATCAATTATATGAATTCAAATAAGAACATGTAAAAATAATTATGTATAGCTATGTTTAACACGCACTTCATACAGAGCTCGACGCTTGTGTAATATGTGATTGCACTGGTTGGTAAGTGCTTATAACTATTTTCCCCTTTACATTTTTTTTATATCTGTTTGCATCAGTGTGTGTAGCAGTGTTGGCCTTATTGCACCTGTGCTTCTCGGCTTCTGAAATTTTTTTTTCTACTAGCATGATCTACAGAGTACGATGTTTGCGCAATAAAATAGTTAGTTAAATGTTTATAACCATTTGTTTGTAATATTTTTTTACTTTTCATTTTATTTTTATATCTGTTTGCATCAGCGCATAGCAGTGACGTCTCTCTTGTGTGACTAATGGTTTTGATGTATGTTGTTTTGTGACATGCAAAGGAAAACTGTCTTTGCAAGTCGCGTAATGCGTAAAGCAATTGTATTCATTTTTGTGGTTGGTCCTTGTGATCATTAGGGAAACCCGATTTTCGCGAAAAGAATTTCAACTAGGCTAGGTTTCGATATCCTACGTGCACATATGCAGCTTTCCTTTGATTGTTGGCCGCGTGTTTTTGTGAGTAAACACAATGAATTTTACTGGGCCAATAAGAATAGAGATACTCGTATACAATGTCTATGATTTGGGCAGGCACCTAAGACGCGCAGCAGTTTAAACCATCCAGTAGGGAACGTGGACCTGAGCTGAAGTGTTTTGAAATACACATAGACAGGAAATCTTTTTGCAAAAGATGGGTGTCCCTGGTGATCATTCGTTCTTTTTCATGTCGACATACCATCTAGCATCAAATAGATCTCATGAGATCTGCAATATTTTGAGCCAGAGAGTTTTTTATTTTCCTGTTTTTGGTTTACCAGTAGTGATGGTTACAGAGAATGGATCACATTTTGTATCACTAGGGAAGAAGAATTTGGCTTTTAGTTGGGGTACTAAGTTTGTTAAAACCTCGCCTTATTGTCCCCATGCTAACGTAGTAGAAAGGTATATTTGAAATTAGAAATATTCTCTGCGAACATACCAGACTAGTACCCACAAGCAGTGGGCTGAGGGATTACCCAAGCTGAGCATGGCATTTAATAATGTATTTAATGATAGTACAAAAAGGGTTCCTGCTGAAGTGTTTCTGGGCAGAAGTGTTTTGCAACCCCTTATTAATGCATGAAGTTTATTCTCCTTTTCCTGGGATAGTGTAGATGCCTGTAAAATAGACAATGTTTGGCAGGAAGCAACTGTTAATTTGCACAAATATCAAAAGAGATTGCAAAAAATATATATATAATAAAAATAGTGGATAGATACAGTTTAAGGTAGGAGAAAAGGTTTGGTAAAAGACTAATATTTTTGAGTTCTAAGGTGGATAAATTAGAGCAAAGCTTGCGCCTAAATATGTAGGTCCGTATGTGATAAGGCGGTTTTTGACTGAAGTGACAGTTTTATAGATGATGAATATAACCCAGGAAACAGAAATTAATTGAAGCCCATGTAAAACATTTGAAGCCATTTGTAGCAAGTAAATTCTGTTTCTTTTGGTCCTTGGGAGGGACGGCTATCGTTTCTCCAACATACTCATTTCATTAGTCTCCATGTTTCATCTTCATGTTTATTTAAGTATTTGTCTATTAAAATGTTGTATTGCCTGATGAGACTAGTTGAATTTTGTATCAGATTTGTACAATTCGCACGCTTGCTTGAATGGCCGTGGGGTGTGCTATAGTCAATTCACGACTGGAAGAGACTTTCTTGAAGCCCTGCTAAAGATTTACTTTCAAGCCCATTTCGTATCCTTCCGCCAAAGGTAAACAAACATTGCCATGTGACAGTCACATGGCAATGTTTACATGCAATGTTTACATTCCACTGCGTGTGTACATGAGTTCGTACATGCACGTGCCCATTATAAAAGTCATGTAATGTACATATTATTAATGGATATTCCACAAGCGTAAAGTTTTTAACCTTAAGAATTTCACACAAAAGAATATGCGATGCCAGCGAAAAAACATTTCATTTTATAAACCCAAAATGCGAGTATTTTTATGAATCGATAGTTGTTGTCTATTTGCAATCGATTGTTAGTGACTATCGATAAATTCCCGTACATCGAAGGCAAGATCATCAGTATTGATCGGAATTGCTACAGACGTTAAAATGGCGTGGTGGTTGAGTATGATGTTTCGCGCAATTGTAAAACGTTATTAAAAAATGGTTGTGACGGTTTTCGACAGGATGGCAGAGTTTGCGAGTGAAGGATTCTACGTCTTCGACAATGTGAAAACAATTCTTATATGCAAATACTGCAACGTTAGAATAAAGAGGCAAAGGAAAGACACGTGCACGAAACACATAAAAACAAAATAAATTAGAACTGAAAGTGAGTACAAATTAAAATCATACGTTATTAAAACCAAATAATAAAGAGCGGATATTAGTAAAATAAGACAAACAAATGAATTATTATAGGTTAAACAAGATAATCGCACAAATTCTCTGGCACGTGTGTCAACAACACAAGGACTACGAAGGTTAGTAAACAAATGGCCGCGTTACTTTAACCTTGAGCGTAATCTTGTGACTATGCAAGAAACGATGAAATCTAAATGTGTTAGCATCACGTCATTAATAATTGGCATAATAAGATACAATTCTTTTCGACACCCATTTGTAAGCGATAAATTAACAATTACGTTAAAACTTTGGAACTATTTCCTCTCTTTGTGCTGGCAACCTGACGGGATAACTGTATCCGCGCTCGCCGCTGTTTGTAATGTTATATGCATGTCGCTAAAGGCTAGGGTGTTTTTTCAAAGGTTGATTTTCAAAAGTTTCTTCCAGTCGTGAACCGACTATAACACTGGGGTGTTTATGACGTCATAAGTCATGTGTGGTTCCCGACAACGACGACGTGCAGCGCTGAAATTTTCCTGATTTATTAACTTTAGTGCAGAGACATGCTCTATATTAATTATGTAATTATTGTCATTGGTCAGTACGACTGGATATGTAAAATAAATTAAATTTTTTAGTTATTTCCATGTATAGCTAGGTTTAGTTTATGTGGTTTTTTTTCGTATAAATAGAGCTGAAAATGCCTGGGTGATGGAGAAAAAATATGGATGCCTCTCCCAGGATCGTCAGTTCCAGTAGGTTTTTTTTTAAAATATAAGTAAAACTTTGTATGTGATGTTAAAGTAATGGCTTCAGCCATTGGTTAGTTAAAATGTAGCATATTTCAATTTATGATGTTTTAGAACTCAAATGTAAAGATTTTTATAAAGTTCTTTTAAAGAGAGTCATGATTAATATTCGTTGCATTTTAAACGTTGTCTCGGCAATCACTACTTAGACTAATTGTAAAACGTTTTAAAATTTTAAATGTTCAGATAATTTTTGATACTAAAATATTGATGTTTTATGGTCCGTGCAACTCTTGTACGAAAAGGTTAAAAAAATATGAGACTATGTATATTTCAATGTCTTGTCCCTTAGACATTGTCATAACCCTATACGAGTCAGATTAAACTTTTTTACTGTGCATTTTTTATGATAATAACTGTTTATGGGAAATTTAAGTTCAACTGTAACTGTTAGGGTTGGAAGTGATGTCGTGGCCTTTTGGGAATGCGTGGGTGAAAACGTAGTCTGCAGCATTCGCCAGAGGGCGCCACATCCCTTAGGGCAACTGACAATCCTGCTAGGGTTTTTGTGTCCACTAAATTCTCCTCCTGACACTCATGCCACCTTAAGATCGCCCCTCTCAAAATCATATGAAATTAATTCACGCACTCGCTATTGTGCCAATCATTTGCTTTTGAAGCTCATTTGTAGTTTCTGAAATTATCATCAACGTACTCAAGAGGTCTGCCAGAAAATGTTCCTGGGTCAATAAATATGCGAGAGTGCTCCGTGTCCTCCTGTGTCACTGCTTCACTCATCTGCGTCTATAATCGAAAAAATTGCAATTTGCTATAAAATGAAAAATCACTGGAATCTATCGTATCCTGTACTTCAGGTGTTACCACAGTATTCAGCTGCTGTGCAAACTCACAAAGAAACTTACACATACTGTGTACCCAGCTTCCAGTGACTGTTCGTCCCATTGACACAGCACAGCTCTACCAGGTTTGCCATACCTGAACCGCGGGTGGCTGCCATAAACGATGCCTACTGGAATGGCATTATCGAAGACGTCCAGCGCAGTTGCCATTCTACCACCAGCATCAAGCAGCCGTCCTGTCTTCATGGCCCTAAGAGTTAACTTTTGGAGGTGTGCTGGTTCAAACCGGCTGAGCACATCTAAAATAAAACCTGGTAGAGAAAACATCGGGCAAATGAAGACCACGTCGGGGTAACACTGGTAACTAAAGGCTAGCGGCCCCAAGTGTGCTTCTTCATGACACCATTATAGCCATAGCAAGGTGAAGCGAGTGAAATGAGTTTGTGCTAGGAGGGAGGGGTCAGACACGCGAATTTTCCTGATATACTCTTATCAGGAGTATGGGCCTTTCAATAGGGGTTGCTAATAAACATACTTATTGTTCATTTGTGATAACTACCTGCACCCCATCTTCTGCAATATGCAAAAATGGACTGTCTCAGTGATGTCAGTGTCCAGGGGCCACTTTTCATTAAACATTTATATTGTTTTATGTTTAATCCTTTTATTAAGTTGTAAGTGTTACTGTAATAAGTTGTCACTAGAAACTCCGAAAGACATCTGTCAATGTCATTACCATGACACATCTCCTTAGGGAAATTGCCAAATACTGTATTTTTGCATGACTAATTTGGTGTATAATTGTACTTTAAAATGCCTTATGTGATTTTAGAATATTTAATTTGTAAATTTTCTATGTTGTTTGTTTTGTATATTGTCTTGTGGCTTTTCGGAAAATTTTGCCTACAGGCTGCTCTGACCTTTGAGCGGCCTGTCGCCATGATAGTCTGTCAGAATCATGGGCTCGTAGGAGAAGGTTGCTACTGCACTTATTCCCAGGCACCTCAACTTATTTGCCATATATGTTATTTGCATCAATATATTAATTAATTCTGGAACCCTTTTTTACTTTCTATGTCTGGGAGTGATCGCATCTCCACCCTGCTGGCTCACCGACCCAAGGAATGAACTTCTCCTGACCTATTTTGGACTCCGCGCTCTTTACTGCTTCTAGTGGCTACAGCCTTAAAGTATGCGCAAATTGCATAAGTGTCTGTATCCAGAGTCAACGTGCGAGTGAAACATCATAAACTGCTCTTCTTTGTTTCATTTTACGATCGCTTAAGAGTGTTCCCACCCTAATAATTCATTAGAACCTTTATTTATGCCTATTGCATTGTCAGCTTCACCATTATAATACCTTTCCACATTTAGCAACTCCAATTAGTATGGTGCGATTCTGTGTGGATGTTTCCCTTCTGGAAATACTCACTGCCTAAAAATTTCCGACGTCATTCAACTCTTGTAGAATGACTTGCCCAAGCGTGTGGCTAAAAATCCGACTGCCTAACTAATTTCCTGTGTGATTTCTGCCTCAAAATATTGCAACTCTCTCTGGGTAATTTTTGCCCAAGTACCTGTCTCCTCTTGTTACAGGTGCTACACTCTTAATTCTCATATATCCTACTTTTGAAATCTTTCTGCATAAAAATTGTTATTTGTTGGCCAACCTAGCCAAAATTCAATTTTTCCAGAAAATTCATGAATTTCCTTAATTTAATTTCCTTATTCCAAAAGAGTGTGCCGGTATATCATCGTAACACCATTCTTCGTCGCCGTGCAAGGCAATGTGACAAGATGGCACTGATTACCCTGTGATGGAACCATGCCACCGGCCTTCTGCCGCCAACAATATAAACGATCGCCAACCCTCCAGGTGGCACAAGATTGCAGCCTGTGTGTGTGCCCTCTTGGGGAATGTCACCCCTCCTGTCACCGCTCAGGCAGTTCATCCCACCATCACTGCGCGACATAGAAGAGGCAGCTGCGAGCCAGCGAGGTCAAATTTTCCCCTCGAAGAACTGACAACCGTGCGATGAATCTCATCACCTTCTGTGCTGCGACAGCTGCAGGCTGATTGACTAGCAAACATCCAATGGGATTGTGGAACATTTGTAATCTGAAGTGTTTGCGCTCACTACCCAACATGGACCCTTTCACTTTGGTACAACTACAGACGAGCACATGCCAGTGTGACGATTCTGCAGCACCTCAAATGTGTGCGAGTGGGTTGGCATGTGCCAATGAGGATCGAACTGAGAACTAGTGTAGCCGCTGCGTGAGATCTCGACAGGTCCAGGGCACTGTCGACCCTGTTATTGACATGTTGGTGTGCAAATTCTCTGTGGACTCGAACATTTTACCTGCGCCAAAACATTTTAGGCAAACTCTTCAAAAATGTAGCATCACAAGTTGGTGTAGCTGAGTGACAAAGCCACTCTTGCATGCACTCAGTGTATGGGAGTGTAACATGATAAGTGTGTGTCTCTGCAGGAGCATTTTACTGTGATCTTAAAAGATGTCTTTATCTGTGCACGAAGTCAGCCAGTACATCTACTTAACATATCTCTTTTTCCGAGAGTGTACAACCTCCCTTCAGCAATGCGACCAAACTACACCGACCAGAACCATGCCACCAGACAACTGCTGAGGGGAAAACTCCGAACTGAAGTGTTATGACAGTTGCACAATGCGAGCTTACTTTCAGTGTATCACCGAGAACGAGTGGTGTGATTCAGAGAGGGAGGGATTTCTGTGCCAGCAGTGCACACCGCAATTCCGCATGCTGCAGCTGACCAGAGCACTGTGCGTGGCCAAGCCTTCCTGCCCGCACCTCACACCTCACCAGTTTTCCAAGTGGCGACTAGACAGCATGGAAACTCGCCCACTGCCATAAGAATACAGCCACGTGCCTCTTCCACTGTTATACCTGCATCAACTCTGGCCCGTTTCCAGCCGCTTCCTACTTTTACGGAATTATCATCAGATGATCCGGCAGCCTTACCCCATGACTGTCCAGATAGACTGCAACAGTATGGTTTCGAAGAGGATTGGCCTTACTGTTTTGGTGACAGGCTTTGTGGCGATGCTAGATTGTGGTGGTGTGGCATTTCCCATTACGGCATTACATGGGAGGAATTCCGTTGCTTGTACTTTCTCATCCTTACAAGCCTGCAGCCGAGTAATACTGAAACAGCAAAAATTCGACGAATCCTTATCTGTGTTTGCCACACAGAAAATTAACATAGTGCAGACCTGAAACCCCCATATATCAAACAAATAAGTGATTGAAGTTGTGGCAGGGACATTGAGACCTAAGTTCCATGGCGTGTTTGCTCTGCTCATACACTACCCTGAAGATGACTTAATGCATTCACTTTTAGTTTTAGAACAGATATCCGCCTCAACCGAACAGCAGCACCACGATAGTGGATTCGCGCAGCCGTCCCGGAATAGGACAATTACAACAATAATTCACACTCTAAATTATAATGTAGTAGTAATTTGGACAATTACTCAAAGTCTTTCAAAGGTTCTCCCATCACAAACAATGGTAAAAACAGTGGTGCTTCAGGTAAAAGTGACACAAGCGACTTCATGCAAACACGATCAGTACTTGGAATGCCACCATACACTTGTCGTAACTGATGGACAATATATGGAGCTATGAGTGCCCCAATTGCAACAAAAATCCTGCCAAGTCACGTTATGCCAAACCGCATCCAGAAAACGACCGGGTGGGCTAGAGAGACTGGACGTCACCTCCTTCCAAAAACTGCTGAACCCCACGGATGGAAACGACATTCAAATTTTAATGTCACAAATCTGTAATAGTGCCAACCTAGTAATTCACACGAGGGTGCTTCTTAATAAAAACACAGCAGAGCCTTAATTTATACTGCTGCTTCGCATAATTTTGTTCGGATTGATTCAGTGTGGACATATGCAAAATTAAACCAATCACACAAACTGTACATAGTTCCACAACAACCTCCACTGGTGAAACAGTCTGTGAAGATAAAATTACATTTGGCATCAGAGGCATTGGAACTGTTAACACATAATTTTTTTCAAATGACTTTGCGCACCGGAGGTATGGCTGGAAGACCTTGGCCATGGCATGATACCTGAATACTGCGAAGTAATCCATCGCCTGCTCAGCGAGCATCGTTATATTTTTGCTGCTTCTGATATATTATGTCATGCTAACATGACATAACATAGAATTCCGATAATCCATGAGAAACCAGTGGACACAGTGTCCTATCTCTCTCTCTCTCTCTCTCTCTCTCTCTCTCTCTCTCTCCCTCCTAAAGATAAATCCATTCTTACTACCTACTTTGCAAGTGTGATCAAAATCGTATACATCGTAACATTTTAAATGTAATGTTTTTTACAACTTTAAGGCTGAAGACCACTACCAAACCTGTTATATTTTTATTATACTGTCACAGACCCACCATGGGGTTCGTGGCAAATGCCTCGAAAAGCGAGGTGTTGGAATAATATCTCAGTTTAGTTGTGCGGTGATACAATAAAGACACGGCCCAGTGTTCCCAAGCTCCCCTAGGGTAAAAAAAACTTCTAAGAACTACTCGCTATAAAAACATATGAGAGTAAGATTAACAAAAACGAAACGAGGAAAGATTCCTAGCTTTAACTTAATTCCAATTACTCAACACGCAGAAAATTACAACCATTGTCCCTCAAATACTACTCTTAGCCATCATGGATTATTAAAAACAACTGGATTCATGAATTGCAAAAGATACCAGAGATCATCTTTACTTAAATAAATAAGAAAAAAAATACAGTTAATTGGCTAAACAGTTAGACTCACAGTTAAATGATCTGTTGCATTTTTCGATACCACAGGGAATATTTAGCATGCGTCACAGCATTACAAATAAGACAAATACAATGAAGAAAAAACACATGTCCCCCAGGGGCGAGAGGATAAGAAATTAACATCTGTTTTTAATTCTGGAGTTCACCTTATCTTTGTATCCACCCATTTTAACTACACAGGAATGAAAACAAATTGAAATTGCTCACATGGTCAAAGCCGATGTTTCCTGGTAACGACCACCACTATGTTAGAAACATTCAAGCATGTACACGCTACACTGCACGCTGTTCTCGCACCAGCTCCAGCGCTCCTAGAATAACTCACAAAACACACATATAGATAACATTTTCACCCAAACCTCCCCCCTGATCAATTGATTCCGTAAATATCAGGGAGAAGCGACCACTAGCTCAAACATTAAATGATTTCTCTAATTCATCGCATGTGCATACAATCCGATGTCGGCACCACCTAAACTTCCCTCTTCCCCTATCCGGCAACCACTGTGCTTCGCTTCTCCACCCCTCTCCCATGATCACGCTGTACCGGCATCTTGCTGTCGTCGAATGGCCAATCAGTGAACAGAGTGTAGCTCAAGCTGTTGGCACATAAGGCAGGGTCATCACACACTCCAAAGGCTTTCCCTGTTGACAGCAGATTCCAGTGTGCAGTGAATGCCTGGTGCCATTCCTCAAAACTGCTCCAATTTCCATGTTTCCCCTCCTGGAAGGGGCAGTTATCTTTCTCTCTTTTACCCAGGACTGGTAGGCGCTATAAATATCACAAAAATCTACAACACAATCCCTAGCAAGACAATAAAATAATTACAAATTCCATTTTAAAAACATTTCTGATCACACTGGCCAAATTGAGTGCACCCATGTGGTAAAGTTCGTTTTCAGGAAGTTCCCCATCACTGCGCAGTATCATCATCGGAATACACAAACATCTTGTGATGTCTTGAGCACAGTAGCACTCTTAAGAATCGCGGCTAACTAAGTGGGCCGAAAAGAAATTAGGTTGTCGATGAGCGCCATTTTGAGTATGGACATATGCCGGATCGTCTTCCATGTTGAACCATGGAGCATACTACCTCCTCGTCACCATCGTCGTCGGAGTTCGCCGTAGCGAACATTCGATCTGCAATGTAGATTTCCAGCACAGTGAAGTCATCAATAGGTAAGGTTGGAACTGGCTTGTTCTAAACCTAAAATAAGCTCTGATGTCAGTCGATATATATATGGACGACACATTTATGTAGACAGATCTAATGTGGGCGACATATGTTGCATGAGACAAATGTGTCTCAACTAAAACTAGTCTGGCAATTGTTACACTAGGGAATTGTGAAGAGAACCTGTCCCTATTCTACAATCTCCCGAAATTCATTTGCAAACTACACTGAGGTGACAAAAGTCATCGGATAGCAATATGCGAATATACAGATGGCAGTAGTATCGCGTACAAAATGTATAAATGGGCAGTGCATTGGTTGGGATTTCGTTTGTAGTCAAGTGATTCATGTGAAAAGGTTTCTGACGTGATTATGGCTACATGATGGGAATTAACAGACTTTGAACGCAGAATGGTAGTTGGAGCTCAACACATGGGACATTCCATTGCGGAAATTGTTAGGGAATTCAACATTCCGAGATCCACAGTGTCAAGAGTGTGCCGAGCATACCTAATTTCAGACCTAACCTCCGACCACCTGCACTTCATGACCGAGACCAACGACGTGTGCGCAGAATTGTCAGTGTTAACAAACAAGTAAAACTGCATAAAATAACCGCAGGAATCAATGTGGGACATACGACGAACGTGTCCGTTAGGACAGTGCGGTGAACTTTGGCTATACTGGGCTATGCCAGCAGAAGACCGACTCGAGTGCCTTTACTAACAGCACTACATCGCCTGCGGCGCCTCTCCTGGGCTCGTGACCATATCGGTTGGACCCTGGACGACTGGAAAACCGTGGATTGGTCAGATGAGTCCCGATTTCAGTTGGTAAGAGCTGATGGTATGGTTGGAGTGTGGCGCAGACCCCACGAATCCATGGACCCAAGTTGTCAACAAGGAACTGTGCAAGCTGGTGGTGACTAAATAATGGTGTGGGCTGTTTTTACATGGAATGGACTGGGTCCTCTGCTCCAACTGAACTGATCATTGACTGGAAAGAGTTACGTTCAGCTACTTGGAGACCACTTGCAGCCATTCATGGACTTCATGTACCCAAACAACGATGGAATTTTTATGGATGACAATGCGCCATGTCACCGGGCCACAACTGTTCGCGATTGGTTTGAAGAACTTTCTGGACAATTCCAGCGAATGATTTGGCCATCAAGATCACCCGACATGAATTCCAACTAACATATATTGGACATACTCGAGGAGTCAGTTCGTGCACAAACCCCTGTACCGGCAACACTTTCACAATTATGGACGTCTATAGAGGCAGCATGGCTCAATATTTCTGCCGGGGACTTCCAACGACTTGTAGAGTCCATGCCACGTCGAGTTGCTGCACTTCACCGAGCAAAAGGAGGTCCGACACGATATTAGGAGGTATCCCATGACTTTTATCGCCTCAGTGTAATGTTGTGTGTATTGTTATTACGAATATTTATGATATTGTTGTACCTTGCTAGTTATTATAGTGATAATGGCATTGTAACTGTATGCGATTTTCAACATGCTGTCACCAAGAGTCAAATGTCTTCTGACTTCGTGGGTATTAAGGTCATCGGTGCAGTCCAGATGCAATGCCCTGTCATGGCCGCCCCTCCAATGTCCATCAACCAAAAGTACTTTAGTATGGGGCCGAGGTCAGATCGTGCACATTCCTTTCCACGACACCTGTGTGTTTTCAAGAGGAAGAGGACTGTTACCTCCGCGTCCCTCTCACAGCCATTGCAATAGTGTTGAATTTTCCACACTGAAATTCCTGCTTGGACCACAATGGTATTACCACAAAGGATTTGACTGGTCCGCCACTGGGCCAAAACTACCATGATTGTCCATCATTCAAGCACAGTCTGGGAGGCAGGTACCCCTTTTGGTACACCAAGCATGTGGACCACCCGGGAGTTTCCTTTTTTTTTAACTTCGGTACTTCAAGACTATCCAGTGGTACCACAAGAAGGTAGTGGGTTCCCTTAAACAGGTAGATGGTATGCTATCCATTTCTTGTGTCACGCATCAGCTTACTCTCAATTACTAGAGATGGCAAGAGCTCTGACACTTCGCAGATCAACTACCACCAACCACTCTGGCTGACCACAGAGCAGCATAGAGAACCAACAGCAGGAGCAAGTTTCCCTTTCGGTCAAAAGTCTCCCCAACCAGCCCTCAAGCAACACTATGGAACCGTCGACAGCAAGTTCAAGATAGGAATATGTTTCTCGTAATCTACTATATTCCAACAAGGTTTCAGCGAATAACCCGACCGATGGGTAGGGCAATGGCGAAGGGGAACTGTGTTTTCTGTAGTCAGCAACACCCCCACCATGCAGAGCTTTACATCCATTACAGACTGGTTCATAATCTAAGTTTCAGCCATCATTATGGGATACACGTATACCTCACACCGATTACACGCTGATTTCTCAGCTCTACCTCCCCAGCTACAATCAATCCTTACACCCATTACAGGATGGTCCTGCATCTATACAATTGCACCTTCACTACCCACGAAGGGAGAGAGAGGTGCCTGATACTTTCCACTATGGAAGCAGAAGTAACACAACCTGGGTTATATCTTACCTGATATCAGCAAATGTGTTCAGGCCGATTGACTGTTGGATAAGTGCATGTTGTATGCTGCCAACCATGTTTTCAGTACAAAATGCGTTCACCCAGATACCATCTGTATTAGATATGGTTGCCACCATATGCGAGTTGTTTGCGAAGTGAGTTTGTAAAGGGATGAAAAAATCGCTCAGCCTGAACCCACTTCCAACCTTCCATGCCCACGATGTCAGCTCGATATGATGGACATCATGCTAATCAAAGACGTCCACATGGCTCCTGAATTAACAGTTCTACAAGAACTGTTGCCTGACCACCTCCCTGTACATGCAGTATTTGCGCCCCTCGACATAAACACTGCCAAATTAATAATACTAAAATACTTTTAAAAAAAAATGGACTAGCGGTGCTTCCTGGGGTATTTGGACATTCGGTACACTCTCCCCATACCTCTTGACACTGCGCAGAAGCTGGACTCAGCTGTAAGCACCATAACATAGTGCATACAACAGAATGTACAAAATTTCGTGCCCACTAAAACCACAGCACGGAAACACGACACTCTTCCCTCCTACATAAGGGAATCAATCATACAGAAAAACAGAATTTGCAGGCGTTACTCGCGCACTTGTCTCCCGCAAACAAATGCTCTTATTAATGTAATAGGACACAGAAATACATGTCTGGCAGGCAGGACAGTGAGATAGAAATATGTCCCACCTAAACACGAAAGACAACAGCCTTAGGCAAGTAACAAAAGAGAGACTGTTCCGCCACTGAAAAAAAAAAATGCAGGTGTGGCTTACACTCCCCACTAAAAGGCAGATACTATAGCTTCACATCTCGAATTAATATTTCAGCCTAAGGCAGATCCCAATGACCCATCGCATACATTGCGCATCTGTCAATATGTCGTATCTAGGCTTCAGATCCCCACTGCAACAGAGTCCGAACTTAAACATGCGGATGAAATAAAACGCATTATACACAAAATGAAATCACGAAAAGTACCTGGTTCCGACTCTATATAAGCCATTATACAGAATCGCAGGTGATTCGCGGATACGGACTGCACCGCACGAATCTGTGGTTAAAACCAAGTAGAAAATACTCTTTTGTAAAAATACATTAGTCGCTTCGTTTACGACAAAAATGCCATGATAGTTACAAAAACCATTGTAGCAAACATGTGGCGATGCTACAATTAATGTGTCGTAAGACATACGGACAGGAAAAAGAGACGAACTCAGTAGTGCCACGGAGGCCATGGAGTTCACATGTAGTGAGTACTGAGACATGGAAATGGCCATAAGTGCATCCGGCGGCCAAGCTCTATGCATGCTGCATGCATCCAACATACTAAAAAGAGCATTCCTATGGGCAGAGCAAACTTCGAACACCTGTTATGACGTTTAGACATTTTATATGCTGATGATGTACACTATGCTTTACGTGGTCTAAAGTCATTTTATTTACTTTAATGTCGTTTTTCTTGTAAACTAAGGTCCTTATGGATTTTTACCAAAGAATATTTCTACTTAGTTTAGACGATAGAATCATGTGGCGCAGTCCGTATCCGCGAATCGCCTGACATCTTGTATTATGACACATCCCAGAGAGCACACCTGAAGCACTGGCGGACTGCTTCAATGCCAACTTTACATTGGCACACTTTCCAACATCTTGAAAGCAAGCTAATGTAATATTATTCCCCAAATTTGGGAGCATTATATATAATAAATAAATGTAATATGTAGTAAGAAAATTAATAATTATATTTATGTATACATTTATTTAACACATTGCATTATATATATATGAATATTTTATATACCTATAAGCATGTCTCATGGTAATATAACAATATATGCCTAAGGCATATTACACTTTAATATAAATATGTTATTGCTTAGGCGATGGTATCTGCGGGTTTAATATTTTCCCCAGGGCCCTTGCTGGTGCGAACAGAGTATGAGGGTTTCCTCAGGGTGCTCCCGCCTTTGTTCTTTAGAAAATATATATAATATGTTTCTCGATTATTTAACGGGTAAAATCTTCCTGTGGACGACCGCTCCTCCAATCTGAGTGATGAGCTGACTGATTCTCGGCCCAACAATTCCCAGAACATAGATATTTTCCACTGGAAAACTGTTGGGTTGAACTGTATTTCCAACAGCTGACTTCATAAAATGAAAATTTTTCACACTTCGGTTACTCTTAGTCAGTGATCTGCCTTAATTAACATCGGTATTAAGCGATTTTTTAAAGCACGAAAATATCGTGGTGGGCAGCCTACCCACACCAGTACATTTTTTTTCAGGGGACACTGTGTGTTTTGAGTTGAGAGAGAGCTTAGCATCTGAAATGGGAGACGACGTTTAGATCAGTGAAGAAGGTCAAGTGTCCGAGAAAATCTGCCTGACATCGCTAAGTCCATCACGCGTGATACTGTTGGCAACAACATCAATTATGTTTCCCACATGCACGAAAATACAGGTGCGACCCCCGTCGGGAATCGAACCTATCTCGCCTTGATGGGAGACGTGCGCTCAGGTAGCTGTGCAACTGCTGCGGAGAGGATGGTGTGAAGTATTGAGCTTGTCCGGTCCTGTATCGTTACGAAATAATCATTATAGAAAGGGTACCTGATCTCCACTGCCACATTTCATTGTTCTCTGAGATTGTGATTATCGCAGTGTTCACAGAACAATTTGCTGTATGCATCAGGAATAGGGCTTGCTGCTGTCATTTTAATTGAATAAAGAATTACTTCATCTCTGGTGAAGGACAGAGGTGCGACGTTGAGAACTTTTACTTGTGTAAACATGGGCTCGTTTTCACCCTAGGGTGCAAGGAGCCCAAGGCATTATTAACAAATATGAGGATGTGCCTGAACGTAATCGCCCCCAAAACCGATTTGATGCATATTTACAATCATATATTCATGAAATGATCGTTATCTCTGTTATACCAGTCAGTAAGGTTTTCATATTAGATTTTTTTCGTAAATACTCAAGTGACATTTTTCCACCGTGCTTGGTATCGATGGCAGTAGTATTTCAAAAATTATTTCCAAGTCGATAAATATCAGGGTTAATGGGAGGATATTTTTGCATGACATGATCTCCATCAATACCCCTGCTAATCACAATCGAAGCGACGCCGTTCGTTGTGCGTTTTGAAAATATTCCATAAATAAAACTGGCTATAGTGAGTCATAACTGAATGATTTTTGCAAAGTTTCTTCAGCATATATGATATTGTATTCTAGTTCGAAGAGTTGCGAAAAAAGAAAGACCATGGATACCATAATCAAGACAGCATTGACGGTGAAAACAGTGGCGTTTTATTCGACGTCCTCACACATCTCCTCACCGGCTTTGCTGAAGAAAGTGATGTGAAGAATGCGGAAGACGAAAAGAACAGAGACTACCTATTTCCTAAAGACCCCAATGAACTTGTTGATAGACGCAGACATTTGATTGCTTTGCACAGTAAGGAGATATCGTCAATCATCGGTGAACTCAAGGAAAAGGACTACATCTAATGAAACCATTGTGAACTCTCCATCATATGCAAACATCAGAGAAATGCAATAAGTGAATGCATGGAAAAAGAAGGATAGTAAATGTATGTGCCCCAAGTTGTGCACTTTGAATTTCATGAACATTGCCCTACTATTTTTCTGAAAAACTTATTATTTCGGTGGTGTATAAAATCAAATGCAAGGGACTGTTTTAAGTAAAAATTGTGCGAGAAAGTGCGTTAGGGGAATTATGGTTCAATCTGAGGTATTATGTCTTTCTCGGTCTGTTTAAGTCGGCTGAGTTTTGTTTGACAAACAAACGAACTGAGGAAGAATGTGTTTGAGGAATGAGAAATGTTTTTGAGGAATGTTTTTTTGAGGAATAAGGAATGTTTTTGAGGAATATTTTTAGGATGAGGAATGTTTTTGAGGAACGTGGAAAGTTTCTGAGAAATAAGAAATGTTTTTGAGGCAAAATTCTTTTAGGAATAAGGAATATTTTTGAGGGATAAGGAATGTTTTTAGACATGAGGAATGCTTTGAGGAATGAGGAATGTTTCCCCCTCTTATGCGACATCGTGGAAGAGGTCATCGTTGCAAAATTGATCTGGGGTGCTGTTTTCGACGAGGACTTAACTTATATGTCAAAATTTTCGTAATTTCGTAGATTGCAGTAAGTAGCCATAAATTTGGCATTCCAGAACACCTGGCGCTAGCGCCAGGGCGAGGGATGAGCCGGTAGCGTCTCCAGCGGGACACCGATGACGTCATCACAGATTTTTTCCTGCTCTCGCGCTAGTACACGGCGCAAGGTGCGCGGCGCTAGGTACGCAAGGCTCTCGTCGGTGATTGGCTACGCGAGGCTCTCAAAATGTCATCGTCTCTGATTGGCTGCGCGTGGTACTCATAATATAATGTTTTCAGAAATTCCAAAAACAAAAACATCACTTTAAATTTTTTAAATTTTTAATTGTTTATTAAAAATTTTTTTTTTTAATTGACTGGAAATGCGAGGCTCTCGAAACTGACTAGTCGGTACCGTTCATATTAGCTGAACAATGTTTGTGCTCATTGTCCCCTAAAATATAACTTCTCACAGCATATAACCATAGTCTAATTTCCGAATCAGATATAGTCACACAAACAAATATAATACCCCCCCGACAACGAAACATTATCACGGAGTCATTTAAGACCTATGCTTATTATGTAAGGTTCGTTTGTAAGTTAATGTGCAAATGACCTCACATGAAGCTCTCGTACTGGCTGCATTTAAAGTCGAACGTAAGGTTCAAAGTTTTATGTGTAAGTTAATTACATCATACGAAGCTCTCGTACCAGCAGCATTGAGGATGCCAGCTGCTTGCTTACTTATTGCATGATGTCAAATATTCGTGACCCTAATTTCCGAATCGTATAAGACATATGTGTCAAATTTGTAACATACACATCGCCCCCGACATCGAAAATTATCACGGAGTAATTTAAGCCCATGCGAACTTATAAGCATAGTTGGCCATAATTTCCGAACTGTTTGAGGTACAACTGTCAAATTCATAACATAGGCATCGTCTCCAACAAGGAAAATTAACAAATGGTCTTTTAAGCCCTATGCGAACTTATAAGAATAGTTGGTCATAATTTCCAACCTGTTTAAGATATAGGCGTCAAATTTGTAACATACACATCACACCCGAAATCGAAAATTATCACGGAGTAATTTAAGCCCTACACGAACTTATGAGCATAGTTGGGCATAATTCCCGAACAGTTTAAGGCACAACCGTCAAATTCAAAACATAGGCATCGCGCCCGGCAAGGAAAATTAACACATGGTCATTTAAGCCGTATGTGAACTTTGTAATGTTAGGCCGCTGTTACACTGCCGATGTTATGTTACCACAGCTTGCTCAAAGGTAGAACACGAGACTCAGTAAGATGGACGCCGATTATTTAAGAAATATGTTCAAGTTCTAGATTATTTTGTTCTATACTGTATTTATCATTGAAGTTTCACAGTTCACATACGAAGTTCCAGTATGCAGAGTACGAACGTTCACACAAACCATACAAGTGCAGAAACATCGCCACCGTCGTTTACAGATTAATCCTTGTTATATAAACTAGCCCGAAGAAATAATAACTGCTGCTACCTCCCACACCGGCGGATACATAAAATAAAGTCTAGTTGCCGATGTGTGGGTTATCGTCACGCCCGACGTGGCCTAGGCGAGCATTGTACCACTGCCCTGAAGGGCGACTGTCTTGAAGTGAAGCTCGACCTAAGCTTGAGGGCGACAGACACACGAGCATTTGTGTGCTGCCTCTCACCCCCCCCC
>NQII01002013.1:132730-221827 GCA_002778355.1 Clitarchus hookeri | reverse complement strand
GGGGGGGGGTGAGAGGCAGCACACAAATGCTCGTGTGTCTGTCGCCCTCAAGCTTAGGTCGAGCTTCACTTCAAGACAGTCGCCCTTCAGGGCAGTGGTACAATGCTCGCCTAGGCCACGTCGGGCGTGACGATAACCCACACATCGGCAACTAGACTTTATTTTATGTATCCGCCGGTGTGGGAGGTAGCAGCAGTTATTATTTCTTCGGGCTAGTTTATATAACAAGGATTAATCTGTAAACGACGGTGGCGATGTTTCTGCACTTGTATGGTTTGTGTGAACGTTCGTACTCTGCATACTGGAACTTCGTATGTGAACTGTGAAACTTCAATGATAAATACAGTATAGAACAAAATAATCTAGAACTTGAACATATTTCTTAAATAATCGGCGTCCATCTTACTGAGTCTCGTGTTCTACCTTTGAGCAAGCTGTGGTAACATAACATCGGCAGTGTAACAGCGGCCTAACATTACAAAGTTCACATACGGCTTAAATGACCATGTGTTAATTTTCCTTGCCGGGCGCGATGCCTATGTTTTGAATTTGACGGTTGTGCCTTAAACTGTTCGGGAATTATGCCCAACTATGCTCATAAGTTCGTGTAGGGCTTAAATTACTCCGTGATAATTTTCGATTTCGGGTGTGATGTGTATGTTACAAATTTGACGCCTATATCTTAAACAGGTTGGAAATTATGACCAACTATTCTTATAAGTTCGCATAGGGCTTAAAAGACCATTTGTTAATTTTCCTTGTTGGAGACGATGCCTATGTTATGAATTTGACAGTTGTACCTCAAACAGTTCGGAAATTATGGCCAACTATGCTTATAAGTTCGCATGGGCTTAAATTACTCCGTGATAATTTTCGATGTCGGGGGCGATGTGTATGTTACAAATTTGACACATATGTCTTATACGATTCGGAAATTAGGGTCACGAATATTTGACATCATGCAATAAGTAAGCAAGCAGCTGGCATCCTCAATGCTGCTGGTACGAGAGCTTCGTATGATGTNATATTTGACATCATGCAATAAGTAAGCAAGCAGCTGGCATCCTCAATGCTGCTGGTACGAGAGCTTCGTATGATGTCATTAACTTACACATAAAACTTTGAACCTTACGTTTGACTTTAAATGCAGTCAGCACGAGAGCTTCATGTGAGGTCATTTGCACATTAACTTACAAACGAACCTTACATAATAAGCATAGGGCTTAAACGACTCCGTGATAATGTTTCGTTGTCGGGGGTGATGCATATGTTTTAGTGACTATATCTGATTCGGAAATTAGACTATGCTTATATGCTGTGAGAAGTTATTGGTCAGTTGACAATGAACACAAACATTCCTTAGCTAATATGAACGGTACTGACTTGTCAGTTTCGAGAGCCTCACATTTCTAATCAGAATTTTTTTTTTTGGAAATTTTTAAAACATTATATTATGAGTGCCTTGCGCAGCCAATCAGCGACGAGAGCCTTGCGTAACTATCACCGCGCACCTAGCGCGAGAGCAGGAAAAAATCTGTGATGATGTCATTGCTGTCCCGCGGGAGACACTACCGGCTCATCCCTCATCCCGGCGCCAGCGCCAGGTGTCCTAGAATGCCCCTTTTATGGCTGCTGCAGTAGGCCTTTTAACCTGAGTAATTTATCCTGCAGCCTGATATTTGTTTTACATTTTGATATGGTAAAAAATCCTTATATGCATAAACATGAGTATATGCAACATTTTTTTCGCAAATTTATTGCTTATGTGTTTGAATAATGCAACATTTTATATATTCGTGGTATCACGAAGGGCTGATGAAGCGCAAGAATGATAGCAAACATCAGAACTCTTCATGGGCATTATGGAGGTGCACGAAGATTGTCGCAAAAATTAACATTGATAAAAGTCGAATTAGCACTAGTTTCTGACCTTTCAAAACTTTATTGTTCTTATGTCTATGTGATACACTGTCATGGCAGTGCTTAAAAATTGCTGACATGTGTATGTATCTCTGCAGGTTCATAATGAACTGGGGACTAATTTAGAACCGGTATTCATCTCTGATATTATGTCTCGTGCAAAAATAATGTTAGGGGGAGGGGCTTTAATTTTTTTTTTCAATGGTCAGGTCTTTGGTGTCAAATATAGAGGTTTACTCTGACGGTGCAAGATTAATACAACTTAAATTACTAAGCTTTTTTTTCCACCTCAGAATATCGCGTCAATTCGGAATTATAAATATGTAGCACTCTTCGGGCCATGAAGTGTATTATCTTAAGTTCGTTAATAGGCTTAGTTTTCCTTTATTTCTGTAAAGGGTGGCCTGTTCTTTCTTACCTTAATTTGTATGTGTATATACATATACATATATATGGTGCCTAAATGTCTTAGGTTTCCCCAACGCAACAAGGGTTAAATATTTTATTCAAGAAAGGAGGTTTACACTTGTACTTGTGGACGTGAGCGGATTGTATATTCTGTTAAGATTCCCCCCCATCAACAAACGGCTTAACACTAATTGATCACTGTGTATGTGGGCGTGAAAATATTTCTGTATATGCATCAGCGGATGAAAGGACTCGTCCTTTGGCTTACGAAGAGAATAATAATAACCCGATTCTGTATATATTTCTAGCATTATCAGACTGGTCAACCACGAATTGGGTGCAAAATGGTAGCTTTAAACACCTGTAAAATGCAAAATGGTATCTCGGTACGCCTGAAGAATGCAAGTAATTGATGATACCAAATAAATCATAATGTTCAATATAGCAATTTTTATTTAGAAGTTAATATGTAGATTGTTTCCTGCACTAAAAGTTACGATTTTATGTAAAACTTTTTTTTAAGTTTGTAGTCCTCGATACGAGGATGTCTCGTGATTCTGAAAGTCCGATGTCGCAGATTCGATGTGAAATAAAAGTGCAACCCCTCTACCTCTTAAAATGAAAGATGTAAATGTTTTTTATTCGTGTCTACCTACTCGATTCTCGTAAACTAGTAGCAGCCCAGTCAACGAAGGGGTTATAGAGGACATGGAAGATGGTAGAATTTTTTTCTTCTGGAATGTGTTTGGAGTAGTCCTGGATTCTAGCCCTGACGGNGGGGGGGGGGGGGTTAAGGTCCCGTTTTTTAGTTTTTTGCTTGTATCTCGTTAACGGTGGGTCGTACGAATAAAATTACTCTTAACAAAATCAAAGCTTATAAAATTTGCTACAAGATTGTTTCTATTCGTTTTTTCTCTGTTCGCCACAGTTTACAAGATATCTGCCTGCAAAAATCGTTAATTTATGAAAAACAATTTTTTGCCTCGCGTTTTTCGTCAAACTTTTGTTTCTAGCACTCCAGCCCTTCGTTTTACAGGTTGTCTTCAGAAAAAAAAGTTGTAGGGCATTAAATTTCCTTTGAAATGATATGTACATTTACTACTTTATCATCAACTGGGCCAAATTTACAGCGATTTTAAAATTTCAGGTTAAATCACCCATTTTTAAAGACAACCCCTTATAGCACTTTCTCTTTTTTAAAGGTTATTCATCACTTTCCTTAAGCTTATGTGGTGTATTAGTAGTTATAAAACCTGGGAAGAAGGTGATTAAATAATAACAACAATTTTTAATAATTTAATTTATTGACAAAAAAGTTAATTCTTAAAGTAAAATTGGTAAAAATATTTATAATAATTGTGGCACAAAAAATATAAAAACCACATTAAAATTGGAATTTAGAGGTTCTGGCTCGTTTGGGACGTGAGGGTCCGGCATCTGGCTCCTCTTCCGGCTCATCTTCTACGCCTGTATCATTGGTGTCGGCTGGGGATGTGGGGAAAACTTCAGTTTGTTCATAATCGTCTTCTTAAATCAAAACGGGCACACAATTTAAGCAACTACCCTGGCAGTTCAGGCACAATGGCGAGCAGCTCATTGACAGTTTTCTGCACCCACATTTCATTGAACTGCAATCTTTTGTACACATGCAGAAGATGGTATTTAAAATTAATTCAGGTGCAGCTGGCTCCTTATTGAGTACAGCAGAAAGGATATTATCTGCCCTGCGCTCCCAGCCCCACAATTCTGGAAGAAATTCTTGATTTAACCATAGCTGCACCTGAAGAAATGTGCGGAAGGAATGGTCCTTCGTCGTCCCCTCGGTTGGTGGGAGGGTTGAAATATCCGGCTTCATTTTTGCTACAGATTTTAGGAAACATTTGTAGCGATATAGGTTTAGCGAAGTCTCCTAGGCTGGGGCGCCATACCATCTGAGCATGCAGATTTGCCCAGCTCGCTCAGCCTCAGTCGGTTTCGAGGAGGCAACGTAAAAAACCTCAGCTGCTCTGCGGATTTCCTGGTTTCGCTTGTAGAGCTTGATGAAACCAAGCTTACTCCGGCGAAATGCTGCAGAGGTGGTGTCACAGCCTGTGAAAGCATGCAAGAACAGAATTTCATCCAGTCCCTACTGCTGCATCAGTTGGGTGGAATAAACATTTGTTTCGACCTTCCCTCGGCCAGGTTTGATACTATAAAAATAACACGTTTGTTGTACGTTCAGACCCTCTTCTTTACTTGATGTTTCATACACATCTTCTGCCACACTGGGCGGCCTAAATCGACCTCGGACTCTGCGTTTACTTTATAACATTTAGTAAATTCTCTACCAGGGCAGACAACTGCGGCTCTCTGGCCCTACGTCAGGAAATCAAGATGGCTATTCCTCTTCAATGCTCAAAAGTTCTCATTACTGGATTATCAAATAGTATAGTGTAGGCAATAGGCCCCGAACAGTTTAGAGGAGCCACGGCAAAGGATTAAACTTTCATTTCATTACCAGATATAAATAAATCTTTCTTATTAGTAGATAGAAAATGAGATAACTAGCACAAGGGATTGGGGGTTCAGAGCTCGGAGCCCATGGCATCTGGCAGTGGACCAGTAGACTGACCTTGACCTTTGACTTTGACCTCAATCCGCTATCTTGGATTGCACCACAGCAGTCATCTTGGAGCCAGTATGCCGTCATCTTGGATGTCACCTCATGTTCTATCATTCGACATTGCCATCTTATTTAAAGAATTTTCCATTTTCCTGCTCTGTCATTCCACCTCGGTACCTCCTGCTCTGTCATTCCTTCTCGCCTATGGACAGGAGGTTGGGGGTTCAGAGCCCAGGAGCCATATAGCATCATCAGACAGTGGACCAGTACTGACATCTGTCAGTAGACCAGTATAATAACCCTTGGCCTTGACCTCAAATGTTCTGTTTTCCCTCAAAAACACTTAACATTCCTAAAATTCCCCTCAAAATTTCCCAAATTTCCAGCAAAAAGTTTTCTTACCCGAATTCTCTTCATTCTAAATAGCCAAGAGATACAAGTGTCTTAAACTAGTTTCTGAGAAAAAGTGAAATAATTAAATCCAGGCACAATCATGGTCATCTATTCCAGGGTCTTCTTCTTGACCCTCCCTGCCTAGATTTATTCTGAGTCACTGTCGTAAATGTTTTCAGGTTTCAGGTCTATTCCAGAGTCTTCTTCCTGATCCTCCCTGCAAGTCTGTTGTTCTCCTCTCACATTTTGTCTGGTTTGCACTTGTGGTTTTCCCTCATAGTCAAGTGACCTATAAAACAAATGATGTACAGGAGGTAGCAAAGGGTAAGAGATTCAAGAAATCCTTGTATTTTATTGCTTTTATTTTCTTCTTGTTCCTTTTGGGCATCAGACTGGGTAGTTCCTTAGGAAGTCTTCCTTTTACTGTTCTCGACAGCATGTTGTACTTTGAAAACAGCATGTCCTCAAAGAATGTATTTTTGTAAAACAAAGTCCAAGGTTCGTTCTTCCTATTGCAGCCACTGCATACTTTTAATTCATTTAACAGACTTTACAAAAAAAGTTTGAATCTCACTAAATACAGTTAAGTGGGTAACTGTGCAGGGCAACGAATTTATGTAGTACAACAAAAATGATGAAATTTCTTCACAGCCTCTTGATGCTTGGCCATCGCGCCAGAAAAACATACAAGCGTTACCGGTTCCAATGTCATGGACACAAAAATTGTACGTCCAAAGCTGCCTTCAGTAATATACTTTGGCGCATGTTAACACAGGTGTGGGTAGCATCTCTTGCAGATCAGAACATACAGCTTTATGGCTTTGATCACTGTTCACTTCCTGTTTGGCTTTGTCCATTTCCTTTTCACCTTTTTCTGCCCTGCGAAGATGGAGTTCCTTAGCTGTGACTGCAGCTCGTTTGGCTTCAGGAGCCCCATGCTCAATTGTCTGTTGAAACGTATCACAACTATTACAGGTGTCTGTATGGGGTGGGTGGAAACTTAGATTGAGGAAAGTGTTAAATATATGTCTGTGGTAAGATATAGTTACAGGTTCCTTGCTTCGTTCTTCACAAAACTGCTTATACAAGTCGTACATTTTTTTTTTGTAGTTTATGTCAACATTAAGGTATTTTCGGTTTGGAGCTCGCTGTCTGGAATAGTGGCTGCTATATTTAGGAAATAGTGTAATGTGCTCTTTAACCAGATCCACTTTTCCCTTTACAGTTTTATTAGCAGGAACTTTGTGGCCTCGTTTGTCTCGAGGGGAAATGCACTTTTCAGACCCTTTTTTCTTAGAAGCGATGTTAGTTTATTGGAAATATCAAGCATCTTTAAAAATAAGTCTTTGCAACTCCTTGTGTTCCCCAAGTGATACTGAGAAGAAAAGGATATCCCACTTATCCCACTAACTGCATTTGCTATTCTCTTATGTAGCTGCTCCAGTACAACTGCGGAATTCAAATAATATGATTGCAATTCCCAGTCACCAAGGTTCCAGTTCTGATTTAAAAATTCATTGAATTTGTAACGGCATTCATGATTTTTTTTTTATGGACTCTACCTTATCTGCCTGTGTACATTTTACCCTCGTTACTTAATTTTGATGATTTATACCTTTTCCATTTATGCCTCCGTCTTGTTTTTTCTTACCACGATGTTTTGGCTGCTTTGCAGGTGGTTCAAGGTCACCTTCTGCTCCGCTTCCTTCATTAACTCCACCTGAAAAATAACAGAAAAACTTAGTATTGGGATAGATTAGAGTCGATAAAGGAACAAGGGTACAGTTATTAAAGTGCTAACATTTGAAGCTTTATTCGTGATATATTTAGGTTACTTCATAGTATTTTCCCACTATGTTATAGTCTAAATACGAATAAACAGTAAAATTAAGGTTCAAATCACAACAGTGAACAAGTCCATTTCAAAGAACAGTAAATGTTTGCTGTTTAGTAAAGTTATTTTAGTCCTACATATCCCACCTTCTTGGAAACTCATTTGAAGCACTGTCATCTTGTTCAGGGTTATAATCAGCATCGTCATCGGTGTTGTCTGAAAATAGAACTAAATAATTTAGCCTCATGTACCATACATAGCAAATTAGTAGGCCTAAAAATTACAGTACCGGGTAGAGATAACCCAAAACGCTCATCAGAGAAATGCTTCACTATTGGCATTCTTAATATCAAACTGTTAACAATAATTTAAATAAACTGATTAAAAAGCATTATAAAATAATAAAATGTACAACTCACCACCAAACAGGCTAAGAATACACTCTTCTGACATTTTTCAAGTGTAGCTTAGCAACACACATCGCAGGAACGAAAATGTCAGCTTTCAGTCAGAAGACAAGAAGTATGAGTGACTTGTATCCCTTGGCTACTTTGTAAAACAATTGTTGCTCAAAGTGGTTTGTGTTTCTGTCGCTAGATTGCAGCACCGAATATACAATTATATCCCTTGACCCCAAAACTTTTAACGTATTGAGGAACCAGTTTCTGCATATAACTACATGTGACAGTACTCCTTGGCTTCTCATCCCTTCAATTAAGTCACCATAACTATTTTAAAATGCCCACAAGGAATTATCATGAAGGTGTCCTTATTGGCATCCCGAGAATTTAATTACTTCTCGAAAGCTCCCCACACTGGGCCTTAATTATAAGAAATGATAATCAGGTCTCCAGCGAGTGTCCGGCACTCACGTACCGAGATTAATAACGTAATAAGTCCTGTGCTCCCTATCTCCCGTCTATTTCATTTCTGCCTTGTTCTGGCGAGCACAGCTATTTCCTCGCCACTTGGGTTAAGGGTGTCGGACCCGAAACAATTAATTATTTTATAATTGTAACAAAAATTGTGGTGACATTTTCCTTGAATAAAAAAATGCTACACTTTATATTTTTTGTGTAATTTAATGTCAAATACAAAATTCTTCTGTTTTGTTGCAGCCGAAATAACAAATACTAAGTTGTAGAGATGAAAAAATTTACAACATTAACTAATGCCGTGGGCTACTGCTTGACATATATGTAATTTTAAAATTTTTTTATACTTTACATTTTTTCTTTTATATATGTGGCTTGTTATTTGATGATTACATACTTGTCACGTGGTAGCCCATGGGATTAGTTTACTTTGTAAATTTTTTCATCTGTATAACTTAGTTAGTATTTGTTATTATGGCTGCAACAAAACAGAAGATTTTTGTAGGGCCTGTTTGACACCAAATTATTAAAAAAATATAAAGTGTGAAATATTATTTATTCGAAGAAATTGTCATCACATACAATGCGTACGAGTTGAAGAATGTTTGGTACAAACATAAAATGATACATTTTTGGGGGTCTGACACCCTTAAGCCGAGGATCCCCGAAGTGTGTCCTCTCGGAGCGAACCAGAGAGGCGGACCCTCTAAGCCCCTCCTACACCGTCTGTGATATTTCCCGCAGGAACAAATTTATCTTCCAAATGAAAATTACATAGTCTTCTCGGCTGAATGACTCTAAACAACTAATTAACATTACTCAAAAATACCACACATTTATAAAATAATAATTATATAATTATGGCCTCACCATTTAAGCCTGTCTTACACCACTCTTGGCACACAGCCAGGTATTGAACCTGCCAACAACACACTAACCAAAGTTGTGTCGTATAACTGTGATCTAAATAGGTTTCAATGCAGCAAAATAATTTTGCAAAATAAGTATGCAATTTTCAAAGAAGAAACAGTTGATAAAAATGTATCGTAGGTTTCTACCAACTATACAAACAAGGAAAAAATGCATTGTAATGGTAATGCAAAACAACTTAACAAAATAAAGCCAAGAAAGGGGGGTCAGCTCCCAAAATTCAGAATAAACTGCATCCAATGAGAAATAGAATACAAATTTTTGAAGAAAGACAAGGAAAAAAATGTTAGCAGCTGAAGTCATGCATCAAGTGAACAACAAGAATGTATGTGTGATGGGTGATATCAAGCACAATTCTGTTATAAATGTTAGTACTTTCAACCTTATCTGTAGAAAATCGAGGGCAAAGTGAAGTGTGTAATTTATCTTCAAACAACTGTGCATTTATATTTGGTAGGTCAAATAATGTGCCAAAGAATGAAACAAGCATATTAGTAACACAGTTCACACATAAGTTATTGTGGTAAATATATAAAAACAGGTATTATTTAATTAGTAGTTCTTGCATAAACAAAAAAATTGTGGCTACAAACAATAAAACAGCCGATATATGCAATCACTTTCGAAATGTTAGGTTAATTGATCTTAATAAATTAGGCCAGGAATATTAGCCTACACTAATTATGGCCTACATTTGAACTATATAGGAAAAGAGCTGCTGTGCAAGAAGATATGCAAGATACTAGAGGATGTCCTAACACATAAGCTATCACTATCTTTATCACATAAAAATGGGGAAAACTAACAATGGGAACTGCATAAGAAACTACTATGTTTGTGCATTTCCCTACATAGCAAGCATTAAGTCTGACCTTCCAAATATATTCGACAACAAAGTAAAATCAGAAAAAAACTTCTAGCTAAAAACTGCATCTACTCTAAACTTATCCACAGCAACCAGTTCAATATCATAACACTTGTCTTTGATTACAGTACCAGAATATGTAGCATCATCATCATGTGCTCCTGCTTATTCCAAACATCCACAGGGAATGTTCTGAACAGGAATATCATCAAAAACAACCAATTTTGTAGCATCTTTCTTTGCTGAGTGTACAGGCAACTAGTAACACAGAGGAGTTATTTTGGGAGGTTTTTGGCTTGCAAACTCGCTCAATGTGTCCTGTTTGTTTACAGAAAAAACATTCAGTGTTGTTAAAACTACAGACAGATCTATTGAGCTGACCACCACAGTCTGCACGCCGAGGACCTTGTCTATACCGATATGGTCTATTGGGACTAACCTGGTCTGCTCCAGTGTGTGGAAGTGTCCGAACATGTGGTGGCGCCTGGTTTACTTTGTCTGCATTGACCTATGATGCAGCGGCCCTCTTGATCACCCTGGTGTTGCAGTGAGCAGCTTCTGCAGTGATGGACTTCTATTGTGCTTGTGCAAATGTTAATTTAGCTTCATATAGCAATCTCTGTTGCATGGACTCGTCACTCAATCCACACACAAACAGGTCTCGCAATGCACTGCCAAGCGCTGTAATTCAGCAATATACTCGACAATACTTTCATTTACCTGTTGGCTACATTGGTGGAACTTGAACCTCCGATATATTTTGGGCGGCTTGGGGCAAAGTGGTTTTAAGCAGTTTAATAATTTCTGCATATGTTTTTGTAGCTGGGTTTACAGGCGACACAAGTGATCTGATAACTGAATAAGTTTCTGAACCACAAACACTGAAGTAAAAACTGCACATTTCTTTTCACCCGCAGTAACGCCATTCGCTTGGAAATAAAATTCTAAGCGCTTGGAGTACGCATCCCATCCCTGACACTGCGTGACATCAAATTCCTCAATATTGCGTAAGAGGTTAGCCATGTTGCCACCGTCGATTTATTAACTTCCGAAATAAATTTTTAAGTATCCAATCCTGGTTGCTAGATGTTGAATATGAACATATAACTGTCCTGCATAAATTATTGTTTTACTTAATAGATTGACTAGACATAGCTCTGATATCTCAGTACTGACCTTGACGTATGATGTGTAACTGGCTGTATCTTTTTGTTTATCAAACTTCAACTCAGCCCACGTGACATCACAGCAACCAACAAAGGAACGAACCCCGAGACAGCTGCATCCAGAGAACAACTGATAAGCTCGTGTGGCCAGTTATATTAAATACATACGTCAGTGTTACGCCCCTGCCTAGCCAGCAGACCGAAGTCAGCCAGCCCCTAAGCGAGCATCAATACCACCTGCACCCGAAGAACTACTCAGCTTCCATCCCTCGCCAAGAGAGAGCACCAAGGACTGCTCCGCCCACAAAGGGAGGAGCCGACTGGCCGAAGATGCCCGAACTACCGAAAGAAGACGAAGGCAGGCTATCGGACGTATTTAAGGCTGGACAAGTCCTCAGTAGGGTTACAGCTGTTCTCACTACTTCTTTATTTTGTAGCTCTAGATTGCTCTTTGCCCAACAGGTTACCTTCACCTGTTTGTAACGTAACTTCCGCCGGTTGCTTGGTAATAACAAAAGTCTAGGAGTTAGTACGGGTCACCATGTTTATTCTAATTAGAATAAATACGTTCGCATCTATTCCCTGCATTCTGATTACAATGGTGATTTGTACCTCTCCACTACCTTCTAAACGCATCTTGCCCACCAGTTTCCGACCTTAGAGCAGGACTGCTGGCTCCCTTGACTGGGCAACACATATATCACAAAACAACACATGTGTCGCCGGCCACCCATACTGTGGGCCCAGTGTGCAAAGGCACTTGGTACACATCTACGGTAGAGCCCCCTACTAGGCATACTCCATGAGAAAGCGACTGGACCATCCTAGTCAGCCGACCCGCTTCATCCACCGTGTGAAATTCGCCGGTTGGAGCGGCATGATGCCATTACCTCTGGGTACTTCTAGCTAGGAAATTCTGTCACCTGCCCCTTAGAACCTACCCCATGCCCTTCACCCAACGAGGAGGGACAAAGTGGGCAGACAAGAAGGCAGTCACGGCTTCTACTGCCAACCAGTTACCAGGTAACCCTTCCCAGTCAATCTTCAGCTACTCCTTAGTTCGGGAACAGGCACAAGCCATCCGCCGACTACAGAGGCCTACCCCCAGTCACCCCTAGGTACTTGTTTGAGCCACCCCACCAGAATATCAACGGAACTCCACACCCAGTCGTTGTGCGCCTCCGAAGTGGACTGCCCATGGGTCTGGGCATCGCTGACGACACCTGCTGCCACCACCCGGAGCCCAGCAGCCCCAGGTCCTGCCAAATACAGCCGAACACCAGCGGCCCCTGGACGGGGCACCGAACATAGCCCACAGAAGCCCACCACCAGTCAGCCCCAGTACCGGACTGCAGGTCCTCTGACGCCTATGTAGCGTGCAGCCGCCCGACCAGGTCGACTCTATATACAGGACTCCTCAAAGTCAGAGGCGAACAATCATAGAACCAGCAAGTAAGTCCGACTAGGGTTCTCTAACCGAATCCGTTGAAACCTCCTTAGACTAGGCGACGTGCCAAGCACCCCGACTGTCGTGCATCAATTTAAGGGGAGTTTTTCATGGCACCCAATGTGGGGCCACGCATCTAGTTGTTAGGAAAACGAGACAGAGCCAGGAAAGCACAATCTTGAGAAGGAGCCGAGGGAATCAGTTAGCCACACAAAGTCTTCGGAGAGTCGTGAAACACCCCGCGGTGCTCAAATTAACCCTAGAGAATAGCCAAGGCTTACCAAAATCTGCTATAAAAGGGCGAAAGTTCCGCGACAATTGAGCCTCCTGAAACACCAGAGGTCGATAGATGCCATGTAGCAACCTGCCAGTGTATGGGGTAACACGTAATTTTTTGCACTCACTGCGAAAATCGATTTCACAACTGTTTAGGTTGGCCGGACAATGAACGGCTTAGAGTACAGAAGCGAAGAGTGCCGAACGCGGCAAACCTTCTATTACACATGGCTGACATGTAACAAGTGAGGCATACACATCGTACAATGCATAACGTGCACACAAATGTTTCATCATGCCTGCATAGGATGGCCCGAAGAACGCATCACGTGCCCAGGATTTTTTTACCGGTGCGAAGTTCATAGGCCTGCGGAGGAATATCCCCCGAGAAACTCCGGACCACAGAGTAGCACTGTATCCACTCGAAACACGGACAAGTCGCAATTACAGCCAGGAGACCACAAGAAAATCCAGTGACTTTCACACAGGAGTGTGAAAATGAATTTAAAGAGAATGGAGTTCCGACAAAGCAATGGGTCACCAAGGCGAGAAAACAGTTAACAAGGAGCGCGCTGGAATGGTTGAGTAAATTTATTACAGACTGGACACATTTGCTACCACCTAGCCATCCAGTTCTCCGGAGAAGAAGTGTTGGCGCGCTTAATGTCCGAATCCCACAGTAGAGTCCAGACCAGTGAAAAAGAGGCAGAGATTTTCATGCGCGGTAAACCACAAATGTACTGGCGAATGTTTTCTAAAGGGAATGAAGAAAGCTTCGTGCGGGCAATTACATGCATTCTCCAAATCTCCGTGACTTGCTACAAATCCAGCGGCCGCAGTCGATATAAGTGTTGTCGGAATGTGCGAGAGAAGGTGACGGGAATTACAAGGCACAGGTGGCTTTGAACCACAGCAAGTGTAGCAAGGGTAGCAAGGGGAAAAAGGCGAATCAGACAGGACGTGGGCACTCCCCCACACTCGCCGGCTCCCCCTTCGAACCCCAGCCCTCGCATGGTGCTGGTATTGTTCAGGAAGACACTTCAATCCTTGAATGCCCCTCCACGTCTACCGGGCGGTGAAGAGTGAAAGGCGGTAGAGATTGAAAGATGGCAACCCCAGCAGGGAACATGCTCCCAACTCACAAGATAAACATAAATATGACAAAACGCCGTCGGAAAACACCGGCGCTGGGGTACGAAAAGGGCAACCACCACCATGAACCAAGGGCTCGTCAACCTCCAGACAAACACAGAACCAAACCCACAAAGGCCCCTAGAATTGACATGGAAGTGAATGGCCGTCTTATTATAGCTCTACTCGATTCAGCAGCCACTGGGAATTTTACAAGGGAAAATCTCCTAAACCAGAGAAAACTCGAGAAACGTTCCCCTCAAACCCAGTAAATACATGTATTTCCCGTAGAGTGACGAACCTCCCTAGTGGTACACTTGCACCGACACAAAATTCCTACCGAATTTATAGTAGCCCGGGATATAACCGAAACTGTGATATTGGAGCAGCCATGACTACATCAGCATTGTATCATGGACTGTGGCCAGCGACGCATTTATGTCGGCAGCAAAGAGTGCGTGACAGTCAACTGGGAATAAAACCTTGCAACTGTAGAACCACCCCCGATCAACACGAATGAAATAAACCATCAGCTAGATGCACCTGAATTCCAACAATTATGCAACATTTTGAACAATCACACCACCACCTTTGGCCAAGGGGATCATTGCACCAGACATGCAGTATTCAACACAAGATTTGGCTAACCAGAGATAAACCAGTCTAATGCCATCTGTACCGAGTATCAGCAGGGAGGAGGAAGCTGATCATGGATTAAGTAAAAGCCTTGTTGAAGGAACAAGGAATGGTAGAACCTTCCGACTCACCATACAATTCCAGAGTCGTGTTGGAACCGAAGAGACGGGCAGTTACACCTCTGCGTTAATTACCAGGAGCCAAATGACATTACACACCTTATTGCTCCTCCAGCTATTAACCTCACCCATAAGCTGAGGGACATAGGTGATGCACAGGTCTTTAGCACATTAGATATGCAGACCGGATGTTGGCAAATCACAGTTCAGCCCGACAGCAGAAAATATACGGCCTTCACTACACCAGAGAGGGAGACCCTCCAGGTTAAGGTAATGCCATTAGGCCTCAAAAATGCACCTACCACCTTCCCAAGACTGATGTCCGCCAAGGTGCTAACAGGATACATCAGAGAGTTCTGCTTCGCATACCTGGACGTCACCATGCATTCTTCGTCGTGGGAAGAGCATTGCATCTACCTCCAAGTGCTAGGGCGACTTAAAATGCATGGACTAACCTACAAATTAGCCAAGAGCCACTTTGGAAAAAAGAAACTTAGACAACCTGGGGCACATGGTATCCCGAAGGGAATTTTTCCGAGGCAGGATTGATCCATAACTTACATCAAACAAAACATTATGTTCCACAAACAAGAAAAACTGTTTGACGAAGAAATTAACATTATTTTCAATGGGAGAGTACCGACAGGTCAAAGCTTTGTCACAAAACAGGAATTTTGTTTGTCGAACGCAAAACAACTGTTCAAGGAAGACCAGTTGCACAATGTTCGATGGAGGGGTTTGACGAACAAACCATCTAGCGCATACACAATAGCCACTTCTACTGTCATCCTTCAGTCCTGCAGTCCGTCACAACGGTGTCGCGAGGTAGGCTGTTGTATATTGAGTGCATTGTTGCAAAGAGAAACGTACATAATTGACAGTGAATTATTGATTTATCATGCACAGCAATATCCTACGATCTATAAGGGCCACCACAACAGAGATATTAGTACCAAAATGTGGGATACAATTGTAAATCTTTTCTGTAGACTAGCTATTTAATATCTTTATTACATCTTCATAAGTAGTAGTGACATTTGACAGATAATGCTTGGAAGGGCATAATTTAACCAATTTGAAACTGTACAAAGTATCACAAATGCATGGTGGTTCAAGTACAACCACGCAGTTGATTATTGATAGGAAACACAGACAGCAGCATTATGCAGTTTCCACATGGTGGGGTATACTGTGCGTTGACAAATACGTTGTTCTATAAGCAACTTGAAAATACAGAAAAGTGATAAAAAAAAAGAAACTAGGTAATAGAATACTATGGTATAATATAAATTATAGTCATTAAAAGGAGTTGGTTGTAAATGTTGTGTCGGCAACAATCTATATATGATGAGACTGCAAACGATACCATCATGCGAGTGTATTATTATTGGTGGTATTTTTTTTAGTCTTGTCATGTACATTTGTATTTTGACTTTCGGTTTTCTATTTTAAAAATCACATTTCCAAACTTGTAAAATATATAGTAGTTCAATTTAGTAGTCTAAAAAATGCTACCATCAATGAATGAAAACCATATCCCGTTAATATTCGTAACATAGAAGAATTATTAAAATAGTGTGAGTAGTTCTATGTATTTTTGCTACTTGCTCTTGCCAGGAACACAAAGCACTTCCAGTTGGTAATACAAAATATGCCATAAATTTATTTCGAACTGTATCCAGTATTTGATACTCATGAAAATCCTTCATCTTCATTAGTTTCTTCTACAGGAAGTTCAACTTCAAAATTCCTCATGATTTCATGAATGTCACACAGCTGACCTTCAAGGTCCTTGATCACATTATGAAGAACGCATCATGTCTTTGTAATCAGAGTTACTTTGTCAGGATGTAACAGAAAAGGCACTTCAGAAACATTGAATTTTATGGTCATCATACCAAAGGCACATTGAACAATGCGCCGTGCTCTTGAAAGTCTGTATGTTGAAAATTCTTTTCAGGTGTAAGACGTGATTATGGAAAAAGGTCTCATTAACTGAGTCATTAAAGGATAGGCTTCATCACCAACTAATACATAGGGGAAAAGTCCTTCGGCTCTACTAATTGGACTGGGTTTCGGCAAATGTTATTTATTCATTAGAAATTTCTTTCCAAAACTTGAGTGTCGGAACACAGAACTATCACTGTTCTTACCATAGCCTCCAACATCCACCGCAAGGAACTTTTCTACTGCATCAGCAGCAGCCTGTAATACTATGGAATGAAAATGTTTGTGATAATTGATTCAGAATGAGCCGGTGGATATATTCTAATTTCTAATGTGTTTTCCATCCACTTCTGAAGGCTCCTTCATGTGGATTTGATTAACAACCTCCCAGATAGTTTCACAGGTTTCATTTATAATATTTTAACTGACGTAACACCAATCCTTTGGTTGAATGACAAGCATGTGAGTCTTTCACCATTGGCCAAATATCTGTCCAAATAAAACAAGTATAGGACAAGTAAACTAATATTAACAGGATGTGCAGGAAATGAGTGCAAGATAATTTGTTTAAGGTTGNGAGATAATCTTTTTATTATTTTGATGGGATGAACATTTGGTCTGATGAAATTGAACGGCAAGACAAAAATTCACTTGCCAATACCTTGGAAACAGGTTTTGGTTTCTTATGTCACTCGTATTAAAATTGTTTAAAGCTATTTTTACAATAACAACTTGTTTCAAGGGACTGCCATTGACCTGATTGCAAAGTTATGCAAGTCTCACTATGGATTCTCCATACAGCATTTCTCTGCTTTTTTATATCCATGCCAGCTACCACGAACCTTGGCAAGAGTTCTGATTCTGTGGCATTTAGGCCATCACAATGCGTCTCTGAACAAAGTGTGGTGCATAAAAGTGGTTGCATAGGCATCTCCTTGCGTCCGCCAGAAGATCTGCACTCATTTCCCGGATGGATACAAACACACACAACAAATGCTCACGCACGCACGTATGCACACACACAAAAATTAATATGAGAAGTATATTTTTGACTTTATTTACTGGTACAGTATGTAAAGCTAAATGGCAAACTCTGCGAAACCAGTACGCAAGATATGTGAGAGACGCACAGAAAAACTCATGCGGTTCTGCTGGAGGTAAAAAGAAGTGGGTTTTTGCAGATTCTCTCTTGTTTTTGACGAACTTCATCTGGCAGCACAGGAAAACGTTAGGACACATTCAAAATGATGCAGGTGCAAACGATAATACTCTTGGTATTGAGGAAGACAAAGAATGGGAAGATGATGGTAATGTGTTGTGTGCTGAAGCTCCTTTGGTAACAGATCAAAGTTCCATCACTTCAGCTGGCAGACAAGGCATATCTGGAAAGCTGCATTATCGTCTGCTGTTGCTTGGAAGCAGTCTAATACATACTGCATGAGTCCATGCAGTAAGGCACACAGGTCACTGCTAGTATCTGGGTTTCTTCAGAGTCGTCAGAATGCTGCGTTAAATGGAAAGGAACAGCCAACAGCCAGCAATAAAGCATTTCTTTCAAGGATTTCTTCCTGATAAACAAAAGTTTTCCGCATAAAGATAGAGGCGCTTCAAATCTGAGGTTGTCAACAATTTAAATAAATTGAATGATGATGAGGATGATGAACATGAAGCACATAGTCTCCATCTCTTTTCATCCTAATCAACAGCCAACGATTCATCTTCAGTATCTCGTGAAGCCATCTCTCCACCTGAAATGACTGTGGCAGTCCACTGTCAGGTATCCAACTATACACGTGCTTGCTTTATCTTGCTTGAGCTATACACGTGCATTATCTTGCATGAGGAGGCCACTTTTATTTTGGGTCAAACACTTACTGAATGTAACCATATAGTTATAAACGAAAAAATTTACCAAAATAGTAATTTTTGGAAACTATGTTCATGTTAGTTCTATTGATGTTTGTGAATGAATTAATTTTCCCATGAATAATGTATTTTAGTGTAAAACAGGAAGCCAGTGCATTTTCCAACATTGGCCATATATTTATTTCAAATACGTTACTTGATATTATTTTCACATAAGCAATGTCACATAAAAACCTGCATATTTCTGACATTATGAAGCCAGTAAAAACCTTGCGTAGTGTAGTTGTTTTACACGTACAACATAGTTTGTGTACCTACACTCAAACTCTGCTAAACACAAATTATTTGCACTAACTATGTACCTTCAAATTATTTTACTTACCTAAATGTAATTAGGAGTCGTTCCGCTGGAGAAATACTTTTCCTCCAGTTTGTATTCTGTTTCCTGATCTCGTTCTCAATCAAGTTTAATAGATAATCAAATGTGGTTGGTTTCATCCGAGTATAATTAAAGAACTTCTTCTAGTCTGCCTTTAAATTAAAATAAAAAAACCACAGATGTGCCTGTCTTCATATACTGGATGTCACCAAAACTCACGTTTATTCGTATCTTCTTGTTCAAGTAATAGAAGACAGAGGGTCAACAATATTTTTGTTTTGTTTCATGCCTTTCGTGTTTTGTCTGAAGATATCATACCACAGCATTGAATTCTTGTTCGACAAAGTTGTCTGAAACAACTTTATTTGAAACAAATTGTTTTGGCCAGTGAGTAAGCGGCCTTAAGCAAGGCAAGAGACCAGTTCAGCGCCAGAAAGGCACCCAAATGCAAAGGACCTTACGATGCCAGGACCAGTGTACTGGGTCAAAGACTACCGGGGAAAAATTGGTAAAGCGACCCAAGGACAAATGAGAACCTATGCCGCCGGCTTAGGTTTGCCATTCTTGGAGACCAAGCCATGGAGGGCGGCGCCGACGAAGGAGAGGACGACAACCCATCAGAGCCCGAGGCGGAGAACGCTGACCTACTCCAAGTCCGAGAACACTTGCCACCTCTCCGAGCAGAACCAAAACTTCAGACAACCCCAGCTGGCCCAACTCAGGTCGTAACCGAGCGTCAGCTGCTCAGAACTCCGGACTCTACCCTACACTCCAACCAACTTCCTGAGAAGGCGACCCAACCAAGGACGCAGAGGAACGTCACTAGCATGGTCGCAGCTCTCATAGAGGAGCCCCCTTGACCGAGCACTGAGACAACCCACCACGCCGCCCAGCATCATCTCGAAGAAAGAAGAACCCAGCAGAGCCGGAGAGGTGGGGAGCCCCAAGAGCCCCTGCCTCCGATGACTATCCCAGCAGATGTGGGGACTGGCAGAACCTCGGTGCTGGACGGCCCTGATACCTCGCCTGTTACCTCAGAAGAAGATGAACCCAGCAGAGCCAAGAGCCCCTGCCTCAGACGCCTACCCCAGCTAACGAGGGGCCTGGCAGGACCAAAGGGTCAGACGGTCCTCAGACGTTGACAGCCACCCCCAAAGCAGATGAGCCCATCAGCCAACCAGCCGGTAAAACAAGCCAGCTGCTTGCCCGAGCTTGCTGAACGGACCTCCAGGAGCAAGTTGGGCGACCCACCAAGCGCTCTACTTGGCCTTACGCGGACGCCAAGGCCGCCGAGACCTGGGGGGGGGGACATTAATAGTGAATTTCCGGGGATACTATTGAAGTAATAACCCCGAAACAATTGGTGTGTAAAAAATGCCATGCTGAACAGACAGCCTAATACAGACAGACAGTGAATTACTCTGCTAAGTGCAAATTGCGCTGGGGGGGATGAACTGTGAGCACAAACGTACTAGACACCGACAAATCAGGGCACCCCCTCCACAATCTAGATAGTCAAGAAGAACCTTCGTGTATTTTGAAGACCATGTCTAGTGTAGAGACTGCCACTGAGCTGCGAAGTAGCACCGAAAAGGACACTGAAATTGTAAATAATGTTTTTGATTTATTTTGAGTACTATGTGATTTTTGGTCTTTTGTAGGTGACACATACATCATTGGTTAGGTTGTACATAAATATTTATTGAAGTGTAAATAAATGCTGGCCTAAGTGACGGAAGGCTTAGCGTCAACCTAGGTTAGAACCATTGACACACGTAACTGACCTGCCGTGCGACCCGTAGGAGTGGCCACAAAGCAGGGCCCTTGCTTATACGCCTTCAGCGCCACGGCAGGTACAGCTAGCATACCACACACAAATTGTGAGTTTGGGTTTAAAAACACTCCTCATTTTTTAAATACACGTGGACTCATGTATTTGCTATTTCCAGGTAAAACTGTATAAATTGATGTAGAGTATCCACAGCCTTCAGTTGTTCTGTGTGAGCGACACATTCTTACGTACACAAGAAAAGCACGTGCATTCCCCAGACACTGATACAAATCCCATTAACACGCTCTCCCTGGGAGTTTGAAGCCCTTAGCGGGCCACTCGTCTCACCCACAGGACGCTTGGAAGAGAGAGACAGAGCTACAAATAAAACCAGCCACTGCGCGCGAGCCCGAGCAAGCGGGAGGTACAGAATGTAAAGTAAAGACATGTCCAGTGACAGTTCTGCATTACTGCAACTCCAGAATTCCACGAGCCGAGTTTACATCACAAAGGAAGGGTGGCAAATTAACGCATGACGGATAGCTGGCTATTTCTTTTTGTTTCGCCGACTTCAACTCAGCCCTTGTGACGCCACAGTAACCAAGAGGGAAGTGAACCCCGAGTCAACTGCATCCAGAGAATGACTGATAAACTCAGGTCGCCAGTTATACTAAATAAGCATATCAGTCATGCGCCCCTGACTTGCCAGTCGTACGAAGCCAGGCTGACCCTAAGTGAGAGTAAAATACCAGCCATACCTGCAAAAATACCACGCTTCCATCCCTGGCCAAGAGAGAGCATCAAGGGCTGCTCAGCCCACGAAGGGAGGAGCCGACCGACCTAAGATGCCCAAACCACCGAAAGAAGCAGAAGGGAGGCTCTCAACTGTATTTAAGGCCGGACGAGCCCTCAGAACACTAGTTGTAATCACATTGTCTAGCTCTGCCTTGAACCCTCACCAGCTCGGCCTACCACTGCCATGCTAGGGCTCTTTGCTCCACACGTCTCTTCGAGATCTACTACCAGCGAAGCTTACTTCAACCCCACTAGCACACACTCCACTTGAGAGTGCTTACCCCATCCCTTCAGGACAACACTAGACAACAGTAGGGTTAAAGTCGTACTTACGACTTCTTTGTTTCATTGCTCTAGATTGCTTTTTGCCTAACAGGTTCTCTTCATCTGTTTTAACGTAACTTCTGCCGGTTGCTTAGTAATCACGAAAGCCTAGGAGTTAGTACAGGTATTCTACTCAGAATAAATATGTTCGTATCTATTTACTGCATTCTGATTCCAAGGGTGATTTATAACTCTTTATTGTCTTGTAAACGCCATCTCCCAAGGGAGAGGCAGGTGGCTACATCTTGCCAACCAGTTTCCGACCTTAGAGTAGGACTACGGGCTCCCTTGACTGGGCAGCACATACGTCACATTTCGCCGGCCACCCACATTGCGGGCATAGTGCGCAAAGGCACATGGAGCACACGTACGGTAGAGCCCCCTACTAAGTACATTCCATGAGGAAGCGACTGGACCACAGAGGTCAGCTAACCCGCTCCATCCACTGCATGAGATTCGTCAGTTGGAGCGCCAGGACTGAGACAGCGTGACACCATTACCTCTAGGTACTTCTAGCTAGGGAATTCTGTCACCTGACCCTTGCTTGCTGTGACAGTCATTAGAACCTAACCCATACCCTTCACCCATCGAGGAGGGACCAAGTGGGCAGACAAGAAGGCAGCTACGGCTCCTACTGCCAACCAGTTACTATGTAACCCTTCCCAGTCAGCCTTCAGCTACTCCATTCGGGAACAGGCACAAGCCGCCCGCCAACAACAGGAGCCTCATCCTTAGGTACTAGTTTGAGCCACCCCAGAAGATCAGCAGAACTTCACACCCAGTCATTGTTTGCCTCCGACTTGGACTACCCATGGGTCTGGGCATCGCTTACGACGCCTGCTGCCAACACCCGCAGCCCAAGGTCCCGCCAGTTCCAGTTCAAACACCAGTTGTCCCCGGATGGAGCCTCGAACATCATCCCTAGAAACCCGCCACCAGTCAGGCCCAGCGCCGGTCTGCAGGTGGTAAGCCAGCATCAACCGCCGTCCTAACCGCCTCCGACACCTATGTAGCTTGCCGCCGCCCGACTAGGCCGACTCTACATACGAGACTCCTCTCAAAGGCAGAGGCGAACAAGCATAGAACCAATCAGCAAGTCCGACCAGAGTTCTCTGCCTGAACTGGTTTAAACCCCCTTAAACTAGGTGATGTGTCACACATCAACCTGCTTATTTTCCATATTACAATCCAAAACATGACACAACTGCCAACTGCACATAATTATTTTATCAGTAGGCAGACATTACTCACTGCTGCCAACTCTGTAACTACCCCTATTTGCACATTACACAACACTTTTCAACTGTGTTTTAATACATTTCCACAGCAATTTTTTTTTATCGTTCCTACTTTTTGACCACAAATTTTTGCATTCTTTCATGTTTCCTCATAACCTGTCTGTATGAAAAATGTGTGTACATGAACCGGTTCCTATAAAATTAAGTTTTGAGTGTACTGTGATTATGGTTTCCTTTCAAAAGAAAATAAAAAATTTGGCCAAACAAAATAAACATAACATATGGTAAAAAGTAAATATGGAACGTATTTTAAACTTCTTTTCTGAAACTGGTATTAAGCATACATTTTTCTACATTAACATAACACAGATAAGTCAATAAAAGAAAACCATATGCTTTGTTTTTCAAAATAAATATATATTACTTTGTATAAAAATAGTACAAATAAACTTTTAGTTTTTAGGTTAGCGGCTTTACAGTTGTGCAGAATCTTAAATTACTGTATATAAATAATTTATGTGCAGAATCTTAAAATTACTGTATATAAATAATTTATCACATTATAATTTGGTTTAAAAATACTTCAAACTTTGGAGCAGGGACTGCTCAACATAACAAATAATAAAGCAACACACTGTTCACAAAACTAGTGTTAAATACTATAAATAAAAAGTAAAAACTAATACATTAGAAAAAATTTAAATATGAAATCTGTAAATTGAAATGAAGAACAGTTTCTTAACAATATTGCTGCAACAACAGTTCTGAAACTGAGGCACATAAAATTTATAATATACAGGTGTGGTAAAAACATGTGTTCTGCATATAACTAAAGTGATAAAAATGGGAAAAGGTTGGTAAGATTGAGGAGTCAGTCCAAGGTGTGAGTTTAATGGGTTGGGCTAATGGGCAGTTAATGAGTGGCTAATTAAAGGAATATCTGCAGATGAGGAGAATATGCCTTCCGGACGGAAGGTGGATGTAAAGTATGATGGGCAACAGGAAGGTGATATTATACAGTGACAATGGGGAAAAAATTTAATCAGACATGCACGATTGGCAACATAAACAAACAATGGCGCAATTTCCATCAGTCGGGGAATTTATCCCAGGACAAAACTCTTGGAAAACTTATTCTGAATGTCTTTAGTATTATTTCTTGGCAAATAAAGTGAAGGATAACAAAGAACAGGGGACAATATTTTATGCAATTTGCAGGGCAGAACTTTATAACTCGACAACAGATGTATTTTGACACAGTGAACACACCATTTTAAGCCGAAACCGAGTGAAATAATACAAACCTACAAATTTCACAAGCAGGACCAGTTGGAAGGTGAGTTCATCATAGAATATGTGGTGGAATTGCGGCGAATTGTAAAGGATGTTGTGGGACAGAGTGGTTTGCGGGATATGTAATGCAAAACTTCAGCATGCACTCCTAATGAAAGCGAAACTGATATACAAAGAAGCGGTGGACATGGCATTTGCAGCAGAAGCAACTGATCACAATGTTAGCAACTTAAAAGTCAGGTTAGGATCGTCAATAGAGGTGATTAAAAAAGTAGGGTTAAACAGGCAGACAGCAGTTTCAGGCGGTCAACATTCCAGCTAGTAGACTACCACTCAGAGATAGCAAGAAACCCTGTTGGAGGTGCAGTGGCAACCATACTCCTGAGTCATGTTGATACAGTCACACAGTGTGCCACTTTTACTACAAGACGGGACATTTAGAGTGAGAAACGACAGGGCTCCTTCGAAGAGAAATGAAAAGCATGGAAAACGAAGGACACTAAGTATGCCAGGAAACAACACAGTAGTAGAAAAAGAAATTGCAGCCTATCAACCACTTGGATTCAGATAACAACAAAAAGGCAGCAGTGTATACATTGTACAAGACAACGGGACAGCCAAGGAACAGCAAACGGCCTATTTTCGTGGATGTGTGGTTAGATAGAAAGACACACACAATGGAAATTGATACAGGGGTGGGTCTTAAGATCATTAGTTATAAAACATACAAATTGCTGTGGCCAGTAAAGCCCCCATTGCAAGAAGCTAACCTAGTGTTGCACACTTGATCGCAAAAAAATATTGAAGGTTAAGGGAACACTGGAAGTGACTCTACAAACCAAAACCAACTTCAGCTGTTGTAGCCGAGGGTAGAGGACCCAGTCTGTTGGGCAGGAATAGGTTAGACTCCTTAGGAATCACAGTGGAAGGTATCTTTAGTATCCTACAACAGGGAATGGTGAAAGTAACGCAGCAATATTGACACATGTTCGACATTGACACATGTTCGACAGCACAGAGCTGGGACAGTGCAGGGGTCGCCAGTGGTAGTGGAGTTGGCGTGTGAAGCTAAACCCATTTTGCAGAAGAGTCGAGTGGCACCATTTGTATTAAAGAGGGAGTGAGTGCTGAAATTGACAAATTAGCAGCATGGGGAGTATATGAACCGGTGGAATATTAATCTTGGGCAACACCAGTGGTCTGTTTGAAGAAAGCAGGTAGTTAAGTGCGGATTTGTGGGTACTATAAGTGCACAGTGAACAAGGTATGCAAAACTAACGTGCATCTACTCCCAACAATAAAAGAAGAACTTGCAAGTGTGGTGGGCGCAACACTCTTTACCAAGTTAGACCTGCAAGATACATACTTACAAGTAGCGGTGGATGAAGCAACAGCAGAAGTAGTGACAGTCAACACCATGAAGGGACAGTTTAAGATAAGGCGGTTGCCCTTTGGCTTCAGTAGCTGCCCAGCAATGTTCCAGCGCCTTATTGAAATGTTGTTGTTAGGAATACCGGGGATTGTAGTAAGGCTGGATGATATTTTGGACACAGGCAGATGGGAACAGAACATTTGGAAAGAGTACACAAGGTGCTAAAACGAATAGACCAAGAGGAACTAAGGTTGAAAAAGGCCAAATGTTTCTTTGCAGCAAAATCTGTGATTTCTTTGGGTTATAGGATTGATAGTCAAGGGGTCCACCCGATGGACAGGAAAATGGAAGCCATCCAGGAGGTAATGTACCAGTTTCCACCTGTAAGAGAGACCTGCAGTCAATTTCGGGAATGTTGAATTTCTACGAGCGAATTTTGGAAAACAGGACAGAGGTTTTGGAACTGCACCATAGATTACTGGATAGGGGGAAGTCTTGAAAGTGGACCTAACACCATGATTTAGCATTCGAGCACGTCAAACAACTTTTGCAATCAGACCAGGTACTCACTAATTATAATTTACATAAGCCACTTATTCTGACGTGTGCTGTGTCAGAATATGGGGCGGGGGCAATGTTAATCCATGTCATGGTAAATGGAAGTGAGCAGCCTGTGGCGTTCGCCTCTACATTTTACAGAGCTAGGAGAGGAATTACTCCGTTAGACAAGAATAGATTGGCAGTCATGTTTGGGGTGACCAAGTTTCTGCAGTATGTGACAGCCAGACCATTTGTCGTTTTCACCTATCACAAGTCCCTAGAACGCTTGCGGGACCCCATCAAACAAACCCTTGACATTCTGTCTCAATGACTCTTGAGGTGGATTCTGTGGCTGGTAATGTTCAATTATCAGATAGAGTACAGGACTGGGAAGCAAATAAGTCATATGGACACTCTGAGTCAGCTAACCATACACTGAAAGGAGGTACAAATACCAGCAGTAGGGGATGTGTTAATGTTAGAAGCTACGTCCTACCCACCAATCGATGCTGCGACTCTGGCTCAATTAACAACCAAACTGGTTGTTGAGCTGGAACAGCTCAGGTGAAAAATTAAAATATGACAGGATAGCAGGGAGATAATAGGTAATATGAACTAATATGAACCATACTGGGACAGACGACAAAAACTCTCGGTGTATAGAGGTTGTGTCTTATAGGACAACACAGTGGCGATTCCATTGGCTAAGAGGGAGAACCCCTTAGAGGTATTGCATGCAGCTCATGATGGAGTGGTGAAGTCAAAGGCAATAGCTTGGAGCTAGCTACACGTGGTGGCCTGGAATAGACCAGGAGATTAAGCGAATGGTGGGACAATGCGAGAGATGTCAGCAGCATTGGACCAATCCACTGACGGTAACTAACTCTAAATGGGCACTGGTGGCAGAACCATGGTTAAGGCTGCACATAGAATTTTTGGACAGTTTCAGGGTCAGGTCTTCCTTATTGTGGTAGATGTGGTAGATGCACACTCAAAATGGCCAGAAGTGAAGAAAATAACATCTGTGTCAGCAATAGTGATCCAAGAGCTATGAGAGATATTCAGGTACCATAGAATTCCCAGGTACCTGATATCAGATAATGGTACAGCCTATGTGTCCAAGGAAATGGGAGTGTTTTTGAAGAAGAACGGCATCCAACTCATATGCACGGCCCCATTCCATCCGCCAACCAATGGTCACCAGCTGAACAGATGGTGCAAAAGGTTAAAATTAAGCTCAAGAAAATGCAAGAAGGGAATCAGCAGAGGAGATTGGCAAGGATGCCATTAGCTCTGCGAACCACACCAGTAGGAGAGACAAAGGCCATTCCTACTGATCTTTTCATGGGATGACAACTACGGACAGTGCTGAACCAGATAAGGCCACTGACTGATACTGCGTGGACAAGAGAAATGGCAGAGGGGTCTGGGGGCAGCAAAGTTTGTCAGTTTACCATGGAACTGATAAGTGGAAAACAGAAATGGATCCCAGGTCAGATTGAAGCACGAGAGGGACCATGGATGTATGAAGTGAGTACACAGGAAAGCCAGTTATATAGACAACATTTAGATCAACTATTGCGCAGAGAGGAACCAGGAGATAATATAGAACTCAAGGTGGAGACTGAATTGGAGGAAGGTATGCAAGTAAGGCAAGAAAGTGCAGGCTGGGCCAGTAACGATCATGTAGGGTGCTTCTGTTAACAGAATTCCAGAGGAGTCAGGAGGACCACAAAAGGAGCTGCACTCCTCAGCACAAATGGGGGACCGGAGGCCAATGCCAGAACATATCAGGAATACCTTCTGACGGTTTGAGCAACCACCAGTCGGATCACAGGACCAATCACAGGGACAGCTGAAAACGGGAAGAAGAGGTCGGTATGGTTGATGAGGAGTCAGTCCATGGCGTGAGTTTACTGGGTTGGGTGCACCACGTGTGTGTCTAGTTAATGAGTGGCTAATTAAAGGAATGTCTGCAGAGGAGAATATGCCTTCGGGACTAAACGTGGATGTGAAGTACGATGGGTAGCATGTAGAAAGTGGTATACAACAGCAAGATTACCTTCATACTTTTTTAATGAAAATAAGTATTTTTTATAAACAAAACACGTAGCCAGAATTTCAAAGCCATTTTCTTATGCTTGGTATACACGTAACTGATATAAATTTTGCTAAAGAAGGAATCTTACAGAAGAGGAATGAACACGGTAACTTTTGTTTCAGACTTGGAAACCACTGCAAAATGTTTCAAAATGAAAGAAACTGTAATTCAAAGGGAATTGATACTACTTAATTTATGAGTGTTAAATAAAATTTAAAAGAAACAGGACACAAACAACTAATGTGTGATATCAAGGAATTTTTAAGAGTTGTACAGTTGGCACATAACCAAAAACCTGTGGGCATGATGCTGAATCCCTGTCCCCAATTAATGCTTTGGTGATGGTATTTTATCTGGCTCTAGTCTTTTCTACATAACAAACCTGCATCACAATTTTTAGAAGTGATACGTGCCTTTCTCATGAATCCACAATGTAACATGAAAAATATCTATATTTGGAAACTGTTACAATAATAAGGTTTCATGATCATATAATAAAATATGAATGAACAAAGTGTACATCGTGAAATAAACACAAGTAGTGAAGTCCACTGGAACATCAACTGACAATTCCCTGCACATATGTTGTGTAAAAACGTAAGCTTAATAAATAAATAAATAAATAAATAAAAATAGACATTTTGCTATGCTTAAAGTGGTTTGTCCTAGCAATTTTAAACATATCAGTTATTTGCTTTAACTGAAATTTAAATTTAAGGGAAATTTACTATTTAATAAGTCAGCTGAAAGTATGACTGCCACAAATAATTAATCCTTTGGAAAACTGTGAAAAAATACTGACACTGAAAAACTATTTAGCATTCATTAATCAAAAACTAACACCATGGTGAAAATCTCAATTAAATCAAAATGTGAGAACCAGCTAACCACAGCAATAACTGGTATGTGAAGTAAAATAAATAATTTTTCCTGAGCCAACTACATACATGTATCAGTCGAGAAAATTAAGTCAATTAAAAATTTACCATCCTAAAATGAACTGGCATTCTTAAACATTTCCAATGAAATTAGTACTTCAAATTGCTTCATGCATGCATGCATGCATGCACACAGTTTTTTTTTTAATGAATGGAAAAAGATTATTAGTAAACATAACTTTACATGCAAGTAATTAAATATTTTATACAAAATAAGAACCATATTTTCATTCTCAAACAAAATATTCATTAACTGTCTCTGAAACATTGAACGTTCCTAGAAGCTGCTGATCAGGAGCTCTGAGGTAAGCTCTCGGCGCTGTACACAGAGGAGATGGAGCCCTCAGGTGACACACTAGAGGATGATGGGGAGGCTACCTGTGGCCTTAAGCGCAGACGAGGATGTGGCGTCACTTTTACAGGAAGCCTGGAGAAAAAAAAAAAAAAAAACCCCCAACAACAACACACAAATTACATGTCTGCCCTAAAATTAACTTTTCTTAAACTGACAGAAGAAAAAAAAGCTACGAGGTAACTCTTTAAAGTACTCTGAACAAATAGAAATACACATACTCACTAGAAGTGTATGCTTGTTCAGTTACACATATTTTCCATTCCATGAAACATAGTACAATTAAAAAAAATAATGGCATGTTAAAATTAGGGTTTCCACATTCCCAAAAGAAAACTACAGTCCTATATCCATGCAAAAAAACACTATTTGAAAAATTGTTAAACTGATAAACTAAAAACACATAGTAACTAATTAGGTTATTTTCCACGATGTACAATGTGTGTCTAAACACTTCGGTGGATGGTCTGATATCTCAACACCAACATAGGCGAGGTGAGGGCATACACATGGCGATACAGAGGGACTTGGAGAAGAGCCACTCAGCGTGAAGTGCCAGTGGCCGCTAGGGTAAACTCGCTCGCTCACAGCAGTCAAAGAGTGGCAGAGTGAAAGTTAGTGTCACAGTGGAGCAACGAGTACAATGGAGCAACGGGTGAACATCAAGTTCTGCTACAAATGGGGGAAAACGGCAATGGAGACGAACAAAATGTTGGTGCAAGTGTGTGGGACAGACACCGTGAGCAGAAAATATGCTTACGAATGGTTCAAACGCTATTGCGATGGGAAGGAAACGACAGAGGATGCACCACGTTCAGGTCGGTCGTCAACAATCAGAACCACAGAGATGACCCAGCGAGTGCGACAATTGATGGCAGAGGAATTGAGCATTAGCAAGGACATGGTGCGTACCATCATCTGCAAAGATTTTGGTAAGCGGAAGATCTGTGCCTGGTTTGTGGAGCACAAGCAGAGAGATGACAAGAAAGCACACTGGATGGAAACCTCTGGAGATTTCATTACCATGTGTAATAAGGATTCATCCTTTCTACAAAACATCGTCACAGGGGATAAGACCTGGTGCTATCAGTTTGATTCAGAATCAAAGAGGCAATTGATGGAATGGCATTCACCAACATCCCCACCACCCAAAAAAGAGCCACCTGTAAAAGTCCAAGGTCAAGACAATGTTGATCGCCTTCTTCGACAACGATGGGATCATCCATAAGGCATTTGTTCCTACGGGTCAAACAGTGAACGCCGCACTATAGGAGCCAATTTTGTAATGGTTGCTCCAACGCATCCACCGTGTTCGACCAGAGTTGCACAGGACTGGAAAGTAGATGTTGCTGCACAATAATGCGCCTGCACATTGCACGATCAGTGTGCGTAAATTCTTGGCTTAGCATGGCGTACCTGTTCTCAGTCACCCACCGTACTCTCCTGATCTGGAGCCTGCAGACTTCGTTCTGTTTCCTCATTTGAAGAGCGTCATAAAAGGGGCACGTTTTGCTACAATGGAAGCAACCCAGCAACGTATGGCAGTGATCCTGCGATCAATTTCTAAACTGTCCTTTGCGGACAGTTTCCAGAAGCTTTATGAATGTTGCCAAACATGTGTTGTAGCAGATCGCAATTACTTTGAGGGCCAATAAAGGTCAGTTGTTTGTATCTTCTGTATTCTTTCTTTTATGATACCATTCACCACACTTTTTCGACACACCGTGTATGTACGTGGACATTCATTTACATATAATTCTAATGAGGTAGTTTGTTTGGGACTTGTGAAGACATTTACAGTGCAGTGTATGAATGTGCTACCATAAAACTCATCTTTGATTTGAACTTCCTGTGCAGGAGTAGTTACCAAGTCATCTTGACAGCACCACTGGCAGTCTAGTGGACTATGCATGTTAAGTTATGTTTATGGGGTATGAACTTATTGCGATTCTGTGCTTATTTCCCCTGGATACAGCCAATACTTGTGCATAGGTGTACACATTGGTCCTGCAGACTAGATAATTCTAGTGTGGATATTTGATGTATCATGGTTTGTGGGTTACAAGTATCATTGTACAAACATTGCCATCCACTCTGGAGTTGTGTGACTCAATTTGCAACAGAATCACAATATTCAGCATGATTTAAGATTAGGGATGGATAGGTTTGATTTTTTGGAATCTGAACCAATTCTTTTCCAAAAAGTCAGGTATTTTTCTTTGTTTCCAGACTATCCACATAATCTAAATTTCTATTGCTTGCAGCAGATTTTAGAAAAGAAGAGTGTTATTTATTACTTTAATGTGCAATAAAATGATAAGATGGCAACGAACTTGCCCAAGCGTAAATGTAACATGTGTAATATATTTCAGATAACTTACGTTTTGCCTCTCACATTATTTACTGCCACCATTCCTAGTCTCACATCAAGGACACGGGTAGCAGACTTTACAATTATTACTCATGGTTTTGTTTTGCAATAAAATAAAATGTAATATCACAGCAAACATGCCCAATTGTAAACATAACTTTGAATAATACTTTTTTTTTATTGTGTTAATCACATTTCTTATATAAAATAATTTGCCACCACCATTTGTAGGATAATTTGATTATAAAATTGACTGAATGTGGCTAACCTACACAAGTTCAATTATAGAGTTTTGTACTGTTCCAAGATGAAAACACATTATATACCTAAATTAAATTATATTAAAATCCTAATTTAGAAAAAGAATTTTATGTATGCACTCTAGCCTATTTTATGCATTTTCTCTTGCAAACTGTAGCCTATAATTATTTAACTGTTAATTTTCCTTTTAAAATGTTTATAAAATGACGGAATTCCTGCACAAGTAGATATTTGGTCGGCAGATGTTGGTTAGCCACTTATACATAAACTAACGAAATGCTTACACAAAGTTCAAATGCAGGAGTGCAAGAGACCATTTTACAGAGGTGGAGAATGATGCAAATTACGCAGTGTATAAATTATGCAGTATGAAAATTTCATGAGGCGGGAAAAGTCCAAGACTACAACAATGTGACAAAGCACGTTTTTATGGAGTTGCAAGTGTTTAGAAGCAGAAAAGACAATTTTTGAAATAATTTCTGTATTGAGAACTGAAACAAGGATACTGGAATTGAAATGGGAATCAGTATCGGTAAAAATTTAGAACTGTCCCACCACTAATTAACATATTTAAATACCATAAAGTATTTATCATAGAGTTCCAGTTCACATCATGTTTCACACAAATAATAAAGAACATTGTATAGTTTTATTGACACTGAACCTCAGTCTACTAATTGATCAAATGTTGATCATATGTTTGAATCCACTAAACTGAGATTGCAACCGGAATTGGGAACTGGAACCAAAAATTCCAGAACAGAAATAAAATTGAAACAAAAACAGAACTGGAATCAAACCTGAACCAAAAATAACATAATCAGAATCACACTGGAACCAAAAAATTTTGGAGCTGACCCCTCCCTATTTAAGACATCTTCAAAGTGATAGTGAAGAAAACTTAGTGATGAAAACCAAATGCCTAGAAAAGGTTAATTGTGGCTTTGTTCATAACCTTACAGTTGTGGTGTGTGACAACATGGCGTTCGCTTGTTCCTGCGACATAATCTAATGGGGTATGATTGTTATGAGAAACATATTATCCCTCATGCACCCTCATGCAGTAAGATTTTGTGGTATTGTGTTTGGATTCTATGTTTTCATGTTGCACATAATGACAGATATTAAGGTGGCATTGGTGTGGCTTAGGTTATTAGAAGGGCACATGAAACAAGCTCGAACATGGCTCAGAGTGCTGTTAGCAACTAAGTCAAGATAAATTTGTTTCTTGCCACCACATACAAACTCCCTGTGTGAAGAAGAGCTTCAAATTCAGCTTTTTCACCATGGAGGAAGCAGTGGACGATAGACATTGATTCAAAACTCATGCAGAATGCATGGTCAGTTTCTTGAAGAGCACTATTACGTGGTATTGGTGATGGCTGAAGAGATCTCGGGTAGTGAGCATAAGGTGGAACAGCAAGTGGAAGCAAGAGCGTCTAGCAGCTTCACAGTGGTACTATCCAAAATTAAATTACTGACATTTAATGGCAATCCAAACGAATGGGTGAATTTCTCCAACGTGTTCACTATACTGGTTTCCAACAATTTGTGAATGACAGCAACTGAGAAACTTGTGCCTATTTGAAACATGTCTTAGCAGTGAGCAAGCCCTTGCAGTACGAGCAGACTCACCCACATCATTACAGCGGTTACTAACAGTTGTTAAAGAGAACTTGTAAACAATCAACACACTCCAGTTAACAGGTGAAGTTTTTGGAAAAACATTGTTGGACTCAGGAAGCAAATAACTCGCCTCCAATTAATGATATAGTGGAGTCCCGCTAATCCTAACTAACTCTAACTGAAGTCTGTTCAGATTAACATATTTTCAGATTAACCAAAACCTTCATATAATGCAATAGCAAGCAAAAGATATAAAGTTTGCTGTAACATATAGAGGTAGGTTTATGGTGACAAACTAGTACATGTAAAAATTAGCTTAAAATGTTTACGTCTTGAGAAAGGAAAAGTGTGGTTTATTGTGAATCAACTTGTCATATGTTCAACCACTGCATTATTATTATTATAAAAAAATTATATACATATATACACAAGGCATACACATATTTAGATTATCCAGATATTCGGACAGCTAATGTGTAGGCAGGGTCCTTTAGTCATACAATATGGCAAGACCACAGATCCAACAATTGTATGGTAATGCTCAGTGGTAAAAAATTTGTTCTGTGCAGTGAAGCTCACCTGCTACATAAATGCTCTGGCATCCTCTCAAAAACTCTGAAGCGCTATGCACTTGTCAAGGACCACAAGCTGTGCCATAACTGTATACAACCCTCACATCCACCAAGGGACTGTCATTCCAAAGTCTCTTGCCATCGTGGTAATGATCGAGACTTGAGCTGTGTCAATTCATATCTGCTTCTGCTGAATTTGCAGATGTTGACTGAATCAGTGCTTCTGCCCATGTATGAACTGCAGATAATTTTCCGCTGGTTTGACAAATATAAAACGTTGCGGGCAGATCTGAGATATTATTCAGTTTCACCATATAAAAAAAACCCTTTCACCACCAGTACAGGCATCTTGGTAGGTTTGTGGCCTATGTCCCTAGGGATTGCCTACTGTTACGTTCCTGCAAGTACGTTGGCTGGGCAGGATATGGCCAGCAGACCCAAGCACTCCACAGAAAAAGGCATCTGGAAGAATGTTGGCAAAGCATTAGATCGAAGTGGGGAGGCAGCAGGAAACAGAGTGAGAATAAAGCAGACTGAGAGTGACAAATACAGCCAATTCGAAAGATGTCTGTTTATTGCCAAAATTATAGAACAAACATATCCAGCCTGTACCTTATTGGTGCCTGAAGGGCCAAACCCAGGTTCCCAACAAAGGTGGCAGGATGGTCTTGGAAGACGTGGTGACATATGGGGTGAGGGTAACCCCAGACTGGCGACTTGAGTGCAAGGGTAGCTCAAAGCCAGAGAAACAGTGTAGTCACGTGACGTTGGTAGCTTCGGTGTGCGCCTGGGCAAAGTGTCGTTCTGCATAAGAGCTGTACGAGCCAGCCCCGAACTAAGGATAGCGGGTCGTATTCACACCCAAAACACAGGGCCAGCACGGGGCGCAGGGAGGTGGAGAGAGAGGCGGAGAGATAGGCAGCAGAGATGGCCAAAGGCGGCCGAACGCTGGACTGTGTACCCCTCTGCGGCCTGTGGCTGGAGGGTGGCAACACGCTGGAGTGTGATGCTGGTTGATGTCCGGCAGGCGGCAGCACTTGGGCAACAAGCAATGCCTGAGCATCATAGCAGGAGAGGCGCCTGTTGTGTGTATGGCTTAATGCTCTTCTTTGGAGAGGGCCACGGCTGTGGTGAGGCTAAAGCATGTATCACCAGATCCCAGTGCACCCAGAACACCAATGTTATTGATGCATATACTGTACGAAAACTAAGGACAATCCTGTTGAAGTCTGTCAGCTCAAGGTAATTAATTACATAGGGTCTTACTTCAGCCTCATTTCTCGCTCTCCGTACTTTGCAACAATTGGCAAAAGATGAGCAAGCTTCCTTCTCAGTTACAGATTGGGCTTTTTCTCACCAACACCTATGTAGATGATGTGGTGAATGGAGCCAATGATCTCCCTTCTATTGTGATACTGAAATGTGAACTCAAACAGCTACTGCTGCAAGTTGGATTTTAACTGTAAATTTTGCCTGTAAATACACACCTCTTCTCAAAGACCTAACAGCATTCTGAAGCCTTTGCATATGATGAAGATAAGTGGATTAAGGTTTTGGGATTACGGTGGACTTTTAGTACCAATTATTTTTCATACAGTTTTTGACCCTGATAGCACGTTCTCACCTAACAAGGCATTCTGCCTGACGTTGCATGGATATTTGATCCATGGGGGGGTGGTTCTCACCATTGATCCTCCTCACAAAGCTCCTAACACAACACATGTGGTTGGTCAAGGTTGACGTGCCATGCAGGCGGTTGCTTGACCACATTTAGTCTCTGCCTCTGGCGCCCCCCTAGGATACAGCGACACCGAGCACTGTCACATTCCTTACCCACTGCTATCAGAATGATGTTACCATGAACTACTATGCTTGCTGCCTGGTGGCCAAACATCCGCCCACCCTGTCACTCCTGTCTGAAAATGGGTGGATCTACCTCCTAAGTGGAGAGCAAGCTGACACAGCAGGTACCAAAGGCACATTTTGGCTGCGCATAGGAGTGGTTACCCCCTCCATCCAGCCATCTTGTTCTGCCCCTCGCTAGCCACGCATGCAGAAACCCTTGAAATACTGCAGCACTCGGGGCAATTCACTGTGAAGTGGTCCTGCAGTCTGAACTCTACCATACACAGCTCGCACTAGTTATTTTAATAGTTCGCTTGCTTAACCTGTGTTTTTCAACACATATAACTAATTGCTATTGCTTGTGCTATAATAGTTAACAGAGGGTCAAACCGTCGCTTTGAGAGGCATGTATGCGCCGGATTTTGCATTCTGGGGTCTCTCTCGCCCCAAGTTTCGCTCACACCCTTGCCAAATTTGTCCCTTATCCTTCAGACACTGCTTGGGCATAAGTAGGAAATATTTGTTACGCCGTCACCTTTAGACGGAATAAATATTTATCTACCTCGCTTACTGCTTTTCAAAAGTCATTCATTTCTCGTTTTACTACATCCTTCACGCTTAACCTGCTGTGTGTTTTCCAGCCTCACTCTTCTGGGGACATGCCAGGCCAACAAGAAATAGAATCAACTAACAAACCCTCCGAAGAATGCTCTTACTTCTTGTCAGAGTTTGGTGTACTGGTTGCTAACTAAGTACGTAATGTCGTCCTCCAGGTCACCACCGTTGCAAAGGGAGGGAGATTCTTCCCAGGGCCGTCAGATGTAAGGAGAACAAACAATTGAGGTCACAATGGTGTTTAAACTCTCAGTAGGTCACGCCACTCATCTAAGTACCATCTCGGCCTGCATGGGGAACGCTGAGAATTAAAGAGGAAGTTTAACTTGGTAGCAGTTACATCGCTCACTGAACTATCCCCGAGAAAGAACAGGGGCCTTCTCCTCAAGTCACTACAGGCTTGCACACTCTTCATTAGAAGGCATACATTGCAACCATCACACTGTTAGACACACTTTTTCCTTTGGTGGACGTCAGTTCCTTTCACCCCTGCATTGCTTAAAATTACTAATAATCTCACAAGTTAAGGCCGCACCTGTACCTACACTGGAGAGCCGAAAAAACTGGTATAGGCGTGCGTATGCAAATAACAGAGGTACGGAACCAATCAGAGAAACGCGATGCAGTCGGCAGCGCCTATATAAGACAAAAAGCGTCTGGCAAAGTTGCTCGATCGGTTAATGCTGCTACAATGGCAGGTTATCAAGATTTAAGTGAATTTGACCGTGATGTTATAGTCGGCGCACGAGAGATGGGACATAGCATCTCCAAGGTAGCGATACAATTTGGAAATTTTTGCGTACGACCATTTTACGAGTGTACCGTGAATATCGGGAATCAGGTTAAACATCAAATCTTCGACATCGTTGTGACCGGAAAAAGATTGTGAACGAACGGGACAAACAACGACTGACGAGAATCATTAAACGTGACAGACGTGCAACCCTTTCTCAAATTGGCACAGATTTCAATGCTGGGGCATCAACAAGTGCCAGCGTGCGAACTATTTAACGGACCATCATTGATATGGGCTTTCGGAGCCGAAGACCCACTCGTGTACCGTTGTTGACTGCACGACACAAAGCTTTACACCTCGCCTGGGCCCGCCAACACCGCCATTGGACTGTTGATGACTGGAAACACGTTGCCTGGTCTGACGAGTCTCGTTTCCAATTGTATTGGGCGGATGGACGTGTACAGGTATGGAGACATCCTCATGAATCCAGGGACCCTACATGTCAACAGGGGACTGTTCAAGTTGGTGGAGGCTCTGTCATGGTATGGGGAGTGTGCAGTTGGAGTGAAATGGGACCCCTGATACGTCTAGATACGACTCTGACAGGTGACAGATACGTAAGCATCCTGTCCAATCACCTGCACCCATTCATGTCCATTGTGCATTCCGACGGACGTGGACAATTCCAGCAGGATAATGCGACACCCCACACGTCGAGAGTTGTTACTGAGTGGCTCCAGGAACATTCTTCTGACTTTAGACACTTCCATTGGCCACCTAAATAACCAGACATTAACATTATTGAGCATATCTGGGATGCCTTGCAACGTGCCGTTCAGAAGAGTTCTCCACCGCCTCGCACTCCTATGGATTTGTGAACTGCCCTGCAGGATTCATCGTGTGAATTGCTTTCTGCATACCTTCAGACATTACTCGAGTCCATGCCACGTCGTGTTGCGGCACTTCTGCGTGCTCGTGGGAGCCCTACACAATATTAGGAAGGTGTACCAGTTTTTTTGGTTCTTCAGTGTAGTTACACCTGCTAAATCCAGTAATATTTAATTATGTACCTACTTTTATTTTACTTTTTATAACATCTGTGACTTGCAACAGTTGTTGCAATGCAATTGTGTCCATGCCCCAACACCGAGCTGGTCAAAAAAGGCTGCAAAATTTTTTTGCTATTTCATCCAGGCATTCCGTAGGGTAAGAACCTAAAACACCAAGAGTCTATCATAAAGAAAGGGAAGATGCTGCGCTACTCAGACGGGCATCGTGTGCGCTTGCTCCTTCGTGGAGTCAACCTTCGGCTGCATCTACAGTTTCCAGCTCAACTCTTTCTGACAGTATCCCGGAGATTGTTACCACTATGACTGACTCCGCCAAAGTGACAGATGAATGCCACCTTATTGCCCCCAGTCACACCTGTGGTACAAAGACTTTAACTAGGTCCCTTGCGCCCTGCAGTTCAGCACCCAATGTACACTCTCATGGAGGATTTTCTGCTAGTAAGAGCCCCTTACAGGCTTACTCTCAAACCCGCGCCTCTGCTGGCTCTACATAAAATAATTTAAATACCAGCCTGCCCAGCACCTTCCAGAAGGTATAGTGTGAGTAGAAGACATCCTGTATATGAAGCACTGCTTTCTAGCTTTCAGTTGGCATCAAAGTAGACTGGGACTCTACAGCACCTGCTGAAGTCACTGGCAGATGAAAAACTATTAAGCAGGAGTTACTGAGTTGTTCACACATTTTTATTGAACACTGTGTGTTCATTAGCAATTTACCTACTACTGCATGGTTTTCCAGACAGTTCAGAAAAGGGATATGCAGCAGTTGTCTATCTCTTCACATCACAAACGAGTATGGTTACCACATACTTCTTAATAGTGAACTGCTGCTGCACGATGCCTGCTGCACGCTGCCTACACCTTCTGCTTGATATCTACGGGTAATTTTTTCTCCAAATTTGATGCATATGCACAGACTGACAGTTGCTTTGTCTTGGATAAAAGGCTCACGTCATTTGTGGAAGACATTTGTTGCAAACCAAGTTACCCAAATCCAGAGTGTACTTCAGTGTGGTGGCACATCCTAAGTGAGCGGAACTCCGCTGACTGTGTATCTCATGACCCCACACCTCTTCAACTTGTTAATCACACACACTGGTGGTCAGAACCAAATAGCTTCTTAGAGAAAAGGACAGGTGGCCTTAGACAAGGAATGGCAGGCACTTGTGCTTCATGTTTACGCCTGACCTGGCTGGGTTGTATAAGTAGGTGTCTATTAAACAAGACAGAACCTTACCCATAACCCACTTACCCACAACCTACTTAACAGACCAATCACCAAAATAGAACATATGAAAAGTAATTAGACACATACCTTTCTTTCCTGGATGACATTCTTCTGTGTTTTGGTGATGCCCTAAACAAACAAGAGGAGATTATAAACCCTTTAATTGATCTGAAAATTCTGTGGAAATACGAGGTCTTATATGAAAAATCTGGAAATAGCTCTCTGCAGCATCCATCGAAAAAAATGTTACAATAAATTAACATGCAAGTAAAAAACAACTTTAAATATATTTTCATGGGATACCTGGAACATACCGTGAACACAATTCACACTTTCAAATGTCAAAACTTAACTAATAAAATGTTAAATGCAAAAATCTCTCTCTAAACAGGTCACTACAGATCACAAAACAGCAGCAACTAACTATTAGGTTGTCAACATATATACTGCATTTAGTTTCGAATGAGGCATACTAAGCATAGGATTAGATGAGAGTAGGCTGACATTGAATGGAGGTGACCCAATCCAAGGGACACACACATGAAATTCTCCTAGCCAGACTGAAAAAGGGTGAAGCAAGATATAGGCTGTTCAAGGTTAACTGAGCACTTTTGAAATCAACCTTTGAAAAATATTGCTGCCCTACATGCAAATATTTCAATGGACACATTAACATGCACCCAGTAGAACTGGTAATGACAGAGGGAAATTAGTTCCATGTCTTAATATTTAATTAAAAGTGTTAGGCAAAAATTTGTGAATAATGAAATTATTTATATTGCTTTATGTCTTTTTTTAATGCATATAAGTGTAAGTATGAGCAAATTAGCAAAAGATTTACTTTTCTAATAATTTCACAATTTTACTTGACTGATGCATGAATAAAGTGATCAGGCCCACGACAATGTTAAATGTACATATGGTGGAAGAACACACAATGTCTATGTAAATATTACACCTAAGTAGGACTTTCAGAAGTGCTGTTTGCCATGAAAAACCTATAAAAATGGGCTTGAAGGAGCAGCAACCGTGAACAATGGCTATGTAAATAGAAATACTGTGAGGAACCTCTATCCCTCCTTCCTGCCAAATTGCACAATGATTGTATCTGCAAACTCCCAAAATAAAAATACCATTTCAAAAAAATTTCAGCCTACTAGGACCTGAGACTGAATTGGGGATCTCAGTTTATTACTGTTTACAGACCTACAACATAGACTACTTTTTGAAATTTTATAATATATAACTTTGTTGTGAATTGGACTTAGTCCATATGATTGGCGTGGCCAATTCTCCCTGCCAAACAGTACTTCATCTGCATAACTCCACCTCCAGGGTGGTTGGTAGTTTCTTGTAACAAATTCCCTGACATTTCCCTAACTTTTCCAGGTATCCTGTCGCCTTTCCCTGATCGAATACACAGCAAAAATTAAAATTACTTTTACGTAATTTCCTTAAAAATCACTCTTTTTTTGGAAGCACCAAAAGACCCTTTCTGTATGGACATTTTTCTGTGAAACACCAATATTTAAAAAATTGTACAAATTTTTTTTACAAAGATAGCATGTGAAAAAAAAAAAAAAAGTAAGACAAGAGGTGGAATACTAACTATCTCAGGGCCAGAAAAAAGTCACAGTACAAAAACAATACATTAACAATACAATGAGAACTACTGAAAGCGTTAAAATTATTATTTAAGCAAATTTTTAATTTGCAAAATCTTAAGATGGCACCTAAAATCACATTCTCTACTATGACATTATTACTGGCTGTATCACAAAGAGAAAAAAATGGCCAAGAAAATACATATAACAACATTAGTTACAAATTCACAGAAAGCAACAAAACTGGCTCCTAATATTTTAGATTTTCCTTCAAGATAGAATAAACCAAAATAATGCAGAGAACAATTCATATGCTGATATGTAGTAGAAGTGCTAGAATCCAAAATCTATTTTTTTACTGCATACATTTCTAACCCGTTTATGTAAATCCACTAGGCTGAAATAAATTTATCTGATATTTCCCTGTCTTTCTCCAGAAATGCAGAATTTTGTGGCTTTTCCAGGTTTTCCCTGATGCTAGCCACCCTGCAATCCAGAGGCCCACCATGGTTCAGGAATTCAGGAAGAGAGATGAAAGAAGAGTGAGACTGGTGTAACATTAATACAGAATGGAACATACACTATCTGCCACAGTTGGATAGGGTTTAACTTTTGTCGCCCTGAAGTAAAAACCAATCCAAAAATAATGTGAGTGATATGCCAGCTGGAGGTTTATACTTTACCTGACTTTTGCCATGTTAGAGTAATGTGACCGCAACAAAAGAAAACTACTCCTCTAGTTAGGAACATCTTGTGTTTAAAGGCTTAGGTAGGAGTTTGTGTTTGGTAGGAGTTGCCAAAGCTACCAAAGCAAATACGCTGGACTAGATTTACTAGCAAGCTAATATATGATTCAGTAGTTAGCAACCCCATGGACTCAACCTGAAAATGAGGGGAAATAGAGCAACAGATGGTTGGTGTCAGTGGACAATCTGTGTAATACATTGCCAGTGTTTAGGCAACTTACACTAGCCACGAAAAATATCAGAGAAAGGGTGAGGAAAAAAAATAATAAAAGGGAGTGAAAATAGAAAGAGAGACAATAAAAAATGCCTGAAAAAAGAAACAAAATGAGTGAAAAAATGAAGCATAAGAAAGAAAACAAGAAGAAATGACCACCAGGGGGGAAAAAAGAAAGTGAAAGAAGGTGATAGACACACATGGAAAGAGAGAGGGGGAGGAGGAAAGACATGGGGATAGAGAGAGATAGGAGGAAAGATATGGGTAGAAGGAGAAAAATTACACTTAAGTCATACTTAGGCCACTTTTGCATGGGTATTGCGGCTCTATATATATATATATCAATATATAACACGCACACACGTGTGCGCAAAATAAATTTTTTGTACTTGTTTGGTATTTTCATTTTACAATGTCGGTGACGTCTTGCGTCGTACAATGTTTATAAACGATCGTAATTTTCTTGCGTTGTGTCATTGCGTTCTTACGTTTGTTGCGTAGTTTATCAATCCGGCGCCTAACAGTAAAGAAAGCACTGCCTGAATATGTAACTATCGCTTATACAATCAACATGCAGGTATGTACTCGCTAATTGATAATACTCTCTACAAAAAATGTCTTGCTCAAAAACATCTTTTCTTCATGGCACGTACAATAATAAACCACATGTTACTGCGCGTTGTAATAATGCGTTTTTGAGGTGTCTTTCGCACTAGAATTTATTTATAATAGCGCACAGTTTGGGCGCCATATTGCAAAGTTCCGACTTTACAGTTACAAGCGTATATTTAATCATATAGCAGCCTCAAAGGTTAGGCGCCATCTTGTAACTTTTCGCCGCTTACACTGTCGACTGTTTACTTGCCACGGCTTGCTCAGGGTAGAAACACGAGACTCATAGAATTGAACATTATTAATTAAGAATGAAGAAGTTCCAAATTAGTTTGTTATGTACTTTGTTTATTTAACTATTTATTTAACACTCAGCACCACAGTTCACAGAAGAAGTCCAAATTGCAGAGTACGAACCTTACAGATAAATATAAAAGTACAAAAAACAGCGCCACAGTGGTTTCCGTGTATTAACGTCTCATGAATATTAGCCCGAATAAAGAATATCTGCTGCTACCTCCCACACCGGCTGAGAAATGAAGTAATACAGTCTAGTGGCCGATGTGGGGGTTCTAATCCTGCCCGAACGCGGCCTAGGCTAGCATTGCATGATACTTCTCGACTGCGCTGACCTGCCCTCACGGGCGACGTGAAGTAACTCTCACGACTGACTAAGACTGAGACTGCTAAGGGTGACAGCTAGATGCCTATATCCTACTGCCTATCCCCCCTCTCCTGTGATAACGGCCTGGCCACGTACGCTCTCCCTCGTTATCTAACTGCTCCGTACGAACTACTCCTGCGATAAGCGCTCGGCATCCGGCATCTGCCAGCAGCGTCATCTAAAACTGCACGTGGCCCGCGCTCAACACGACGTTATCGACTGCCGCGCCGTCAACATAAACTAACCTCGCCGTCCACAAAAACTTGTTGACATATTAAAACTGCGCTGGGGAACTATAACTGTCGACGCATTCAACATCCCGATAATTTAACCTCTCGTTTCTTATAAAATTTGGATGACGCAGTGAAACTGCGCTGAAGGAACGAACTAATGCTGAGGTTTCTAAAACTCCAGAGTTCGAAACGAAAACTGTAACCAGGACTCCTGATAAAAACTTAACACGCAGACGTCCGCCCCTTAACCTACAAATGCACACGTCTGCCTGATAAACACGGGAAACGAGCCACCACGGCTTTAAACTTGAAACACGATAAAAATAATACGAAGCTGTCCCAAAGCTTCACAAACACGAAAGAATTTTACACTTGAGTCCCGAAAAATTCAGAATATTGCGTCATTACAGCGTAACCTGGATGTGATGTTGACTTGCTTATTTTAGCAATAAATTAAAGCAACGTTTCTATTTCCATACTGAGTTTCAAGTGGAAAATTACTTAAATCATCAGGGTGAAACGAAAATCATTGTCTAAGTGAGAAAAAGCTGGATATTATTGCAAAAATAGATGCTTATCCACATTTGTTTCGCTCAACGATTGCCAAGGAACTTTATATGCCAGTATCTACTGTCAACAGCATAATATCGAAACGTGAGACATTTTCGAGAGAGAGAATTTCCAACTTTGTTTGATTCTAGAATTGAGACTGATATTTACAAGGGCTGGTCCAATACCAAATTTCTGTACTGATACTGGTTACACAGATACTCCAGATACCAGAACCAATAGTTTATTCTAGTAGTCTTTATTTTCAGACCTATACACAAGAAACCATGACTGCACTTATTTAGCTTATAAAAAAAGTCACATTTTACAACCAGTCAATTGCCACAAAGTTCAAAAATTACAATTAGTACACCTAGAAATTTAAATCTTGAACAGTATCTACAAATAGCCTACAAAGAATTTAAAATAGGCCTAGTTTAATGAAGTGGTATTTATTTTCTGACCTGTACAAAAGAAACAATTTCTGGCTTTGTTTAGCTTATAAAATATTTAAGTGATTGCATTCTACCCTAAACATGTAAATCACTATCCTAAAGGGCTACATATCGGAACAAATAATTTTCGCAATGTGCTCAGTGATTTGAACTGCTCTCCTACATGTAGATGCCAGAGGTGTATGTTTTTCAAAAATGCTCTCAATTGTGTGGAAAGTAGGTTTGTAATGGTGGTTGTTTAGGTAGGTGTCGAGGTTAAGAGTACAAATGCGGCATTGCTTGTTGTGGCAGATTAGGGTAACGGTAAATGCGTAGCAGTGTCTGTGTTATCTGGATCGTTCAGACTTACTTGACAATCTAATGATTTTGGATCCAAAACAAGTTTGAGGTTAAACATTTCAACCTCTCAGCAGTGGATGGCATTAAGGTGTTTCTTAAAATTTGACGTGGTGAAATTCCTTTTATCTGTTTCACTTCGTGAGATTTTAATATTGCAGAACGTGCAAACAGCCTTTGAATCATTGTGCGGATTCACAATAAAATAGCGCCACATTATCACTTATTTTGGTGCCCATTGTCAAAAAGCTAAAGAAATGGCATTAAAACTGAGACATGGAAGATTTTCAGCTAAATTCTTTTTATAAAATACGTATTCTTACAGTAATTAACAAAGTAAACAATAACTAATACTAATACTACTATGTGTATGCTTAAACTGACACTATTGATTATCTTTCGTACCGGGACTACTAGCGCTGTTAGTTCGCATTCCGCCGCAGCACTGCCAATATAAACGTTGACTTTGACCTAGTCCAAAAAGACATTTATTCAATGTATATTTACTTTTACCAAGGTTGCCCTTCCTGTTTAAATGTTCAATGCTACAATAGGTGTATTTTTTTTAACAACCTTATCGTTCACATTGCATAGTATTATAATAGGCCAATGTTTGAGTCACAACATTACTGTTTATGGTACGACGCATCCATAGATGTTACATGACCACTCGAAAATTCTGGTACAGTTATCGCAAAAAAACTGGTCCATTCAATGAAAAATTGGTACATCTGGCCAGGTTTATACAACAAAAAAATTCAAGCCATTTTTTCTCCGTATTGTCTATTATGGCACGAATAGTATCGAGGTAGAGGTTTTGAATTTATTGCGCCCAATTACTTCAGATGCCGACACCTTAAATATCGGCAGATACCTTAGTATTGGTACCGGTACCGGCCCAGCCCTAATATTTACTGTAGAATCTCTTTATGCAACTGCAGCTATTATTTGCCAAGTCATAATGTTGTTTCAGTTGACTAGCACTAGTTCAATTTACTTTTTTATGCTGACCCTTTTAAGATGTTAACCCTTTTAAAAAGTTTTTTGATCCCTCGGAAAACTTATTAAAATGGTTTCACTGTATTTGTAAATATGCATTGCCACACCGTCCTCGCGCAACCACATGTTGAATCTTTGAATGTGCAAGACATGTTGTGAAATATTTTTTCCTACAGTTTGTGAGCGAAAATATAGGGCGCAATAAGATTCGTGAGGACATAGATATGTAAGTAAACACATCCAAGAACACCGTATCAAATTGGCATATACAGTACTTTGTGTGTGACTGGGCATTAGAAAATCTAGTTTACTAACATTATGCTCTGCTCATAAAAAATTATAACAGTCAGAGCAAAGAAGTGAATTTTTCACTCTACAAAGGAACTCTAATCTTTTCTGCACGTTTACTAATGAAAATATGAATTTCAAATGAAAATTACTGTTAGTTTGTTGAAATGTGCAAAATATTATCATACATAATATAACATTTAATGGTTTAATAGACGTGAAATACAGCATGACCATAAAACCTAGGCTAACCCATGAACTGCTTAGTTATGAAGATTGTTATATAGCAAATCTCTAATTACAAGAAAATGTTTAATTGAAAAATCATAGCAGCTTACCCTGGTAACTCCTGGTCAGATGATGCATCTACATCCTCACTTCGCCCTTCTTCTTCCAGCTCTGCTAAATTAAGGCACAGAGTTAGAGAACACAACGTAAAACTTCAACTCACCAAACAATATAAAAAAGATATAGATGTTTACTACAATATTATAACATTACAAGATTACCTAGAAATAATATACCATATATTTACAAGTCACAAAAGAATAGAACATTCATAAAATATTGCCAATTTCAACAATTTTGGAAGTGCTGTTGACTGGCTAGTTTACAGGGCAAATTCAAACAAATTTTTTCCACAAATATTGTAAGAAGAAGTAAATTTACTGTATTTTGATGTGTATAGGCCGCGTTCCTGTATAGGCTGCACCAGAAGTTTTTGATGAAAAAGTAGGGATACTTAATATATCTAGTATAGGCCCCACTGAATTTTTGTATTCCTTTAAATATTGCCGGGCCTCACCATGCTAGTGCGGAGGCCAAACGGCACAGCAACAGCAAACTATGGCAACGTCAAACTAATTAGTTTGACATTGAGTGTACCATCGCCACGCCGACTGGCCTCTGCCTGCTGAAAACTGGCAACAGTGCAGTATTCTACCAGAAAGAACAAAGAGTGTGAGCAGCTGCAGAGGAGAGGACTTTGACCTTGGCACCCTCTGTTGCCACAATCCCTCCCCTTTTCATGTCGCTTTCACTTATAAGTGTCGCCCATGTGTCGCTTGTTTCCTCCCCTTCCAGTACTTGTATAGCCCTACGTTTGCCATCAGTTACCGGTATTGTTAGTGAGAGTTTTGAGTCATGCTGTTGTGCAATAATGTACGTACTTGTATTACTAACATGTGTACCAAGCGAGCGTGTTTGTTTACATTATACGTGGTCTGTGCACAAAATCGTTTTTTTTTTTACAGGTGAGTGATGAGCTATTAATTTGTTGTTATTATTTTTTGACTTCCTTAGAAATTTAGTTGAAACATTAAAGTGTACTGTATGTTGACACAATTTTAAACATATTTTGGGAAAGAAAATTATTTTTTAATGCCAACATCTCGTAAATAAGCAACACCCCACTTTATGTAGTCTTTTTACAGGAAGGTGGTGGGTCCAAGTTTTGACGTACACCCACTAAAAAACCATCAAATCCTTTGCCTCCTAGCACAATGCAATGAACTAGAGCAGATGACAACTGGTACAGAGCTGCTTGTAACTACATTATCCTACTGCACTTGAAAGATACCAACTGAGAAACATGTCTCCACCCCTTCCACACACTCGCATGCATGCACAACTGGTATAAGGAATGTGCATTGGCCAGCAGCAAGGAAGAGGGCAGCTGTTACTCACCCCTTCCTTCTCAACCCTGGATTCTCCTCCCTTCAATCTGGTTCACATTAAGTAGCCAGTAGTGTCAGCAAGCAGTGTGTTTGCCATGGCCCACTGTAGGCACCAGGTCAGTAGTTTCACTACTTTACCTACCACATGCATGGGTGAGTGTCACAGGGTTGGATGTCTGGTCTAAATAACTTGATATTAGACTTACTAGTATTTCTGTCCAACAATCACAGTCCAAACCCAGTGAGTATTTCACGAGGGAATTGGGTTGCATGTTTCGAGTATTATGCATTGCAAAAATAACTGAGTTAGCTCTATCACCTGGAATCAACACCTCCACCACAAAGTTATTCATGCATCAACTGGACTAACACCAGTGGAGGCACTACAAAGCAATTTATCTAGGCAACCAATCCATTCCATTGACTAAAAAAAGGACTTCAAGGGAAACAAAAAATTAAATCTGGCAACTCATGCCGCATAGGAGTTTTGAAGAAATTGGCTAGTGCAGCCAAACACTGCATATATTCCACTACTAACACTGTATCTTAAATTGTACATTATTTAAAAATAATATTTTACAAGATTAATGCACAATTTTAATCCATGGTCAGTATTGTTCTCTATAATATGTTGTGCAGTGTAGTCACCACCCACCCCTTCATAAAAGCAAGGTGGGGACAAACTGTACCTGAAGACATGCAGGAATACCCCTAGTTGCAAGTCGCAGGTCCGCTGTCAGGCACCCACTACCCACTCACTGAGGTGGAAGAGTAGGAAACTAGGTCACGTCCTACCGAGGTTGAAGGCAAAAAGTGCTGCTATCTGATGTCAACTTACTCAACAGCTTGTGAACACCATTGTCTACTATTGTTAATGTGGTTTCACGGTACATTTGCATGCACACTGATTCAATTAGCTATGAAATTTATTATTCACTGATCTGTTTCAACATTTATGATGTCCCATAGGCGATGCCCAATTTCCCTTTTGAGCCTCTGCCTCAGCTGCACTCCTCCGCATGCTAAGCCATGCTGCCGCTAACGCCGCCTCCATCTCTCAACTGACATGTGTGCCGGCAAAGCAGACTTGCCATCACTTGGTTCCAGACAACTCACACTGCAGGTGCGTCTGCCCTGGGGATATAGTTGCCTCCTGCGCAGTGCACTGCCCTCCAGGCAGGGGTACTGAACATGCATCCTGGTTGCACAGCAGAGATTGTAAGCTCTTGTCTCTAAACTGTTCACCCCCCTTTCACTCACCCTCAGCTAGATGTATATCAATTTGCATCACACAGGCCTCTCAGGGCAATTCTTTTCTGCTCAGTCCATGTTGTTCAGCTGACTGCCTACTAGCTTCATCTACAAGACAGTCTGCCGTGCTCAGTGCACCCGTTGATCTCCTGTGAAGTCACCTTACTAATTGATAAGGAGGTTGTGTTGCTGTGCTGGCACTCACGTGCAAGTCACCAAGCTGATGTTTTTCAGGGGTCACCTTCGCCCCACTGTTCCCTACTCATGTGTGTAATGCATTCTCTTTGCAGTTAGGTTAGGTTACCCTGTCCTTCAGGGCATAGGCTAGGAGAGACCCCAGAATAATAAAGTCTGACGCGGACGTGCCACTTGGGGTGACGGCTTGGAATTCTGTTAAAACTAAAGCGCGTGCAATAGTAAGCTGTGGTATGGGCTGTAAAACACACAAGTAAAGGAACAAAGTAGCGCGAGAGCCGAGTATAGCAGAGTTCAGGCTATGAGACCTCTTCACAGTGAACTGCCACAATTCTGGTATGTTATGAAAGCTCTTTGGGGTCCTTTAAAACATATAAATTGTTGTAGTTGCAACATGCCCCATACATTTCCAATGGGCATTACAAAACATGAGCTGAAGCGTGGCCACCGAGCAATACTGAGCAACCATGCTGCGAAATCCAGGTTACAGCCGGCAGACGCCTGAGCTGCATATCCAAAGATTCAGCATATTGCCCTAACGCCGAGGTTATTTAAAACTGTAATCACAGAGTGTGACATCTTTTTCTCCTGTCTTTGGACCGAGGCATTCACAACACTGGTCTCTCGCTGAGCTGCCCCATCTCGTTCAATGACAAAAGGGCATTTCTACGGACATAAAAGGGGGAGTGACGTGCAATGAACTACATAATATTGCAAGTAGGTGTCTGGCTGGTGTAGCAGGTACCTCGGAAATTAAAGTGAACTTAGAGTAAGACTAGTTCAGATTTGTATGATATTAGGACCATCAGTTCAGCAGTAGAGAGTAAAATATATTATCTTAAGATATTGTCATTTAGGGTACTGATTTAAAGCATTTATAATTGTGACAGTTTTTGGAGACAGTAGCAAAGTGGAGGTTAAAATCTGGTGTATAAATTGCAGGATTTGTTATTGTATCATATTGTTCTTTTTTTTAAATATAAAATACCAAAACTAAATTGAGTTACTTATTTTACTAACCCTGAGTTAGCCCCATTTACGGTAGAATTTTTAACTATAGTTTAGAAAGAGCAATAACCCAACAGTTCAAATAGTGTGCAGTAGTATTTAAAGGGTCCTGGGTGCATGACGAGTTAGGGAAGAATGAGATGGCTGGATGGAGGGGATATCCAGACAACAGCACGTATGGTATGCGATGGGGATCAGCATCACAGTGGCCTAGGGGGAGCACCAGAGGTGCAGGCTATATATGGTCAAATGACCAACCGTGTGGCATGTCAAATGTGACTTTGTTTTGGTAACATAATAAACAAGCACACCAATTTCCATTCAGGTCTTCTTACTCTCAGGACACTTTGCTTTCTAAAACCTGCATCTCACTAGCCCCCTTTTGAGCAACATGTACTTTATCTCTTCGAAGAAAGGCACCGGTGGCAACACCCTCTCCCATGCCTTAAGGCTTGTTAGTCCTGCACGTTGCTCCAAATTCCAAAGGTGATTGATGACGATGCATGCGTCGAGTCCGCCAGGGTAGTTGCCACTGCATACAAAGTGCCAGGGTCTTGATCAGCTTTGCCAGCAGATTTACCACACTGAGCTTGTATGCTGCTATTTGAGGGTGAACCTTCATGGGACTACAGGATTAGCTACATACTGCTCCTCTGGTATACCCAGGAAGGAGCTGCAAATTCGGTAGGGCACTGGCACTGGAAATAAGCAGGCTTTCCAGAAGGCCCACCCACGATTACCCTACACATTTCCTCATTTTATTACGTAACCGGTGCATGTGCAGTTCTTCACATGGCACCCATTCTTTCCCCCTGCTCTTTGACAATCAAACCCTACGCTCCAGTAGCTGGCTCCAAGCTAGAAGGCTGGTCTGATCAGCTCACCAAGAAGAAGGTTGTTGGGAGGGGTTGTTAGGCAATGCCTCTGTGTACATTGAGTTGAGGGCAGAGGCAGCAGGGCAGAGAGATGCCTTAATTGGCAGAACACCAGACAAAAGTCACAAAGTGGGTCCAGCGTTTGTACCTGGCTAGTCTCCACTTCTTCTCCGTACCAAAAGACCACCTCCACCTCACCTGAAGGCTGCAGCTACCAGACCACTCACCCATACCACCGTTGTCAGGAGACTTTCATTCCACCAGGCACCAGCTGCTCAAAATATTGCTTCTCCAGTCCGAGCATTTGCACGTATTTGGACAGCCACGTGTCCAGTATTTCAGCCAGCACCATTCAAAGCCAACCATCATGTGGTTGTGATTCCAGCCAAGCCAGACCACCTCACCTTCTCCAATCCACCAAGTAACAGCATGAATGGGGCGCTAGTTCCACATCCAGAGGAGCAAGAAGGTGTAGATGCCAATATCTCCCTGAGCTAGAGATGGTGAGGCATCAAAGTCTGAACTCATTTCTGCAAGCAGGACCAGGCTCCATGTCAATGTTGAGTCATATACATACTGTCAGTTACAACCCTCCCTGCATGTCAGAGAGCCAATTAGGGAGAATGTCCATAGAGAACTTACTCTGATTATGTAAATAATTTAGTTACTTTGGCTTAGGACACCCTTGAAGAAGGGCCTCACGGGAAGGTTTTGGAAAGTCCACAAATGCTGATATTGTTATGTACCAAAGCTTAGTGCACCATAATCCCAGTCAGCAAACACAAACCATGCCTAGTTATCACCACAGCAGCAATGTCCAGTTTCACCTCCGTCTGCTCTGCCACAGAATTGCTCAACTGCACTGTCATGTGTGCCACCGAGCACACTTGGAAGAAACAGACAACAATGCTATTGGATACAACACAGTATGTAACTACATGCCTTTGGACATCCTATGGCCAAGCATTACACAAGGCTGAGTCCATCTCTAATCTAAGTAGTTGCACTTAAGATAGAACCAGCTCACTTTCTTGGATTAACTTGTTACTGAAAATGTGGATATGATGTGAATTTATTAAACAATTATTACATTTCACTGAAAATAAAATTCTTAAGTTGCTGACCTTTTCATTTAACTGTCTAATTTTTTCTAGATAAGAATAATGCATATCATAAAATGAAGAGTATTTTAACAGTAAACTCTTGATTATACAATCTTTCATGATTCCCAGGAGAAGGGTTGTTATTTCGAAGGGGCTGTTATTGTGAAAACCTTTTCAATTAAATTTTTTTCATGGTTTTGCAAAAAAGTGTAATTATTTCAACAGGGTCGCTATCCCAGGGGTCATAGTAATGAGACTTGACTGTATAGCACTAGTTTTGTACTAGCCTTGACAGTTGTTTTCTAAAGTAACTGGCAAAGTCTTAAAAAAATAGTTATACAGTTAATTGTTATTGAACTGAAAATAACAGATTTATATACTTCTATACAACAGTGTATACTGCCTTTTATAATTAGATGAGCAAGATATTTTGAACATTTTGGTACATGATGTACTTGTTTCACTAAGGTATGTACAGCTTCAACATACTGTACAAATTAACTTGCCATGCATAGTGATAATGACAACGACATCAGTAGCTCACCTTCTCTTCTCTTACGACCATGCAATCTTCTGAGAGAGGCAGGTGGTTGGTCTGCCTCCCCATGCACCAGACTGTTGCGGTACACAAGCAAGGGCTGCCAATCCTCCCCGCTTAAAGACGTGCCTGCCTTAATCCTGCGGTCCAGGAATTTTAAGCTGCAACATGCATCACCTCCAAGCTTGCTTGAATCATTCTAATTTTACTAGGGGGTTGGGACAAACACAAAAGTTCTCAGACATCCAAAGCCTTTCCTTATTTCTTATCAAAGTTACCCATCACGATTACACTGGTGTATGCTTGTAACCACTGTTCAGCATTTCTGAATATATAACCCATAATTTTTGCCTTGAAACACAAAATAAAACAGTATGACCTATAAAACCTGTCACCGCTATCAAGCTACAAAACGGAGAAGCTAGTAACGGGACCCAACGCCGCCATCTTGAGAAGCATCATTCAACCCCCCTCTCTCAAACACACCAGGCGAGACCGGGCGGCGAAAGCTGGCAGCGTGTGTGCATTCATCCGCCTGGTCGGTACCACCCCTCCTCACACAGCGCACAGAGGGTCTGTGCAAGCTGCGTGGTCCTTTAACCCCGGCGTAAGCAACAACTGACTGCCGCGCCAATCTGCTAACACACCACGCACCTGCAGTAAGGGCAATATGGTGTACCAATTTGACATCCAGTCTGTAACTTGTGAAAAGTGCAGGAAGTTGAAGTGCGTGGGAATTTTTACCAACAACTACACAACATGCCACTGTCCACCAGTGTCTGTACCCTCCCAACGACATGGGTACAGTTAGCGCTATACAACTGATGCCTGAAGGACACTAGCAGAGGGACCGGAACAGCAGCTGTTTCCTGCCAATCATGTTTGTTCACGTCAGTACCATCACGAGTGCTTGACGACAGACTATCTCAGACTGCTGTGCGGAATTCCTTCTGTGCAGTTGGTGCAAAGACACTATGCAAACAACAGCACCCGTGGCAATTTTCCACTTGCCCATGTTCCCGCCTTCCGCTTCAATCTCTGCTGAGCCAGCGTGACGTGAGCGCCCATGACTGCTGTAGGAGTGTCACTGCCCACTGTACTGGCTGCCCACTCACACTGCCACATGACGGACTGTCAACCATGAGTGCGAAACATTTGTCTTACTGACAAAAGCTTCCGATGTGACTGGTGCCTCACCAGACAGTAACCTTGCAGAAAACCAGATTGAAGCTGTCGAGAAGTCAACAGCCGCCCCAACGTTCTGTGTCACGGCGCCATCTCCAGCTCCAACTTTCAAAGCATCCTGTATCGAGAAGCCGCCCAACATGACTGCAAGTGTGCTTACACAAGACATCTAATGACAGACTCAGTGTTGAGCTAACGCTGACACCCTGTGTCGTGATGCAGCCTTCAGCGCCCAATGTTGAGGAGTCAAAAATCTTTACTGTTCTCGGCATTCCAGCTAAGCAGTGGGTTGCCAGAGTAAGCCGGCGGTCTCATCGAGTGTAAAGAAGCTGATTGGGTCAGCGCTACGCCACAGGTTTCGCCCATAAATAGAAACATATCTCTCTCTGCTCCACGCAGCATTCTCTCATCACTCACACCATGTCTACAGAGCAAATAAGTTTTCATTGCACATTTCCTTTTTCTCATAATAGGGTAATTTTATGTGTTTATCGTGTGTGTTTATCTCTTTTCATTTGTTTTAAAGGAAAGGTAAAAAGATAACTGTTTGTCTGTTGTATAATTTCATACAAAATACCCAACACGATGGAGGAAAAGAAACACATTATACTGATGTAGTGAAATGTCTGAAAGGAACAGCAAACTTACTTCATAGCAAAAGAGGATGTAAACACTATCCTTTCTTTAAAGTTTTATAGTTCAATGTCCTCCATTAATATTTTAAGGATGCACATAAAATCAAGCCTATCTTTTTTTAAAGTCTAAAGATTTTTTGTATAAAAGTGACGTTAATTAGAAATATGAGCACATACTCTTCTACAATTCTTAAATATGACATAAATACTGAGAATGACAAATTTAATTCTTGAATACCATCTATCCTCAAATGGAAATAATGTTCTGTACCAGGATTTATCTTTTATGTTTCACAAACATACATCAAGAACATAATGTATTGCAAACGGAACAACTATTTGATATGAGCACTGTTAAAAACCATAAACTGATGATTTTTTACATCAAAATAATTCCTGATTAAAGAGTTATTTTTGGGTTTCAACCCATTTGGATAGTAATGCCAGTTATTCATAATCATTACCAAAGTAAATAATTTCACGGAACTCAAGACGTACATAGTTATTACTGCAAATTCTAATATTATTGATTTTGCCACTCACTGTCAACAGTTCATTTGCCCTATTACCGTAATCACGTAATATTGTCACCAACACACAAACTATACACTTCATTTAATTAAGAGATTTGAGATTTTAAGACAGCTGTGGACCTACAATGAAGTGAGAAGCAAACCGAAGGAATATGAATGTGTAAAAAAACCGAATAAATACACAATCTGAAACTAACAAAGCAAAGCAATTTAAGTTAAAAATAAACTTAACAATGACATACATCACATGCTTATCCTGCTTTTGGAGTCTGCTGGTGAATTCTGTGAGAATTTCAAGGAAGGTCAAGTTAGGTGGATACTCTGCAGGTTTGTTACTTTTGACTGGATTCACTACAAACAAAATTCCTTCACGGTGCATTGCTGTGATGGCTTCACGATTCTTAACAGCATCCACGCCAAACATCAAAGCGAATCTTTTCGCTAGTTCCTGCAAGAGAACAGTTAAAAAGAACAGCAACAATAATCTCCTATATAAGAAAGTTCATTCATGCATGACACAAAAGATAAAATTTCAGGCCAAAGATACTTAAGTTGTAAAAATAACTTCATGCTTCAATGAAGAAAACCTCTGGAGTACAACATGGTAAATAGGAAATTTAATCACTACTCTCTCCACATTGTGACAGTACAAGATGGTGGAGTAAAATGTTTTTTAAACATTTTTACAAGGACTGAATAATTTAGTTATTGAGAAGAATGTCTAAGTATCCAATAATAACTCATATGCTTAAAGACCAGGAACAAAATTATTGAAGTCCATTAAATAGAAAAACTTTCCATTCAAAATTTCTCAGCAAGATGTGACTGTTTTTTTCAAAAAACACATGGCAATATTTAATTGAATTCAAATTGCCATCAAAGTCACAATTATCTTTCCAGAAAAGAAAATAAAAGAAAAGAAAAAAAGTGGGAAGGGAAGTGGAGAGGAGAGAGGGGAAATATTATCATGTCAGAAAAAGGTAATCTGAAATGTAATAGCAGCTGTGGCAAAAAATACAGGAGGGTGAGTTGATAATAATTATCAGCACACTTTTTTTTTTTACATAATGTTACATAATGATATTTGGTTTTGATATTAAGTTGTTAGAATGGAATTATTTTGTTGTCTTTATGTATTTGCCGCAAACGTGTAATCAGTGGAGGTCAACGACTCTCAAGAGTAGTGCAACAAGAATGATGTTGAAACACCCACTTAACCCTACTCTACAACCAGTGGCGCATCCAGAAATTTATCAAAAGGAGGGCCCCACCAAGCTTGAATCACCCATTTGTCAATAAAACTACATACTTTAAAAACATGTCTTTTTATGAAATATGTTAAGCCGGGTAGGAATCTTGGACAAATTTCATAATTATAAACTTTAAATTGTATTTTACTTTTTCCTTTAAAACGTTGCATAATTGTGTGATACAAGCATTCATTTGGCTAAGAAATTTAACATATTACACTGTAACATATTAAGTAATAAACAAATTAGGAAATTTGTATATACATGTTGATCACATGATTTTATAGACCTATTATCTGGTTAAACACATTTCTTAACTGTTCTCAGACTATTATATGTTACATGATTTTAACACATGAAGTATACCTACATATTTATAAAACAAAGCCCAGTCTCCTAACTTTATTTGCAATTAAATAATCTATTAACTGGTCCGGGTATATTTTAACTTCACAATGAATGTTCAGTGTCGCAAGTCCATTAAGTCTGGTGCCACTCATGTTGTTCTTTATATAAATCTTCAACCTTTTGATTATGGAGAATGATCTCTCAGCACTGCTTGTTGACACTGGGAGGGTTGCATACACTTTTAGAAGTTGAAAAACAGTTGGAAAAGTACTTTCATCACAAACATTAAGTATTCCTTGTTCAGTTCAGCAACCTTCATGTACCACAGGTGAAGTTCAGCTTTTAGTGAATACACTGATTTAGGTGTGATGTTATCAATAAACTTCACAGTTGAAGTCATGAAATTTTTTATTTTATTCATCCGTTACGTACAAGAGGTGCAAAACTTTGTGGAAAATTCTTGTGTTTAAAAAATTTTTCAGTGAAATGTGTTAAGAAATTGTCAATCCAAGGAATGAAAACAGAAATTCGGTAGTACTTTTCAGGAGTCTGTGCAGCAATGTTTTGCCTGTGTATTTGTCTTGCAGCAAGGCGTGGCATAGAAATTCTTCTCCATGATCTCCCAGCTTCTTATTTTTTAATTGCATACATAATGTACGCGTAATTTTAAACAGTTCTTTCCATGTATCACACATTTTTATTAAAATCACTTCTTAACTTGATATGAACTGCACACATACTTGGGATTGACAAGAAAATTGCCATGAATAATAAAATAAGACACATGAGAAATGTATTATTTATTGTAAACAATATAGTGTGAACAGCATTCACACTTGGTATTTGATGCCACAATGTCTGGTTTTGTCCCGATTAAGATCTGATTAAAATTTAAGTATCGGTAGAGACATTTTCTGTTTCTGAATATATGGTTCGGAATAACCAACGTTTACTTTGCCTCTAACCAATGGTTATCTTAAACAAAAGAATAGGTTCCGATTACTGGACTAATCAGAACATTACAACAAAAATGGTCGTCATTCTTGGTTGATGTGAGGTTATGTTTGAGTACTTAAATTGTCTAACATCAGCAGAAGATTTTGAATGGTAATTTACGATGATGATGACGACGACAAAACTATTGATTATGAAAGTTGACTGCGATTATTAGGCCTTAATTAAAGACCATGATTTAATTAAAAATTTAATTTTATACATGTGAAAATGTGTTTTCAAGACTTATGAGCGATATTGGAATGGATACCTACACATTCATGTAAATGGATAAAAATAGGCCAGAAACACCTCTTTGGTGATGCAATTAGTCAATATTGTATAAATGTAATTAAATATTACTGCCCTGGTTTTCAAAAATGACTACTTTTAGCAGGGGCTCAAACAAAACCTTAACTCCAGAAAATCAGGCATAGTTCGGCCAATATGTTTGTTCTATAGTAGATTTGGATGGTTTGGATTCAGTTTTTAGTTTGTCTGTTTTAAATTATTATAAGTGGTTTTCGCAAAGGTCCACACACACGTAAAATTATGTGTTATGGAAAGTAATTTCATTATGAAATAGTTGATGTATTTGTGACAGCCGCAAGTACAAGATGAAAATAAGCATTTGTGAGCACATACTGAAATTTCTTGAATTCCATGTGAACTCCTTTGTTTAATTAATAATTTTGTGGTGCAGTGCACGTGTATTTTAAAATCTGAGACCGTCATCTAGGGGCAGCTCAGATATTTTTAAAATGAAACGCATTAAAGGTGTTAAAATTTCATCCAATTCTGTTTGAAATTAAGGCAGTACACTGCATTTTTTATTCTCGCTTGCGGATATCTTGTCAAGTGCCAAACTATTGCACTTTGGGGTGTGATTTGGCTAGCAAATGGCTGACAATATTAATTAAATAAATAGCCTGGCTTCTGGGATGTAAAATTTCATTGCTTCAATATTTAATTACGTTTATAATATGTTTGTATCAATTTTTCTAGAACTATCATCTCTGTAGGGTATTTTCATAATAATAATACATTCATATCACATAATATTTTTCACACCCAAGTCGTACAGGTCTTTAGAGTTAGAATGAAAGAAAAATGGCACTAAATATCACAATTAATATTACCATATAAATTATATGATATAATATAAAAGTACAGAGTTAAGAACTGACAAGTACTTTTCGTGATAAAGTTGTACCAGAACCAGATAACTAAACTTTGCTGGATCGCTGAATCACACTACATCATCTGATATTAGATACAGGTGTTAAAAACCAAAAAGACAGCTGCAGCCAATGTGGAGTGATTATGTGGGGAAATGGAGAAATAATGTGCAATGTTACAAACAGAAACCCAATAAATTTATAAGCTATGCAGCAATTGAAGGAAAAAAATTGTTTTCTAGGAATTGCAAAAATAATATTTTCAATTAGAAAACCTAAGGGGGAGAGCCTAGGACCCATTGCCCCCACCTCCTTGGGTACACCACTGTCTGCAACTGCAGTAGTGTGTATGGAGCTCAAGTACATAAACTTTCAACAAAATACTATTGCATAATAGCTTCCCCTCAGCATTACACATAACCCTATAATAAACTATAGTATGATAAGATTGTATAACATAACTTCACCACCTAGTATGGTACATCAGTTGAAGTACCAACCCTACCCCTTTCAAGGTAGTGATGGGTCATTCATGAATGATTAGTTATAAACGAACTAATCGTTGAGTGAAAGAAATTGTTCAATTTGTTTGCTACGGAAGTAGATTCTTTTGAGTTACTAATTCAGAAGGAACACAAGCTGAAAAAACATTAAAGATGGTGATTATAAAAGAATCCGAAAGTGAGATTCGTTCATGAAAAGAATCCAGAGCCAAGTCATCGAAGCTTGAACAAAATAGGTGGGAAGAGAGGGGGAAGACCTTCACAACAAGCATCATGTTACTACTATCTGTCTTTGTATATACAGCCTGTACACATTGTGTTGTAACTTAATACTTGACAATGCAGAGCAGTATTATAGAAATTCATAGTTCAGATACCAGTACACAAATTCTTCACGAAAATAAAATAAGAATTTCTTTAGTAATCCTGATATCTAAAAGAATAAAAGATAAAGACTGTACCAGTGCCAAAAGAGCAGAATAGAAGAAGCAGAGATAATGAATACCCAAAATGGAGGGTGAGTTATGACTAAAGAATGGTAGTACATGACAACGAAAAGAACAAAATGAACAATTCTTTTGAATGAATCGTTTCACTGAAGTTATCCAAACAAATTGATTCGTTCAAATGAATCGTTCTGCCCTCTACTATGATGTGTACTGGCATAATAATTATTTACGACTTCGCCTCATCTTCATATGACGTCACGTCACCCCAAGCAGGGTTTGAACCCAGGACGACTTGCTTCCAGTGCCAACTTGCACACCCCTAGGCAAGGGGCGGCCAAGGACAAAGCAGCCAAGGCCGCCTATGCCATTTTGTAAGACGTCATGTGTTTGGTAATCACCTCCGCGTGCGACAGAAGCCACAAACGAAGCCCAGCGCTGCCCCATAGCTCACGGGAGCAACGCAACCTGCACACCAGGAAACTACAACATCCAGTCTCCCCCGGGAGAAATGCGGCCTACGCTACTAAGGGAGGAGCTCTAGCCCGAAGATACCTGACCAGGCGAAGGACCCGCAGCCAACCGACTATATATGCCGGAGCGCAGCCACAAGACATCAGTTGGTACTCAACAGTTCGCTCCACCACCTCGAGTGCTGGAGCTCTCTTCCTACCACTTTCCTAACGAGAGACCACCGGTCTTCCAGACCTTCACCTAGCGACCCCCAAAGAAGTCTTCAACTCAACCTCCCTTACACTCACTACCACTTTGCTAGTGAACCCCAAGTCCCTTCTGGACAACAGCATAGATTAGTTAGGGTCAGTTGTTACAATACCTACCTAGCATTTTTCTGCTCTTTTTTAGTTTAGTCCCAGGTCCCCTTCACCTGATTTACCATAGATAACTTTCGCCGGTTTCAGTTCACTGATAGCCAGGAGATAGTACGGGCCACCGTGTCTATTTCTCTGGGGAATAAACACGTAATCTTACCTAACTCCGAGTACTTATTCTAGGGTGATTGTGATTTCCATCCTTGTAGACGTCAAACCTACCAAGAGAAGCAGGAGATCGCGTCTTCTAACCTCTTTGCCGAAACTATAGTAGGACTGTGGGCTACCCTTAACCGGGTGCGCATACGTCGTAAAACATAACCCATCATGCGAACGTACGGCAGAGCCCTGACCACTAGGAGCACGCAACGAAGCGGCTAGACATCCAGATCAGCTAACCCACTCTCCACCACGTTGAACTTCGCCGGTTAGAGTGACAGAACTTATTCTGGGTGGCCTAATCTCTTCTGGTTACACTCTTAACAAGGGAACTCGTCACCTGCTCCTCCTTGGCGTGGTAGAACATAGTACCTCCCCGTATGTCCTTCACCCAAAGAAGTGGTGCAAGGTGGAGAGCTGATAGGGCAGCTATAGCATCTAAACCTAGCCAGTTGCTCTGCAACTCCGTGCCGTCTGCCCTCAGCAGCCCCTCCCCATGAGACCGAGCTCACGCTGCCCAACAACTGGCAAGGCCTCACCTCCCAGTTCCCCCTAGCTCCCTCTTTCAGCCACCCCAGAAGATCGCCGGCGAGCTGCATCTGCTCATAGTGAGCATACAACTGGGACTTCTAGTGCCACTGGGCATCGCCAGCCCTTACTTTAGGCCTGCGAGGACCTGCAGCCCACCGCGGGAGCCAACCAGCCCAGCCAGCAGCACCACCGCCACCCCAGGGCAGGGTCCCAGTTCCAGCCAACAGCAGCAGCAGCCAAACCAGGATCTACCCCGGGTGAAGCCCATTGCAGGTAAAAGAGTCCCTTTGTCTATACCATCAATGCGTAGAGCATTTCTCACCACACCTGACTTTGTCTCATACTGAAGGGCTACCCGCCCTAACCTATACCGCCGCAGGGTGACCAACGGGCGGCAGATAATCCGAACCTCCCCTAAGCAAGTTAGCCAGTGCCTAGAACCCTTGTCCAACAGTGACATCGCTGCCATTTTAATCGATGTCACAAGTAAACTATTTCAAGGTTCAGCAGCAGCTTCACCTGGTTTATGGACTGTTCGCCTATGCATGTACTAAATGTTTGGCACAACCAAAGGTATATTTAGTTTTGAACTCCAATTTTTTTTTTCAGAAAGAAAATACATCTATTTGGGTATCCACACCTATTGGCAGCCGGTGAATCAAGGAAGTTTGATTTTCTAACTCATTTACACTCGATACATACACACTGTAAATCCATTGTTCGCTCATAACCAGTAGCCTTATTGTCTTCATAATCTCTGCCGTGGTGAGGAGTGGTACAACATGAATATAACCATTAATGAATTATAGAACTAACTAAAATAAAGTAAAATTTTAATATACTCATAGAGAGGAGGAGGAATGTAAACGATGGAATTGAATATCTATAAAATCATAGTAATTTCAACCAGACACAGCACTTTAAAACCTCTCTTTACTTATTCTTTTTGGACACTATTCTTAATGCAGTGGCGTAACCAGAAATTTCTCATAAGAGGAATGGGGTCACACTAACTGAAATTGAGGGAGGACCATTAGGACAAATTATAGGAGAAAATTACCACAAAGTATAACAAATTGCAGTATAGTGAACAGCAATTAAGTTACATATTTGCATCACAAAGGATTATTAAAAATGTTTACTAATAGCTGACAACCTAATGGGAAAAAGGTGGTGGGTACAATCTCCAACTCTTCCTCTATCTAAGTCACTGTCTAAATGGTTATGAAAACTGTTCGTGTATGTGGGAAAAATTAATGTGACATCTAAGGTACAATTAAATGCTCATTTTAGTTTGAAAAAATATCTACTTTCTCATTGCTATTCACAAGGAATTTGTGTATTAAGAGATAAAAATGCAAGTAGTTAAAAATACAGCAATATCATGCACATTCACATAAGTTAGATCATCGTGAAGTTGTACTTTTGGCTTGTACATATACATTTTCCCAATCAAATCATAACATGGAATTAATAACTTAGTCAAAACCCTAATGTTCTGTGAGATTATATATTTCACAAACTTGTAAATTTAGTGTATTTTACATAATTTACTACCACAAACAAACAATTTTCTAGTGTTAATATTATGCTACAGTAAAACAGATGCATAGGAAATTATAAAATTTAAAAGTTCACATCTCATGACAAAAGAGAGAAATTTTTTTTTTTAGCAGTCTGCCATCCTATTTAACAAACTTCTGGTAAAGTCTATGAAAGAAAATTATAGATGCTGTTCAAACCCAACATCTAATAAAATTTGACAATTTACATCTCCTTATGTTTTCAGTTGAAATTGTTCCACTGACAGAGCAGGCATTAAGGTTTCTTCAAATCCACTTACAAGCGGTGTGGATATTCTACTTGTCACAGAAATATGAACACTCGAGAGGTGTTTGAAACCTAACAAAATAAATGCCAATAGTGAAACTAACCGATTTTGATGCTGCAACAATCTCAGGTATAAAACATATCAAAGTATCCCACTTAAAAAAAATATTTTCTCACTCCAAGTAAACTTGTGATATGAACATTCAAATTACATAAATAAAGACAACTTATCTTTGAATGAATAGTGCAATGGGGGTGAATGACTAGATGGAGATTTTTGGCCATTCACCATTGCGATGCAGATGTCTGTCATGGAAAAACAAGATTGATCAAGAGAAAATACTTGAAAAGGACAAGTAACCTAAACACAAGAAAATAAATATATGTATACAACACTGGAAAATTCCAAGGGGGGCGGGGGGAGGTATAAAAAAGGCAAGCCACTAGATACGAAAAAAAAAACCTATACACGCACACACACACACACACGACCAACAGATATCACATAGAAAACAACACAGGCTAGAAACCTGCTTGAAAAATTAGGACAATACTGACAAAATATGTATGAACAAAACGGGACAACACAACAAAGAAACGCACTCGAACACAGCAGTTTTACCAGACATGACAGAATGTAAGTCAGGCATGCTGCAGTCAAGAATATATATGTACAAAGCCAGAAAATTCCATGAAGGAATCATAAAACTGGATAGCAAGATAAATGCAAAAAACTAATACACTATACATATATACGAAAAACTATATACAACCAACAGGCAACACACCGAGATGTTATCTGCTTACACAAATAAGACAACACTGGCCAAACAAAGCCCACAAAGAAACTCGCACAAACACAGTAGCTTTCCCAGACACGACAGAATGCGACGTTTCGGGAACTGCTATCTGTTCCCATCTTCAGGCAGCGACACACAGGGTCCAAGAATACAAGTGCGACTGAGGAGGAAACCGAAAAAACATGGGTATATATAGTTTTTGTCCATTTTTCTGCCGCAGCCAATGACAGTCAAGCTGTCTCCTTTTTGACTATGCAGCTAAGAGTGGTTATGATTGGCAAGTTTGATTTTGTATGGATTGGGTTTACTGTTGTTTTGTGCTGCAAAGATGTTTCTCTCTTAATTTATGGGATCCACATATTTTTTAATTGAATACTCTGTTGAATGAAAATATTATCATTGCTAATAAAAAAAACTGATTTCTTGATTTCGTCGGCTTCCTGAGTGAGTGGAGTTGAATTTTCCTAAAGAATTTTACGGCTGTTTTCCCAAGTGTTCAGCAAGTCTGGATTTTTGAGTTTCACCTTTCTTGCAATTGTCATGTTCTTTAATTTGGGTCAAAAGAGCTCTGCCAGTTTCAGCTACGTACATATGACCGCATTTGCAGGGATCTGATATACACAGTTGTGGGTTTGTAGTTTATCTGTTGCTGGTTTCACCCCGGTAACTATACTTTTAATAGTGGATTTTGACCGGAATGCTGTTTGTAGTCGGTATTTGTTTCTCAGACGTCTTATTTTTTCAGAAAGACCCAAAGCATACGGGGTAACTAGGGTTCTGCCTGGTTTTTAGGTCTCTTTGGGATAGAGTGGTCTGATAGGTTTTATCTGCTGCTTTATGATGTTGGTTGGATAGCCATTAGCCTGTAGTTCTTTTTTTATTTGATTATGTTTATCCATAATAGATTTTTTTTGGAGCAGATAATCTCACCTTGGTTAGCTAGTGTACGAATTATGCCAGATTTCGTGCATTTTGGGTGGTTGGAGGGAAAATGAAGGTATTAGCCAGTATGTGTTGGTTTCCTGTAGACTTTAGTTGCAAGACTGTTATTTTCTCTACTGACTACGACATCCAGAAAAGGAATGCTGCCATTTGTTTCTGTTTCATAGGTGAACTTCATTGATGGCCTCAGTGCGTCAAGGAAGTTGGCGAATTCCTCAAGGGTTTCGGTTCCATGTTGCCAAACAAGAAAAGTGTCATCCACAAAACAAAGTCAGACTTTAGGTGGACTACTGCTTTTGCCGAGTGCCTCCTGCTCAAAANTGGACTACTGCTTTTGCCGAGTGCCTCCTGCTCAAAAATTTCCATGAATATGTTGGCCATGAATGGTGAAAGTGATGACCCCATTGCCATGCCATCTGTTTGTAGAAACCATCCTTGAACTGGAAATATGTTGTGTTGACACAGAGAGTAATAATTTCCATGATGGATGGAATTGGTAAACTCATTCTGTCTTTTAGAGCTGGGTCAACTTCCAACTTGGTCTTGACAATGGTGAGTGTTTCACCTACAGGAAAATTGGTAAAAATGCCCTGGACATTGAAACTCACTAGGATGTCGGTGCTTGCTATTTCCAATGTTTTGGCCAGAGAAATGAAATGAACAGAGTTTTTGACAAAAGTTGGTGTCCGGCCTGTGAGAAGTACAACAATTTTTGGTAGATATTTGGACAGTTCCTCACACAGGGAATTGTAGGAGCTGATGATTGGTTGCAAAGGAATATCTGGTTTATGGATTTTTGGAAGGCCATATATGTGGAGTGGCTTGCTGCTGTGTGGTGTGAGCTCTGTTCTTGTTCTTTCTGGGATGAGACTTTAATGTTTTTTCAAAATCTGGTATACCTTGCGTTGAATGCTGGCAGTTGGATCTTTATCCAGATGTATGTATTTGTCAGTGGTGATTTTGTTGTCATAGTCTGCTCTGTCTATGATGACAGTGGCATGGCCTTTGTCTGCGCGGGGAATTACAATACTAGGGTCAGATTTCAGTGTTTTGACGGCTTTGAGTTCATTCGAAGAAAGGTTTGTTGTATAAGTATATTTATTCTCTCGTNGTCAGATTTCAGTGTTTTGACGGCTTTGAGTTCATTCGAAGAAAGGTTTGTTGTATAAGTATATTTATTCTCTCGTCCCCAGGTTACTTGTCTTTTTCAAGTATTTTTTCTCTTGTACAGCAGCGTAATTATTTTCTCATGGACGGCATCTATGACAGAGCCATGTTTACTTTCTACACGTGCACGATAAAGGATATTTTGTTTATGAACATGAGTGAACAAATTATTGCACTATTGAAAAGCTATTCATTTATTCACATTTTTTTTAACCTTCTTACAAACTAAGATAAAACATTAAAATGTACTGTTTGTAGACCAATTTCTAAACATGTTTTGGGGGTTAAAATTTTTTTAAAATGTCAATATCTAGTAAATAAGTCTCAACCAACTTTCTGTAGCCTTTTTTTTTGTAAAAATGTACAGCCTATACTTGCCGAAATACGGGATTTCGCCACCNGTCAGATTTCAGTGTTTTGACGGCTTTGAGTTCATTCGAAGAAAGGTTTGTTGTATAAGTATATTTATTCTCTCGTTCCCAGGTTACTTGTCTTTTTCAAGTATTTTTTCTCTTGTACAGCAGCGTAATTATTTTCTCATGTACGGCATCTATGACAGAGCCATGTTTACTTTCTACGCGTGCACGATAAAGGATATTTTGTTTATGAACATGAGTGAACAAATTATTGCACTATTGAAAAGCTATTCATTTATTCACATTTTTTTTAACCTTCTTACAAACTAAGATAAAACATTAAAATGTACTGTTTGTAGACCAATTTCTAAACATGTTTTGGGGGTCAAAATTTTTTTAAAATGTCAATATCTAGTAAATAAGTCGCAACCAACTTTCTGTAGCCTTTTTTTTTGTAAAAATGTACAGCCTATACTTGCCGAAATACGGGATTTCGCCACCNGCAACCAACTTTCTGTAGCCTTTTTTTTTGTAAAAATGTACAGCCTATACTTGCCGAAATACGGGATTTCGCCACCTAGTGTTAAAATGTGACTGCATGTTTGCTTTGCAATACTGTAAACAAAATTTTACTGGAAAACGTGGCTATATTAGCGCATTAAAGTCCGATACACCATATTTAGCGTAAAAACTAAATTTTGTGATGAATTCACATTTGTCGTCGTTTATTTGCGATTGCGAAAAGTCCATGGCCTTATGTATTGTGCATCTAATATAATATCACGGAAACAGGTAACTTCAACTTGCAAATAAATTAATGGAACTAGAGAAAAAAATTACAGAATACAGTAGGTACAGAGATCTCGATCTGTGTATGATAATAATTATGACGATTGACGTGTCGTGTAACCATTATTGAACTTTAAACCTTAAGTAGGTACATCAATTTTGTAGTAAGTGCCAATTAAGAAGCATAAATTGATAACTTTTTACCGACAGCGCTAAAGTAAAGGTGAGATTACGTATTTCGCAAGTAGATATTTATGTTAAGTTGCAGTAAGACCGTAAAAGCTGTGACGGTATGATAGTACTTACCTACTAAGAAAACTTTAGGAAAATTATATTTATCCGGAATATTTAGTTCTACGTACTGTCTCCGACAGCCGCGGTCGGTGCGGCGTGGTGTGGGGCGGAGAGTTGGAGTTACTTGGATATAGGATATAGTAATTTTATGGAAAAGGAAGGAGTTATGCTATATCCGTGCTCAGATATATATCCAAAGATATAGGTGTGTCCGAAGTTACCCAAGTGTACTCGTCACTCCTATCTTAGCTTGCAGCGTTTCACTTTGTGTCCTTAAAAAAGTTAACAGTCAGTAATGTAACCGAACTGCGCGCGCAGAAACTACATGACTGTGTTCAGTCCTCGCGTCAAGGTTAAGTGTAGGTCGCAGCACCATACCACCATCCACGGCAGTCCCTCAAAGCTTGCATCCTGTCTCGCCACAAAGCAGAGCTTTTACATGTGTACGTTGGTGAATGTCACTTGCGAAACGACGTGTTTAAACATTTAAAAAATATGAGTTTGCAAATGTTCCTATTGATATAGCGAAAGGCTTCATTAACTGATTTGCATTATAAACGAAGTAATTACCTTTCAAATGATAGGGAAAATGACAATGCATTTAATAACTACTGCAATAGCGGACGTGACGCTATAGGCTATACTCGCAATAACGCGGTTCCACAGTACTTTCCATTTTTAAAAAGAAGATAAGCTCTACTAAAGAGAGATTTTTATAGTTCAGTTTGGTTTGTTATTGTGCAATTTCTGATGTAGTTGTACCAATTCGAATTTGCCAATGTTGACTGAATCTGCGCTTCTACTGATGTAGGAACTGCAGATAATTTTCCCCCCTGATTTGAAAAACATAAAATATTGCAATAATTCTCATTTATTCCTGAGTATAAATAATTGAGAAGTCTTGCTTTTGTGAACATTAAAAGTTTTCCTGTTCCCTTGTAGTGTAGCAGTGTAGCAGTACATGGCATCTGGAATCAAGTCTCAAGGGGGGAAATGAAGAAGAATCAGCAGAGTAATGTTTTCACATCTACTCCCATCAACAAAAGGTGGTTGGGGGTAGGTGAAGCAGCCTTTCTGTTTCCTTTTGTTGAGTTAGCAAGACATCATATCTGACATCACAGAGATTAAAGACCCAGCAGCTGGTGTTCCTGATTGGGAAGGGACAGACAATGGAAATAATTGCCTGTGCAATGGTAGGTGATATGAGGTGATGTTACATCACCTTGCTCCCACAAACACACACCAGGGGAAAGGCCGCTTTAGAGGAGGGTGACCAACCGGTACAAGATAACAAACATAATGCAAATTTTCTGTCTCAAAAAATTCTCGTAATTTTGCCTTTCTTTTCTTAACACTGCTATTTTTAGTTTATGAACTACAGAATATGCTTTTACTTTCTATGACATTTTGCACCCACCAACACCAGCGAACCAGATGATAACATCTGGATGGAGAACAAGTCTGAATATTGTCAGCATGCATCAGTATTTTTTTTAATTTTGGTCCCTTGCAAAACTATCCATACAAGTTACAATGTATATCAATTTTGACTTAAGTTTATATTAAAAAAATTTTTTTTTACAATGAAGTTCAGTTATAATACGCTTTCTTACATGTTATTAACATTATAAAATATTCTATATATGTAAATTTGGTATATCAGTTTTGTATATTATTTCAAGACAAATGTAAACATAAAGTTTCCCCACTATAGTGAACACAGAAAGTGTTCCCTACTGATTCATTTTAAAAAAAGGTTCTATTGTTATTACAACTTCATTTTTAACATTTTCATGTTATGAACCAACCCAAATATATAGCAAGTAACCCAAGCACAAATCATTAATTAGCCTACATTTTATTTTTCGAAAGAATTAGTTTTAAGAATACATATTTTGTGAGTAACATTAATCCTAGTTATTCCAGAACCAATGTAAAAAAATAACAATACATCATATTTGTTTCAAACCCAACACTTGACTGTCAACAGCAACAAAACATGTAAACAACCTTATGTGTGCTTACTGTTTTCTGTGTTCACAAGTAAATATTTTTATAAACACAGACCAACATATTTTTTTTGTCTTCACTCGAACTTTCAAGGTTGTTTTATTACTCATTACTCTTATTGTTTGCACACTATACACTGAAATAAATTAAAAATTAATTTTATTTAGGAATGGATAGGTACTGATTCCGATACTGATGCATCGGCCGACAAACACAAAATTGATTGGTATCTATTATAATCTGTCATTGTCCAACCAAATCATTTCATCAACCCAAATTATTTAATTATCATGGAAATTACTGCAACTTTGGTTTCTTGCAGAACGTTTTCACAAACAAAATATTTTAATTTTTTTGCAATCAAAAAATGCATTTTCTTTATTCTATTTTTATCTTTAAGTAACATGTGATTTGAAACTACTTAACAGATATGGAGATGGCTGGCTTTGGTGCTGCTACACAATAAATTCAATATAAGCAATACCAGGTAATATTCGTAAAATAAAGTGTAATTATACTTATAATACTGGTATCTACTTTTGAGGTAGTTATAATTCATTTTTAAAACAACGCATTTTACAGTTATATTATTCAATTTCACATGTTTTATATCATGTACACGTAAACAAACAATTGCGAAAGAAATACAACCATATTGTAATGTTGCAGCAGCACGTTAAGGCCGCCATATTTGTAGCATTCCAGGTCTGGGTATGACGAATGGAAATTACCACTCGGTTAGCTCAGTTGGTAGTAACATGAAACTTGAAAGGCGCCAATAAATATAAATAAAGTCCAATGTTTGTTTATTACTCTATACTTTTATTCATCAATCCAAGAAACCGTTCACATACAATTGTCAGGTATGCAGAGTATGAACCGGTTTACAGGCAAACCAACAGAAAGCAGTGCCACAGTCATTTAATTATCCAAGCAAGTTCCTGTTTGCTGGTGTGGGGGTTATGCGCCACGCCCGACGCGGTCTCGGCGAGTACTGATTATCGACCGCCCGTTGTTACATCTCTTTTCGGCAATAGAGACACAGAGTATTTATGTTGCGGGCCTATCACCTCTCCTCTTCACAGATAAGGGCATGGCTGCCGGCACATCCAAACTGCATCATCATCGGTAAAAATTATCATATCTTCTAGAAATAAAAACTGTTGACTTGCAGAAATTAATAATACTGCATCATTACAATATACTGATTTATCACTCGCTGCACGACACGCTGCATGATGCACGATTGAGAAAATGTGTTGGATAGCAAAGCACCTAGACTTATTAACTGGTACGAATTGGCGAAATTTTATTTCTAAACACGAGTGTGTAGGTTTAATAGTTATGTTTTATTTACTTTTGGATTATTACCAAAATGTTTTTATATAGAGTAGTTTGTGATTGGTTGGATGTAAAACAAGAAAAATTCACTGTGAATCAAATATTTCCTTTGTCAACAAGTACATGTTTTATGAGAACTTCAAACATGTACATGTTTTATGCAAACGTCAAACACATACATGTTTTACGCAAACGTTAAACACGTACAGTGGACTCCCTATCTACCATTTTTCAGGCAAATGTCAAAAAATTTCCAAACATGCGGGATTTCAGTAGATGCGGGTTCTGACATGTACATTAATAGAATACAACTTCTGACCTTATTATACTTCATGTTGAGTATAATGAGAGCTGTACATTAACTGTGAATAAAGTTTAACTAATAAACACAATAAAAATGGAAATTAAAAAAAAAGTGTTACTGTTATTAGTATAACAGTATGTAATACATTAAAAAACATTTCACCTCAACTCATTTAAATAAAAATATAACATCACAAAATACAGTATTTAGTTGATTTAAATCTGACAGAATGCATGCCAACCCAAAACATTCAAACCCTCTGAAAATTAAAATAATGCAAGACAGAATGCAAGTCAAATTCTGAATGTCCCACGTGCATTAGGTGAGCTGAGCGTACGCATAGAGTAGTTATTGATTGGGCAGTGTGTTCAGGGCGTGCAAGAAGAAGGCATAGCTTCAGCGGCGTGAGGAGGGAAACAATATGCCGCTCCCCTTCCACACCATTGGGCAGCCAGAAGGAGGGCGCAGAACGCCATACTGGTTGCTAGGCAACTAGCTCCCTCTCCGCCAGCCATGTAAGGGGAGGACACAAGTTCTTCCGAGTACAACCGAAGCTTACACAATCCAAGCTGTGTTATCTACAGCAATCTACCAGTTTTGTTAACTTAGCAGACTTTCCGCTAAATTTGGCGGAATTTAAAAACATTTTGCGTAGAAATATTCATTTTAGCGAGCAGTGGAATTTTTATCAGAATAGAATACCGTTTCAGAAATAGGATTTATACGCGACAAAGTTCAAAAACTGTTGTAAATTTGTCACTAAAATAGAGTAAAAAATTATAGAAAATGCAGCATTGTCATCATTTCGTAATGGTTTTCTTTTTTAAATCATCATTTTTAATACATTTTGTCTGACCTTTTGGCATTTGTTGTGTATTTGGCGGGAATTTAGTCGATTTAATGCAATTATTCAGCGGATTTTCAAAACTGGAATTGGGAACACTGCACTGCAATCTACACTTACCCTGGCGATGCTGTGCTCGTGTGGCAAATGTGCAATTAAAAGTGATAAATATTTCTCATAAAAAAGTTTGTTTTTGAGGCAGAGACGAATTTAAAAAGACAATTATAATTTATTTCTTTAAAATTTTCGATAGTTAATCATTCAGAACCACATTTTCCTGCACATTTACGCCTGACGCGAGTCAGACTGTGTTCGGGAGAGGTGCTTTTGCATTATTAGGCTACAAAATGTTTCGAATAGGCCCTAACAAGATATCAGATTATTAAAAAAATGTGTATCTATTGAAATAAACCAATATAAATCCTCCGATCTCCCTACTGAAAATGAACTTTATGCTTGGTATTTTTGGCAACAAGGGGAGGTTAAGTATATGCTTCTGGGCATACAATTTTATTCGTGAGAATGCTGTCCGTTGATTAAAATTACTATTTTGTTTTAAAATTATGTTGATTTTACGCCAGATACGATCAAACGCCAACTTTAAGGGATGAAAGATCTCTAATAACAAAAGAAAACATCTTTTCAAGAAATAATTTATAATTCCTTGTTAAAATGTATTGTGTAACATGTTTAGGCGAAATCATTTGCTTTGAAATACGAGGTGCAACTATTTTGTGCGGCGTGGCCAAGAGAGAGGTGCGGCTTTTTTTTTTGCTAGACAACAGCTTCCCCTCTCGACGGTTTGTAAGGGGAGGAAGAAAGTTGTGCAGCTGAGAGAGAGATGGAAAGTGGTAAGAGAGAGAGGACACAAGCACACTGCACTGGTTGCGAAATAACCACTTCCCCTCACATCTGGCATGTAAGGGGAGGTAGCATGCCAGTCAGTCAGCTGAAATGGATAGCGCAACGCCGCAGTGTTGAAAAACGACAGTGCATTTAACGTATTTCCCATTGACATTTGCATAAACAACCAGCTTAAAAACGTTGTGGGAAATCTTAGGTGACTGGACTGAAATATATTTCAATCGATGATACATCCGATAAACGATAAAAGTGGGAAATGTTATCATTACTTAAATAGGACTTTTGCTGGGACCGCTGAAAATTAACTATGGATACCGTTTATTGGTACATGCCTTATCGGTAGATTCAGAGTCTACTGTATTCATTTCTCAACATGAAGAAAATATTACCAGTGCTTTGGATTGAATAAGTTTGGTTGGTGAGCCTGTGTTAAAGGAAATGGAAGATTGGTGCATAGCACAAAGAGCTGCACGTGGGCTATTGAAAGGATGAGACCGCCTGGGTGTGGTGATATTACTGACTGCGGCATTGGGTGGCAATTTGGGATGCACCCGTTTGTTTTGGAGGTTGTGGGGTCATTTGAAGACCAGTCTGGGTGGTTTGGAGAACAAGTTTTGAGCGAGTGGTGATGAGGCCAGAATTTTATGTCCGCAGTTGAGTATGGTTCTGTGAGGTGTCTGTGTCCCAACCAGAGGGATATCTGTGTTACTGATCTTTGTTTGAGGATCTTTGGTTGAAGTAGCATGCTGAATTTGTTTGCGAACAAGGGATCTGGGGTAGCCTCTATCGAGGAAGGCTTTGGCTTTTAGATCATACTGCTTGTTTGGGTCAGTTCAAGTGGAGCAAATGCATTTACCTCTCTGGTGGCAAGACTGTACTGCAGAATTTCTTGGTGTGGGATAGATGGTAGTTGTCGAAATTTAGTTATTGGAGGTTGTTGGTGGATTTAGTGTGAACAGTTAGCTGTTTCAGTTTTGCCATTGTGAAAGGTTAGTTCCACATTCAGAAATATGGCGTGTGATTTAGAGCAGTTCCAAGGAACTTGAGCATGCTCTGCTAGTTAAGGTTGTTGAGGAAGTCCATTAGGTGGTTCTCAGTTGAATCCTGGATCATTAAGATGTCATTTATAAAATACATCCAGCAGTGTGGCTTAGTTGACTGGTGGCTGAGAACGTTTTGCTCCAGTTTACTAATGAACAGATGAATGAATTTGCTCCCTCAGATTACCATCTTTTTGGTCTACTGAAAGATACCTGAAGAGGTCGTCAGTTTGACTCTACTTGCTCTCTGTAATATACAGGATGATTCGTAGGGTTTGAGTTACCTCTCTGGTACAGACTACGAGCGCCTTGGGTGTCTAGCATTGAAACCTCGAGTAATGCTTTGTCTCCTTTTCTCTGCGGCCTTAACGGCGATGCGTCGTGGGGCGTAATTTTGGAGGCCGATTATACTCTGTCTTATCAGGGAGGCTGTTTGTCCTCTTCGGCGGGGGAGGGGTAGGAGGTGTCACCATCCTTACTAAGAGAGAGGTGGGTCTGCAACTGATGGCGGATGTGATATAGGTGGTATCTTGGGGCGGTGGTCCCTCCTGTTCCAGTCCCCCCCTCGCCACCGAACAAGATGGGGTAGGGAAACAATAATTACCAGTGATCGACTAAACAGCTTTTACAAATAAATACGCTAGTCATGTTGTGGGTTAGCTAGCATGATTTTATTCTGCATAAAACAGACACACTGCCCGAATATGTAACCAGCAAGTAAGGGGCCTTAAGGGCGGGATCAAATACCAACGTTACTAGATGTGTAATTCCCACTGACGATCCTGATAGTTAGGACATTAGGCGTCAAGAAACACAAGTAGTCAAGATCCCCCTTGAGCGACGAACGCTGGCACTTAGATATTTGTGGCTCCTGCTGGGGTTGTTCCAGCGGCAGGTTGAGGTTAGGTCAGCTGGGTGGCCCTTCCCAGGGTCTTGGCTGGGTCTTGACGGCGTGGCGGTCTCAGATGGCATCTTCCTCCGGGGCTGGATCTCTTTGACGGCGTGGTGGTCTCTCCTGGCGGTTTCCTTCGGGGCTGGAATGAGAGCTCCAGTAGGCAACCTCTTCCTAGAGGTCGCCGGCAACAACTGAAGTTTGAACGACATGTCACTGCATATATATTTGTGCCGAGCTTTGCGCGCCGCTGACACGAGCACGGAGTGCATCTGCTTCCTTACTTGGTCGCTGCGTGGCTATGTATGCTCGCTGCCGGGCTGGCCGGCCTTACGGCAATGCACCTTGCGTGTCTACTAGGTTGTGGCGGGTTGCATCGCCGCCCGCTCGGGCACGGAACATACAGACACTTATGCTATTCTCTCGTCAGGAGTGCTGGTTTGCGATAGCAGGGGTATGACAGCGGCACTTCAGAATAGTAGTATGCAGCATATTTCCAGTTTAACACAGATCATCTTGTGCAAGAAGTTGGCTGCAGGACAAATCCAAAGCATTTTTACGAAGAGTATATACATGTAAAGAAAGGTGATTATATTAAAATATAAGGATTTTTGAAATTTTTTTTTTCTGCCTGCCGTGTGATAGTATGATAAATTTTAAAACTCATGTTGTGACCCTCTTTTTATTTGTGTTTGTATAACTAGAGAAAAACACATTTTAAATTAGACTATGATTTTGCGCAGGAAAAGTGGACACTTCCTTGTTGATTTTCCTGTGGCATCACTATACATGTTATTCCCTGATGTTTACATCCAGGTGCCTTAGCAGGTTACGTGTGCATTTGGAAATGTTATTATAGCTTGTTGTTTTGGAGGATTTTAATGTTATTGCTGCGTCACTAAACATCAACAAGTGTTGTATAGTTCCACTATGCAAAAATACAACACAATGTGCTCCTGATAGGATACCTGCGAATATTCCAAGTGAAAAACAAAGCGTGAAGCTTGTCTAAATGTAGTAAAAGGGCTGTAAAATACTAAGCAGTTTGCAACAGAAGTACATGTTTTGGGTTCAAAGATTATGTCAGTGTTAGGTAAATGTGTTGTTTTCTTAACGTATTTGCACTTGCCTAATTCGTAATACCATAATATTTATTTTAAAGGCGGTGCCTTACAACCTACAAAAATTTGCTATTATCTTTAATAAAAACCTATAATGTTGTTTGCAATATAACACAAGTACGTGTTTTTCCACTTCGTTATTAAAGTATGTAAACATTCTTTGTCAGATATATATATATATATATATACTAATTATGTTGTCTTCGAAAATTGTTTCATAATTGAAAGATTATGTGCTTTAGTTTATGCCTCGTACCTAGGCCTACGCTTAAAACATAATAAAACCAGTATCATAATAATTTAATCTATAGAGGCATAATCTTGTATCCTTTGTTTTTAGGAGTAATTTCAAAATACTGGGATACCAAAGTAACATACCTAAGTAATATATGTATGGAAATAGAATGTCAAATGTGTCTGAGAATAGGTTGACGTTTTTGAAAATTGAAAAGTATGTGTTTGCAGGAAGGCAGTTAAATTAATTATAACAACATGAATCTAAAATAAAAGTGGTTATTCGTTAGAGTAAAATTGCAGGATAAAATATTTACCTGCAAGTTCAAATTCTCTGCCTAATGGCATATTAAGACAGTTTTGAAACACCGGTGACATTTCAAACATCAACGAAGGCAGCGACAATTGAATCAAAATCAGGTAAAAATTATCAACAGGTTTAAATTTTGCAAGAAACATATTTTTTTCAAAAACAATTTCATCCCTATTTCAAAGTTTCTCTATAATCCACAGCAGCTGGCCAACTATACGTTCGCATGCTGACGTTAAGATGACAAAACCAAAACATATACAAGTAGGTCACACACAATTTAGCCAATAGGAAACCAATTTGATTGTTTATAAAGGAGTTAAAAAATTTTACATTTTGATAGTGTGATAATTTGAAAAATAATGTGCACATGGAAATAATACTTTCTGTGGTAGTAGTATTATATAGTCATTATTTTAATGGCATCAATGAAGGTGTAATTAATTTTCCAGGAAAAATTCGTATTATTTGTAATTGGTCGAGATTCGAAAAATCAATTCAAATCGAGTCACAAAGATTAACTTGTCAGTCGAGTCAAGAGGTTTTACAGCAGTCATCAAGATACTGAATGTGCAAATCGAGTCATGATGCTTTTAGGCTATTAACAAATATTTGCACCTAACAATCATTTTCGTGTCTTGCAAATCAATAATTTTAAGTTGCTAAACCGCTAAAGTTGCGCCAAAATGAAAACAGTAACTCGGATGATGCATAACACGTCACTTCCTCTTGCTGCCTGTGTGGCACCACCGCGCTGGGAGACAGATAACACAACTGGCGACCGGAAACTGTCAGGTCTACAGGTACAGTCTCAGCACGACTCAAATACATACAACCATAAGATTTGAGGGGAATATACCAAAAAATTAATTTGTTGCACTTTGTTTGGTAGCTCCAATTTCCATTTCTCTCGGTAATTACTGTACTGGATGTAGGGCTTATCTAAAATTAGATACCACTTCCCCATAGCAGCCAGGGCCACAGACGATTTAGATATACAGAGACTGTCAACCACCAGGCTTTCTGTGTAAAACAAAATTTCATGTCGCCCAGGTGATGACTGCCAGAAGCTCGTGGTTTTGGAAACCTAGCACACAGCGCTGCCAAGCAAGCAAGCAAGCAAGGAAGTAAGTAACTACAGTCAGGTACAGGGCTGGTATTTTGAATGACGTGAGGTGAGTGAGCCTGGGCAGTGGGGGGAAGGTAGAGTGAAGAGGTTTGGGAATGTGCACATACCACATGCTCAAGGTCACGTCAGCTGGACTGTAATGGTACAGAGCATTACACCCTGCAGACTACCTGAATTGCCTGTCACCAGGAACTTGGGTTGCTAATATACTATATGTTTTTGCCTGAATGCTCACTCGCTACACTTCCCCAAAAAATACTTATCTAGTTAAATTCTGTTAATTAACTAGATAGCATTTAATAATTTTAAGAACTTAATCCTGTAAACTATTTTGTAAAACAGAGTAATATTTCCTGTTTCAGTGTACGCATCGCATTTCTCATCTTAATAGTTTACAATTTGTAGGCATTGCCCCTCACAGATGAACAAAATCGCCTCTAAGATTTCATGCTGGTGTTTGAGGCAGTCGTAGCAAACACTGTGTTCTAATGTGCTGTTATAATTACATTTACAATCTAAAGTGATGGTGTTCCTTACAACTTCATAATCACACTCAAAAGCCAGACACTGGCTAGGCAAATTAAGCATCCAAAATGTCATAATTGAACGGAGGCACAATTTTCTGAGACAAATATTAACCCTTCTCATTTTTTTCTTCTATTTTTTAATTTAATAACTCAGTTGTTAAACCATGGAAATAAATTACATTTCCAGTTATTTTAAGGCTTTAATGATTTACATTATGGTGTGCCTGGCAACAAAACTGAGGCAGTTACGAAACTTTATTATTAAGGAAGCCTCAATCTATAACCAGAGCCTCAATCCAACTTTGCTTATTAATTTATTAATGTTTATTGTGTTCTGTTCATCCCATTGGGATCTGATTTGCTGCAGGGTATGGAATAGTGATATATGTTTACAAATATTATTACAAATTTCAATTACAAAATCAATGAAAAATTTAATTTATAAGAATGCATACTACATTTTATTCCACTAATTAAGATGAGTTTATTTATATATTACAACAAGGATAAAATACAAATTAACAATTTATGTAATTTATCGAATATATTTATAGAATATGTGAATAACAGAGGTTAATATATTACATACATATATTTAAAGAAACACACAAAGGTAAAAGCAAGGTTGCTAACACCAAGTAAATTTTTAAAAGTTTTTTTTCTTATGCTGAACAAATATTTGTTCACACAAGCAATCTGTTCTTGTTCTGTACATCAGCACATGTACCCTTCAACTAAGATATATTTAACAATACCATCGCCTAAACCCCGATTTTGTTGTTCCGATATTGTCAGAATGTATTAAGTAGCACATACACAATACATTTTCAAAACTTAGTGGTGAATTATTGTATGTTCTTAAGTTAGAAGTATTAATTTTTTGTCTCTACATATATTGGCATTTATCAATTTGACACATGTTTCGGTAGTGAACTCTGTTTGTACAAATATATATATATATATATATGTTTTTCTGTACTGTATATTTTACATTTTGTAGTGCTGTGTTAAATGTAATCATCAAATAATATTTTTAATGTAAATTTATTAGTAGCCAGTAACATGAAATGTGAAAATTCTGTTTTTTTTTACTAATTATTTCCAGTTTATTTACCTACAAGACACAATTCCATTGTTTTATAGTTTTTTGCGCTGGATTTTCAAACATTGATGATGAACAGTAAAGTTTTTATTTACCACTTTAATGTTTTTATTTACTGTCTTAATATTTTTAAGTGAATTTTTGTACCGCTTTTAACAGTTTTTTATGACGAAATTTGGAAATTTTATTTACCACTTTTAGGGGGCCTTAGTCAATACATATTCCTTTTACTCACTCGCTCCTTGGAATGAGTCATATCCCCGGATATAATAAGCGAATATGGATATGCCGATCTGATATATATCATACCTTGGAATGATGTATTCCATATACAATCTTTTGCCGGAGTTAATTAGACCAAGCCTAGTGACGAGGTACAGGAGAAGAATGGACTATCGCTATAACGCAGTTCCACTGTAACATGGAAAGTAACACAAATCATAAATTTCATGCCAAGACCATGGATGGGCAAGAGAACTCCGTAAGACATAACGTGGTTCTAGACCTACACGGCATACATGCAACCTGTTACAGTGGACTCTATATTTACTGAAAACGCATGTACTGATAAACCGTATCCACAGTTAATGTTCAGCGGTCCCTCCAAAATCCCTATATAAACATTGATAACATTTCCCGTTTTTATAGTTTATCGGATGTATCGTTGATCAAAATGTATTTCGGTCCAGTCACCTAAAATTTCAGACGATGATAGTTTTTAAACTGGTTTTTTTATGCAAACGTCTAATTGGATGTGAAATACATTAAATGTGCCACCGTTTATCACCACTGCGGCACGGCATTATCCAGTTCAGCTGATGGACTGGCATGCTACCTCCCCTTACACACCTGACGTGAGGGAAAGTGGTTACCTAGCAACCAGTGCAGTGTCCTTGCTCTCTCTCTCTCTCTCTCTCTCTCTCTCTCAGGAAAACATATCTTTCTTCCTCCCCTTACAAGCAATTAAGAGGGGAAGCTGTTGTCTAGCAATAAAAGTTGCGCCCTCTCTCTCGGCTGCATGCTTGCTTCCACAACTTTACACGCCGGCTAACGTAGAAATTTTATCAAAATTATCTAGCACTCAAAATAGTTGCACCTATTGTCACTCGTATTTACAAGCAAAAGGTTTCGCCTGAAAATGTTACACAATACATTTTAATGAAGAACTATGCATTATTTTTTGCAAAGATGTTTTCTTTTGTTATTAAAGAGCTATTTTCCCGTAAAGTTGATGTTTAATCATATATTGCGTAAAATCAAACATGATTATAAAACAAAATAGTAATTTGAATTAATAGACAGCATCCTCATGAATAAAATTGTATCCCCATAACCGTATACTTAATATCCCCTTGTGGCCAACAATAGTTTGAACATTCAGCGACTTGTATTATCAAGCGTAAAGATCATTTTCAGTATCTCTTTGCGGGGAGATCGGAGGATTTATATTAATTTAATTCAATAGACATGCTTATTTTAGTAATCTTATATCCTGTAAGGGTCTAATCGACACATTTTGTTGTCCAATAATGCCTATGTCGTCTAATAATGCATAAGCACTGCGTCCGAACACAGCGTAGCTTGCGTCAGGTGTAAGTGTGCGGGAAAATCAGAAGGCGTGGTTATGAATGATTAATTATTGAAGACTTTAAATAAATTTGAATCCCCTTATTAAATTCATCTCTGCCTCAAAAACACACTTTCTTAAGTGAAATATCAATTACTTTTAAATACACATATGCCATGCGAGCACAGCATCGCCAGCAGAAGTGCACATTGATGTAGATAATGTAGCTTGGATTGCGTTAAGTTTGGGCTGTCCTCAGTGGTACTCGGAAGAGCTACTGCCCTCCCCTTACACGACTGGCAGGGAGGGAGCTAGTTGCTTAGTAACCAGCATGACGTTCTGCGCCCTCCCTCTGGCTGCCGACTGGTTTTGAAGGGGAGGGGTAGATTGTTTCCCTCCTCACACCGCTGAAGCTATGCCTTCACCTAGCACACCCTGAACACACTGCCCTATCGATAACCACCCCATGTGCGCTCAGCTGATTGAGTGCAGACAGGACATTCAAAATGTGGCTTGCATTCTGTGTCACATTATTTTCATTTTCAGAGGGTTTGAAAGTTATGGGTTAGCTTGCATTCGGTGTCCGATTAAAATCAATTAAATACAGTATTTTTTGAAGTTATATTTTTATTTAAATGAGTTGGGGTGAAATGTTTTTTAATGTATTACCTACAGTAATACTAATACAGTAATAGCTTTTTTTTTAAATTCCCATTTTTATTGTGTTAATTTGTTAAACGTTATTCACAGATTAAAGTACAGCTCTCATTATACTCAACATGAAGACTGATTAGGTCAGAAGTTGTATTTTATTGATGTACATGATAGTACCTTCATCTACTGAAATCCCGCATGGATTGAAATTTTTTGACAGTCCCTTGAAAAACGGTAGATAGGGAGTCCACGGTAGTAGAATGAGTGCTAAGATGCCCCCTTGGAAATGAGGAGACCACAGTAGGAAAACTGTTTCTGCAACCCCCCCACCCCACTCCTTTCATACACACTCACTTTGTTCTCAAGTTTGCATACAAAGGAAGTAATGTTTTAACTTCATAATGAATGCCGGGAAGCATACCTTGAGCCCCACAAAGTCCTCACTCTGCCTATTGATGGTGTTGCCATTCCTTTTCTGTAAGTCCTTGAACAACTCTGTTAGGCTGAGTACCATGGTACGTGCACAATTCACCTTGTTTGTCTGACGAGCCTTACTCATGGTCAGTTTGATGATGTCACCATAATCATTGTAGTACTGTTAAACATAAGAGCAAAAGGAAGGTTTCAACTGCCATGTAAAAATCTTTGTGTTTGCGAACACTAACAATATATTACTGTATAACAACAAACAAAAGGAATAGTATCATTACATAAATCCATGTTGTGAAGTTACATGTCAAGTGAACTACTTATTAACTTCAATGGTTGCATGCATTGTCAGTGACCAGTTTTCCTTATGAACTATAGTTTCAAATAAATCATCTGGCAATGCAATAAGTGCACGCATTAGTGTTTATAATTTAACAATATCTGAACAGCTTAACTTTAGATTGGCACAGTTTGCTAAAAATGCTGTTTGCCATTCCAAATAAAACTTACATAACTGTCAACAAAGATGGTTCCACTGTGATACACCAAATAGGGACGAATTACCCTTAAAACACAGCGTTCAGCAATGACCTATACCACCTAAGCGGTCATCTTGAGTTTACAACTGGTGTCTTCCGACTACACATAAAAAAAAATTGATTCTCATCTTGTGACACTTCTTAGTGCAAGACAGACACCAAGGCGCTCCACCAGTTTATATTAAAAGAAAACTATATATATATATATAAAACAGGGCATGTACAAATTCAGTGTCCCCAACCAACATCCTGCCCACCTTGAAATCACTTATTTGAATTACTCTTGTGGCAGGGGACACAGTTTAGTAATTGGTNCTCCATCCACATTCACCGCACCCCTTGTCAACTTGGATTGAATTTGTAGCTGATGTAAAGTAGTACATGTGCCAGAGACACCAGAAGTACTGATGAAATTGCTGTCAAATAAATACTCCCATCTTGATAGGTGATTAGGAGCTAATGATGTCAAGTCTTCCTTTGCCAGGGTCCCAGGAAATAACTTTGTGTTACTGCAGTGAAATCACCTGGATCTGTCAAAAATTCAGACACCAATTCGAAATAAACTGCCATTGTAGTGACACACACACAAATAAACAAATGTATGATCAAAATATTTTTAGGCTTTCAGGCAGGAGTCAATGAAGAATGGACCAGTGTAGTCCACTCCAGTATTTAGAAATTATTTGGCCTTAGTTATCCTTGCGGCAGGAAAGTTATTCATACTAGGTTTCACGGGGCTAGGCCTGCAGCGAAAACAGATGACGTCCCTGCCACTGCCCTGTCCTGTTGAAGAACGGAAAGTAGATGCTTGAGGACTGCAGTGCAGCATATCCCGGCAAAGCTGATCAATGATTAGTCCTACGTACTGTAGAACAGGATGGGATGTTTCTGGCAGTCTGGAAAGACTGAGGCCTGGAGGCTTCCACCCATCATGGTGACTCCTTCAGAGTTAGCAAATGGGTTCCACTAAAGACCCAGTACTTTAAAATAAGTATGTCCATCATCATCAGAAAGGTGAGCACTGGGCTGCTGACACTGAGAGGATGGTAAAATTGCTGATAATTCTGGGCAGTTACTAGCAAATTTCTCAATGACAGAATTGAGCACATCTACAAGTTTTTGTTGAAGTTGCAAGATTTGCTCCAGCGATGCTGCTCCAGTTACCACACCATTCACGTATCCAATACCAGAACTTTGGCAGCATGAAGATGGCTGCTTTTCTTGTCCTCAGCAAAGTGCTGCAGACAAAACATAGGTCTTCAGGCAACATTCATGGATAGGGTTAGCCTTGTTGAACTATCATAGATTACGATGGTAGTCGTACTGCTCTGGATCCAGAAGCATTTGGTGGTACAGGTGCTAAATATCAACCATAAATGCATCTGTGTGCAGATGTGAGACGTGAGGTTCCTTATGTCACACTGTAATCTCTTCTCTGATAAAAGAGTATCCTTCTGAGACAGTACGATGCGGTATATAGCGAGGTATGAAAAACAACAAGTTTACTTGTTGTACTGTCAGGCTTCAGCATATAATGATGAGGTATATAATACGCAGATTTTCCCCCCAGCTCAGAATTGGGTAACTCCTCCATGCGGCGTTCTGATGGATTGTCTTGCATGAAGTCATCATTTAGAGTCTTGAGCTATGACTGACTGTGAAGTTTCTGTTCCAGGTGTTTAAACTACCAGGTGTCCACAGTGAACAGTGCAAAGATTAGTGCTTGGCAGCATGTCACTTATCTTATTGAGAACTACAGTGTTGATTGTAAATATCTGAGATTCATCCACCAACTGGCTGGAGATGGCACATCAAACTTCCCTTCACCAAGGAGACCAACACTCCAGACAGTTCTGGTACAGAATGGTCATACTTGAGCTGAGACACACCTAGCTTCTGAAGATAACTACTGGTTATAAAGTTGAACTGACTACCACAGTCTGGCAGAGATAGACAAATCTGAATGACTACACCTGTATCTCTCACTCCAACCTTTGCTGTTGCCAACAAAACAAATGATTTTACTCAGGTGCTTGTCAGTGTTGTTGTGGGTGGGAGTTGGCCACTGACCTCACTCATTCTTACTCATAACTAGTTCACTGGAAGGAGTAAAATCTGTAACAGAGTCTTGCAGTGTAGGTGCACACACTTCAAAATGAAGTAGGGTATGATGCTATGTTCCAGAAGTCTTCGAATTGTTATTTGAGAGGTAACCCTTGGCCTAAAGGAATTTTCACAAGCAGATTACAGGGTGTCTAGCATAGTGGCTTGACAAAATTCATCTGCAATTCCCATAAACACATGTAAAAATTTAAGTACTACACAAACATATCAGAATTCACAAACACCAGACTACTAAAACCACAAAAAATTATTAGAGTTTTATTTGAGCTTAAGTATTGTTTCCAATTCATGGTGCCAGATATTTCAAAAATATTTTGATTCAAAGTAATATTTATATCAAAATTTACGCACACGCACACGCACACACACACACACACAAAAAAAACCAGCCTTACATTTTTACATACTACAATTACAGAGTAGAAAAAAAAACCTATACTGACAAAAAAAAAACATAATATTTAATAAGAAGTATTGTAGTGAAATGTTGCATACATTTATGCAGCTTGACTTTTACACCTACAAAAAATATCTAAGTGAAACACAAATAGCAGCAATTTGATAATTTCTAAGTTTTGAAACTAACAATACAAATCAATACATAAGAGCATAACATTTCAGAACACAAATTTAGCTGAATTTATTATTTAATTCCCAAACACTACGAAGAAGAAAATGCCCAAGGTAAGCTGGGTTAGGACTGGATGTGAGCACAACCGGAGTATTGGAATTAGGTTATGTTATAAGACTGGACAAACCATTAGCATCCCATACAATCTGTATTGGTAAGGATTATTCATTAAAAATTTTGGTTTAAGTGAAAATTTTTGTTTTTATGAAAACAGGCAAAGAACGATGCCAACAATTTCTGCAGCACTGATGCGTGACTGCTAGAAAGCTGAGGTGTGCGTCTATGTCAGCAAGATTTTAATGCCTTTCAGGTCAGGTACAGGGGCCTCGGATCAGACACTAATGAGGTGGTGTCTGAAGGATCTGATGCTTGGCCTTAATAATTCCCTTGAATAGAGTAGGACAGGTAGGCCATCTGCAGGTCACACAGTCTGGCTGTGCTAGGCAAGACCTCCGGGTGGCTGGGGTAAGGGCAGCTGCTGGCTTACCTTTCACAAACCTCACCCAGGGCTGATGTGTGCTAAGCAACTCTGATGCTGGGGATAGTCTACATACAGGGGGTGCAGTCTGCAGGGTTGTTCCAGCGATGTTCCTTACTGGATGCAGAGTCTGGATGCCTGGGCAGACGTTGGTGAACTTCTGGCTTCCAATGTCTGGGCGCGTCGAGCTGGCCGTAGGTGCTGGGTTAATCCCCAACACCAGGAACAGGCCCAGTTGGATGTAGGTGATGACGGGAAGCGCAGCTCCAGGGGTTTTAATAAGTGGGCCAAAGAGCAAAGAGGTTGGCGGGATGGCTGTGAGGTGAGGCTTCAGCAGTCAGCAGTTCATGGACGGCTTGAGCTCGTTCTTGGGGGGTCAGGCAGCTAAAGGCTGGTGTGGGTGGGTTACCCAGAGACTGGCTCCCTGCCAGGACAGCAGCTGTCCTATCGCTCCACCTGATACCCCTTCTGTGGGTTAATGGCATGGGGAAGGTACGTTCAACTTTTGACACCTGCAATGAAGTGGCAGGCAATGGTTACCTATATACAGTACACCCAGAAGGGATTAGGTCAATCCTTGTCAATCCTGGCACTCCGTCTGATGGGTCTATATGCAGTGGATGGAGTAGGGATACTGACTCAGATGGCCTAACCAATTCGTCGTGTAGTCTTTCTAATAGGAGGCTCTACTCTACTGCGCACCAGGTACCTCTACATACTCTGTCCATAGTATGGGTGGCCTATTAATGTAACGTGTTCATTGAAGTACGTGTTGCCCTTGTTAGAGGAAAGTCGGAAATCAGTTTCAATGCCACGGTTCCTTGACGCTCCCTTGCAGGGTGACACCAGGATTGGTGAAGGGTACATACAGCTCACTCTAGAAAGGATACGCGGCAGTTGGGCGGAAATACATGTTTATTCCATACAGAATAACCACAGTGACCGATATTAACTCCTACGTTTTACCAATTCACTGGGTAACCTACCAAAGTGAAGTAAAATGGGACACGTGAAGCGGTCTGTCAGAAAAACAGCAGCAACTGCGTAGCTATGAGAACAACTAAACTCTAACCGTGGGCACTGTTCGTCCTGAAAGGACTTGGGGTAATACTATCGTGTAAGAGTGGGGTGACAGAACTTGATGGCAATGTCAAGGGGAAAAAGCATAAACTCTTTGGGGCTGAAGTTGGTGCTTGAAGACGTCGGACGCTGGTCACTGGTGTAGGTAGTTCACGTTAAGGTTTCCTTGATGAGAGGAAGGTGAGTAGAGAGCTTCAGTACAACTTGTGCTGAGGTGGGCTACTGAGATCCACTACTGTTGACGGTGCCTCCTCAAGGAGCTGGCAGAGTGCTCTAGCACTGGAAGATGCTGGGGCAAGCTGCCTAGGAACAACTGACGTTTCTTGGGGGTGCACAGCCTTATATACTTGTGGCCGGTATGCGCCTCAGATCTCGTCTGCCTTCGGGTGGCTTCAGTTACTAACTAATCCCTCTCTTCTTTTTCAGTGCAGTCTAGCTGCACTCCCTCGGAGATGGCGAGAGATTGGGGTAGTTTTCCTTGCTGTGCGGGCAGCATCCGATGCCTGGTTAAGGGTAACACACGCGTTGCTTTACTCTACATTCATGTATAATGGGCAAGTAACTAACGCTCGCTTAGGGGCAACTCACTTGCATTGCCTAGTGGTTATCTCTTCTCACGGGAAATTACTAGGCGAGGGTGACTTGCATGACTATAGTTGTAATGATTTAAACAGCACTCCTGGAGTCTTACGTTTCCAAGGAGGCTGACAGCTGGCCTTGGAAGTGGCCGGTCGTGGTTCATGTCTTTGTTGAGGCACGTGTCACACACATAATGATGCGTAGTCTGCCAAAAAAAATAATAATATATATCTCGCATTATTTTCCCTCCCTCTTTTTTTCCCCTTGCTGTGAAGGAGAATCATTTCGTCTGTTTCTGGTAGCTGGGTAATGTATAAATGTCACCAAAAGTCTCTTACGTTTACTTCTGTACGTGCTGCTCTTCTCTGCTCTCTCCATGCGGCGCTGCAGCGGATAGGTTTTCCAGGTCGCTCCGTCTCTCTTTTCCAGACGGATCACTCACACGTGGTAAGCTAAAAGCTTCAGCTCTCTGGGGTTTAGGGTGTTGCGTTTATTAGTAAAGTTGGGTTCTGGTGAATGAACATGCCCCTTCAGGATTACGGTAAAGAAATTATGCTCAGAAGAACAGCTGATAGCTGTGATTACTATACAATGGGCTACAGTTTTCAACCTGCGAAGCGCAATCTAAATACATTTAAACAATTCTCATCACTGGGGGAGTAGGACACTGTGTGTTGAGTCCAATGTTTTGGGGTTGGTTCTGTGGCCATACAAGGCAGCGTGCTGGAGATATGGCAACATGAACCTCTTCATCGGTTGCTATGTTATCTCCTTCAACCGGGCGGTTTGTGCCCTTAAAGGGCAGTATGGCAAGCTTGTGGGTGCAGTTCTTGCGTCTGATTGGGCTTGCTACTGGGAGCCTGGATACTGCGGGGCTCTTCCTTCCATCCTTCTGGGATCAAGGGCAGCAACATGTGGCCATCCAGCTCCGCTGCACTGCTGGGCGCATCCTTCTGTGAGGATGAGGTTTCGACTGTCAGAGGCAAGGGTTCAACCTTGCCCCCGGTCTCCTCTGTTGGGTAGGACACATCCGTCCTTTCTTCGGGGTTTGTGAGTAGTGTCACATAGCTGTCTGGCCCCGTGACACTGCTGGGATCTTGGGCTTCACAGCTGTGGTGGAGGTCTTTACAGTGCTCGCTACGTTGTCTTTTACTTTGGCCATTTAAAATGGCTATTGGCATTGGTCACCACGGGGTGCTTCCTCTCCGAAGTCCAGTAGAATTTACTGGGTTTCTCCCGGCCTTTTATTTGACGTGCAATGTACTAGGGAGAGGGACGTCACTGCCAGAGTGGGAAAGTTATTAAATTTTGCACCAGTTCAGTTGCTCTGGTAAAAATGGG
>NQII01002013.1:116241-132683 GCA_002778355.1 Clitarchus hookeri | reverse complement strand
GGAAGCGTCTGCAGAATGACTTGTTGACCTCAGGCTGGTCCCTTATATAAGGTAAGGTGTGTCAGGTGCCTACTGGGTACAAAGTCTGTGAGGGCGAAGTGATGTCTCTGGATGTTGGACACACGGATGCGGGACAGCTTACTACTGGTGTCACTTCCATGTGGCAGATGCTGGCCCTAACTGGCAGAATTCATCTCCAGCTGGAGTGGACGACTGAGCAGGCTGGCTCTGCTGTTGCGTGCTGGTGACTGGGATGCCAGCCGGCTGGCAGGCACGTGGTCAGCTGGAGCTGGTGCCTTGTTGATGTCCTCTGGGCCAAACAGTTCCACTCCCATGGGAGAGAGTACCCCTGGCGGAGTAGTTAAACTGCGGAGTGAGCAGCTCCAGGGAACTCTAACTGGGAGGCCAAATAAGTTGGCAGGGAGGGTAGCGGAGTGAGACTCCACTAATTTCCAGACTGCTTGTGCTCTCTCCTATAGGGACTTACAGCTGAGGGTGGTGTGGGTTAATTACTTAGGAGGTGGAGAGATGCGAGGATAGCAGCTGTCCTCCGGACGTTCCTCCTGCTCCCTCGTCGGTGAGCCAATGTTATGGACAGGAAAGGTGCTAATGTTCATCCTGTAGAGTGCGGCAGGCAACAAACCCCTAGCTAAAGTGTACTCCAGAAGTACCTGGGTCAAGCCTCGTCAGGACTGGCACCCCCTCCGGCGAGTTTATACGCTATGGAGGGAATGGGTTAGCTGACTTAGTTGGCCCAGATGCTTCGTCGTGTGTCATTCTAGTGGTTGGGGCTCTACCATACTTGGCACCAGGTACCTTTACGTACCGGGTCCACAGTATGGGTGGAAATTAAACTTGTTCTTGTGTGATGTACGTGCAGTCCTGGTTAGGGGCTACCCGCAGTCCTTCTCTACGTCGAAAATTTGTTGCCAATTCGTGGTCCCCTGCAGTTCCCTTCGAGGGTGATGCTTACCAGGTTGGGAAAAGGCACACATTCACTACAGAGCAAGAAAAGACAGAATTAGCTAGACTACCTGTTTTATTCCTTTGAGAATAGAAACACAGTGACCCGTACTACCTCCCATCTCTACACACACAAGTTGTTCAATGGACTTTGTACAAGAGCAAGACAAGTGAAGTTGCCTGTCGGCTTGAAAAGTGGATGAGAACTGACAATTTAGTAGTTGTGAAAACAACTGGACCCTAATTGTGGCTTGTAGTCCTGAAGGGACCTGGGGCACCACGTGTTGTGTACGTGTCGAGTGTGGTGATGCTTGACGTCAAGTGTCAGGGGGTAGCGATGACTGCTGCTGTGTTAGGGAAGGTGTCGTCGGCTGAAGAACTGGTAAAAAATTGAAAGGTTTGGGAGAGTGTTGAGGCGTTCTACGTGGACAACTGTAGTTGGCTCCTGAGGAAGGAGTGGTATTGGCAGAGAGTAACAGCACTGGATGGTGCTAGGGCAAGTTGCCTCAACTGACTGACGTTTCTGCCAGGTGCACAGCGTTATATTCCACTTGGCTGGAGGGTTTCCGCGTGCTTTGTTCGCTTTCGGTAATATTCGGCCACCTCACCTTCAGGTTCGGGCTGGGCGCCGCCGCTGATGCCATCACTTGCTGGGGTGACAGCGGGGAGGTTTGATTGTGATTGCGAGCCACATTCGCTGCTCGCTGAGGGGCAAACTCTTGCATGTACGCTGCTGTTTCTCAGCTGGTTACAAGTTGTGGGGGGATGTACGTGACTTCCTATCATTACGTGTGCTGGCCTTGGAGGCGGCCAGTCAGGGTTCAATTCCCTCAGTGGCACGTAGCGCGCACGTGATGATGCAAAGTCGAATATTAATAATGAGTAGTCATATTCTTATTCATATAACGCGTCATATTCTTAATCTCAGTGTTGCAATTACTTGTTTCTGTCTAATTAACTCTGTTAACTGGACGTTGGCCCCATATTGGGCACCACAAAAAACACTTGACATGTGACAGCTACGAACCTGAGGTGTGTGTCTACTTAAGCAAGGTTTTAATGCATGTCAGGTCAAGTACACAGGCTCTGGTCAGACTCTAATGAGGTGGAGTTTGAAGGACCTGACAGTTGGCCTTCATAATTCCCTTGAACAGAGTAGGATGGGTAGGCAATCTGCAGGGCATGCAGTCTGGCTGTGCGAGATGAAGCCTCCAGGAAGTTGCTGGCTTACCTTTCTAAAGCCTCACGCAGGGCTGAGGTGTGCTCAGCAACTCCGGTGCTGTGGCCGGTCCACGTGCAGAAGGTGCAGTCGGCAGTGGTGTCTAAGCGATGTCCCTCGCTGGATGCTGAGTCTGATGCCTGGGCAGGCGCTGGTGGATGTACAACTTCTGATGCCTGGGCGCATCATACTGGCTGCAGGTGACGACAGACAGGATGCGCAGCTCCAGGAGTTTTAATAAGTGGGTCAAAGAGAAAAGAGGTTGGCGGGACAGATGCGATGTGAGGCTTCAGTAGTTGACGGGTGGCTTAAGCTCGTCCCTGGGGAGTCAGGCAGCTGAAGACTGGTGTGAATGGGTTACCCAGTGACTGGCTCCCTGCCAGGACAGCAGCTATTCTGTTGCTCCACTTGATAACCCTTCTGTGGGCTGACAGCATGGACCAGGTAGGTTCCAACTGTTTACACCTGCAATGAGGTGGCAGGCAATGGTTACCTATATACAGTATACCCAGAAGGGATTAGGTCACTCCTTGTCAAGGCCTGGCACCTTGTCCGACGGGTCTATATGCAGTGGATGGAGTAAGGGTACTGACTCAGATTGCGTAAACCACTTCGTCGTGTAGTCTTTCTAATAGGAGGCTCTACTGTACTGCACACCAGGTACCTTGGCCTATTGATGTTTGGTGTTTATTGGCGTACATGCTGCCCTTTTTAGGGGGATGGTCTGCAGTCTTACTCTAGTCGGAAATCATTTTCAATGTCACTGTTCCCTGCCGCTTCCTTGCGGGGTGACACCCGGATTGGTGAAGGGTACATACAGTTCACTCTAGAAAGGATACTCGGCAGTTGTTTATTCCATCCAGAATAACAACAGTGACCCATATTAACTCCTACATTTTACCAATTCACTAGGTAACCTACCAAAGTGAAACAAAATGGGACAGGTGAAGCGGCCTGTCAGAACAACAGCAACAACTATGTAGCTATGAAAACAACTAAACCCTAACCGTGGGCACCGTTGGTCCTGAAGGGACTTGGGGTAATACTATTGTGTAAGTGTGGGGTGATAGAACATGACTGCAATGTCAAGGGGCTGAAAGTATTGATTCTTTGGAGCTGCAGCTGGTGCTTGAAGACGTCGGGTACTGGTCACTGGTGATCGCACATGGTTCATGTTAAGGTTTCCTCGGGAGGAAGGTGAGTAGAGAGCTTCAGCACAACATGTGCAGAGGTGGGCTACTGAGATCAACTACTATTGACGGTGCCTCCTCAGGGAGGAGGAGCTGGCAGAATGCTCTAGCACTGGAAGGTGCTGGGGCAAGCTGCTTAGGAACAACTGACATTTCTTGGGGATGCGCGCCCTATGTACTCAAGGCCGGCATGCTCTTAAAGTCTCGTCGTCCTTCGGGTGGCTTCGGTCGCTAACCCCTCTCTTCTTTTTCAGCGCAGCGTAGCTGTGCTCTCATGAGGGTGGCAAAAGACTGGGATAGTTTTCTTGTTGAGTGGGCAGCATCCAACACCTGGTTAGGGGTATCACACTTGCGTTGCTTCGCTCAGCATTCTTGTGTGGCAGGCGAATATTTAACACTCGCTTAGGGGTAACTCACTTACGTTGTCTCGTGGTTATCCCTTCTGACGGGAAATTACCAGGCGGGGTGACTTATGTGACTATAGCTTAAATACTTCAAAACATGCTCCTCGTGTCTTGTTTCCAAGGAGGCTGACAGCTGGCCTTGGAAGCGGCCGGTTGTGGTTCACGTCTTTGTTGGGGCATATGTCGCGCACGTGATGATGCATGTACAGTCAACTTTCATTGTACAGAAAACGCATGTACTGATAAACCGTATCCGCAGTTAATTTTTAGTGGTCCCGGCAAAACTTCAATATAAATAATGATAAAGCTAACCGCTTGTATCGTTTTATTGGATGTTGTGTCGATCAAAGTATATTTTAGTCCAGTCACCTAAGATTTTCTGCAACAATTGTTTTTAAGATCGTTGTTTTTGCAAACATCTCTTAAATGGATGTGAAATACATCATGCGTGGCAACGATTATCACTGCTCTGTGGCATGATGCCAAGTCTTGCTACCTCCCCTTACATGCCCGACGAGACAGGAAGTAGTTACCTAACAACCAGCATGGCATACTAGCGTCCTCTTTCTCTCGCCTCTCTTTCTGTCTCTCTCAGTTGTGCACCTTTTTTCCTCCCTTTACATGCCTTCGAGAGGGGAAAATGTTGTCTAGCAAAAGAAAAAGCACGTCCTCTCTCTCACACACTCGCCAGCAGCAGAGCAAATAAAGTGCTACTGGCGAACGTATAAATTTTGTCAAGATTATCCGTCACTCAAAATAGTTGCACCTATCATCACTTGTATTTCAAAGCAAATGGTTTTGCCTGAAAATGTAACGCATTTATTTACAAAGATGTATTCTTTTGTGATTAAAGGTTTTTCTTCCCGTAAAGTTGGTGTTTCATTGTATCTGGTGGAAAATCAACATGATTTTAAGACATAATATTAATTTAACTCAATTATATGTCTAGAAGGATACACTTGACCTACCCTTGTCACCAAAAATTATTTAACCATCGAGCGACTTGTATTACCAAGAGTAAAGTTCATTTTCAGTAACTTTCTGCAGGGAAATAGAGGATTTATATTAATTTATTTTAATAGACACAAGTCTTTTGAATAAACTGATAAAATGTGAGTGTTTATTCGACACCTTTGGTCGTTTAATTATGGGTAAGCACTGAGCCCAAGTGCAGAGTAACTCGCGACAGGGAAAATCAGAGGACGTGGTTTTGAATGATTATTTATTACAGACTGCGAATAAATAAATTTTAATCACCCTATTTATTTATTTCTGTCTCAAAAGTGAAAGTTTTTTTGCAGTAAAATATAATTAATTACTTTAAAAAACAGACGTTTGTCACACGTGCAAGGTGTCTGCAACATGTAGCGGTGTGGAGGGGTAATCCTCCCGCCCCTTCCCCTTCACCCTCACTCCTGCTGTGAACACACTACCCGATCGATAATCTTTCTGCACTCTCTCAGCTGATTGAGTGCCAAGTGGGACATTGAAAATTTGACTTCCATTCGGTGTCATATTATTTTAATTTTCAGAGGGTTTGAAAGTTTTAGGTCGGCTTGCATTTGGTAACAAATTACAATCAATTATATATGGTATTTTGAGATGATAAAAATTAATAGTTAATAATACGCATCACGCATCAAGATAAACACACTAACGGCACAGAGTGCTTAGCCTAACTACTGTGTTTATTTTCGTAACCTAACCAATGCACTATAAAACACACACACAAAAAAAAATCAAAAGAAAATCACACAAATAAGAAATCTCGAAACAAACAAAAATCTAGCTTCAAACATTTGTAAACTGGACTGGAATGGAACAAGCCAAAAGCATAACTATAACCGGTACGTCAAAATAAAAATAAAATAATTCTCATTTTCATTCCAATATTTACAAGCTCACACTTGTATTACCTCAGTATTTGTTCTGTGCCCTAATACTGATGTAAACAATGCATAGTACCCTAACTTTTGAAAGAGAAAATTAATGAGCAATCATAATTCCACCCATGTCTCATTTAGCTACAAGAAGCCCTTTCTGTTATAGCAGTAATCCTGCACATGTGAAAACATTCTTGTACAATTACCGTAACATTTTCCCCAAAAAATAGCATTGCCAAAAGTGGGGGGGCGTGCTGTACATGGGTTTTTGGATGGGAGACTTGGCAACAGTGTGTGTGGTGTGGTTCACTAACAGACGTGGTCGGGAAGTCGCAGTCACCAAGCCACATGCGCACGCACTATAGTTATCAACTAGTAGGACTAAAAAAACTGTGTGCGTACATTATAACAGTGTTATTCCAGTTATTTCGTTTATGTGTTATCTGTAAGTTATGAATAATTCTAAGCGATTCCAATATTGTTTACCGTGGCTGAAAAACTGAAAGTCATAAAGGAGGCAGAAGAGATAGGAAACTGTACGACAAGCCGCAAGTACGATATTCCTGAGTCTTGCATAAGAGACTGGCATAAAAAGAAAGATAAACTGCAGGACAGCAATGTAAATAGAAGAGCGTTTAGAGAAAAGAAGGCAAAATTCCCACAAGTTGAAGAGAGATTGGTTGCGTATGTAAAAGAGTTACAGCAGTTTGGCTATGTAGTTTCTACTGAAATGTGTCAATGATATGCAATGAAAGTTGCAAGAGAATTCTGCATAAATCCAGAGTTTAAGGAAAGTAAAAACTGGATTTATCATTTCTACAAAAAAATGGGTTATTGATATGTGTGTGTGTGTGTGTGTGTGTGTATATATATATATATATACATACTTTTTTTTTTTTTTTGTTGCATTTTTCATCTTGCAGTATTACAATACAGGATTGAAAGACAGATATAAAAAAAATTTTCTAAAGAAAAAAATCCCTTTTTTTTTTTTGCAATTGCAGAAAAAACATTAAAGGAAATAGAGTAACTAATTTCATAAACATGCACTTGCCATCAAATAAAATAATTAAGGGCACAAAATAGATTTGAACCCACAGTTCACATTTCAAAAGAAGTGCCTTATCTACTCCTCTATATAGTCATACATGATTTTGAGTTAAATTAAAATATTACCTTACATTAAATCACAAATTAACCACTGAATAGATTGCAATTGATGGGAAATTTGGTTATTAGGTAAAGGAACAATATAGGTATGTTTGAAAAGGTTGAAGCTACTTTTAATATGCGTGTCATCTCAAACATGACTTTTCTTTCACAGTAAAGCTTTTATTTGAAACAAGAATCTACACTGCACATGCACAACACACCTGACAACAGTGTACTTCAATGAGCCATCGACTAAAGTTAGTTCTACTCTAGTCTGGGTTTATGTATATGATGTAGTTAGTCTATCCTTAATCCAGACTAACCCCAGACCAACTCCAAGAAAGATGATCTCTGGGTCATCATTCCGTGACCATGATCTGTCTATGAAAAGTTCACTAAGTTTTTAAAGATGGATATTGTCACAGCATATAATAAAACCATAACCATCTGCAAAAGACACAAATGAAAAAAAAATTGTGGAGTTGAGGAATACCTTAACATAATATTTGAAGACATCTGCTGCTGCTTTGGTAGGGATAATGTTGTACACTATCAGTTTGCAGAATGAGGATAAGAAATTCCTCCGTTTGTGAAGTTCTTCAGTCTTAGAATGTTCATCCTGTCCATCTGTGCAAACACCCAGCATGAGAGACAAAATAAAGAACACTTGACAACACATTTGAAACAAATAGTACACACCCAACTAACCAGATGCAAACAGTTTTATTTTCAGGTTGGCTTTTGTTGCTGCTAAAAATCCATACTACAATGACACAGATGTGAATGTGTATCACGGAAGCAGAGTATGCAACACAGTCCATGTTCAATCTACAATGGAATGCAATGCATACACAGATAACATATAAGAAAGGTGGGCAACTCCCAATTCTTCTATGTCCATGAATCCATGTAGCCAATAAGAATACAATATTAAATTTTTTGATACAGTCAAACTTTGTTGGTAAGGCACCCGTTTAATATTGACACCTCATTTGTACCGATAAGTTTTCAAGAACCGTAAAAAATAGAAAAAAAAAAAAAATTTAGCCAAATTTTTTTAAAATTAAAGAATTGCCGAAAAAATTTATTAAAACACACATGAAAGCTGCAACATTAAAAAATTATATGTGTTGTATGGACTCTACCCTCGCACAATGCATTGCATAGTGGGAACAAAAAAAACATTACAATTTACAGTCACCAACATGTAGCGCGCAAGTAAGGTCGTTGACTCAACAGCTGTTCATACAGCGCCGCCTCCGCTGGTGGTTTCTTGCGCTGTAATTGTCTGCTGAGATACACATGCGCAGCACAGCACATTTCACGCCTTGTTTATTTTTACCTGAGCTCACCTGTTCAACTCATCTTGGTCCCGTTAATGTTATTCGTGAGAAGTTCGCTAGTTGCTACTTAGTTTTTAACTGTCTATTGTTGTAATAAGTTGGCTTTTTGGCTTTTCTTCACTGACTATGATTTGGATTTCTGTTTATAACCCTCTATTTGGATTTACTTTGCTACAGTTGTTGAACTACGCTACTTTGTGGACAATTTAATTGGATTGCGATTGTAAGATTAATGGAAGCAAGAGGCAGGCCTTTGACACAGGAGATGAGTGCAAGCATGCACTCTCAATGTTATTATAAACATCCTCTCCCTCATTTTCCATTTGTCGTTGAAAGGAAAATGCTTGATTTAATAGTGCCACTGCCGTGTTTTTAAAAAGTTAGCAGAAAAACTTTTTACAGTTCACAAGTGTTTCCAAGTGGCATATTCCCTCGTTTTACATGTCATTATATGCAGAAAATATATAATGCTGCTGCAGTGTGTTAACCAAAGCTAAAGAAAAAAGTGCACAGTCTCCTAATGCGTTGTATTTTCCCGTGGCAATAGAACTTACTTTAACACCTTATTTTGTTAATGCCAAACTGTAAGGTCAAAGATAAAAATGTATAAATAATGAATGGTAAGCAGTAATATCTTGTGTTCGATTTACTGTTTACATGTTGTAATCTTTGAACTGCTATTGTGTAGTTAGTAGACCTACTATATTCCCATTAGAGCCACTTTTTTACATGGGAATATTGTTCTAAACCAGTTGGAATGTATCACATTTTATTCACAACACATTAAAAAATTTAAATAACATTACTTGTAATACACGGAGCTTTTATTTTTCTGTGATAATATTAAAAACCTTCATTTGCTACAGATGCAACATTTTATTCGAGATTGTAAGAGCATTGGTTTTTCTCATTAAATATTTTTTGTATCTGCTAGATATACATACACATTTTTAAAGAAAAAAATACCTACGTGTTAAAATATTATTATTTTATTAACGTAAAACATTTCATTTTCTCACAATAAATGTACACACGGGTCGTATCACTGCCGTTGTTAAGCATATGCGGAGTGATGCAGTCTTTTTTTTCGTTAATTTCAGCTCGTTCAATTGTCTTTTCTGCATAACTGAGGTACCATTTTGTGCAGAATAAATCACCATATTAAATTAATTTATATTTAATTAATTAAAACTATATCAAATGTACAATTTCCTCGCAGACTGTATTGTCGCTGTTTGTACAACGTTGCGGTCTGATTTTCCGTTAATTTTAGTTCGCTCAGTTGTCTTTTCTGCACAACTAGGGTACAGTTTTGCTCAAAATACGTCACCCTATTATGTTAATTTATATTTAATCAATGTAAAGAATATAAAATATCTTATTTCTGTGCTGCAAATGTAAACACGCGCTGTATCACAGCTGTTTTTACCAAGCATATGTGCAGCGTTGGAGTATTTTTCGTTAATTTCAAATTGCTCAGAAGTCTATTACTGCAACTCGGGTATCATTTTACTCAAAATACATTACCTCAATAAACAAATTTTCATTTCATCAATAAAACATAATTTTTCCATCAGAGACGTGTGACCACGACTTCATATACCCAGTTAGCAAAATATGCTGTTTTGACACAATTTTCACGTTTAGGAGGGGTCCCATGCGTCAAAATTTGGCCGTTTCGGTTCATACAGACCACTTAAAAAGTCATACAGACAAATTTTGGGGAACCATGAGTGTCTCTACAATCAAGGTTTGACTGTATTCATTTTTGTGCTCACTGTGGTGTACAATACAAGTGCATGGATTTGCCTCGGCTATTATCAATTTTGTTTTAATAAACACATGCACATAGTTTGGCAGTAGTATTTAAGCAGTGTTTAAACACTGTAAATATGTAAACAATGAGGTCTGTACATTATAAACTTGTATCAGCAATTTGCAACAGCTAGGCATTTTTGAATTTGTAAGTTACAGAACTTTACACTTCTGTGTACAGTGAAACCCTTTTCGTAAGTTTTCCGAGGGACCAAAAAATTTAAATTTCTGAAGAGGTTAACATTTTAAAAGGGTTAGCATAAAGTAAATAAAACTGGTGCTAGTCAACTGAAACAACATCACAACTTACCAAATAAAAGCTGCATTTGCATAAGGAGAGACTACAGTAAATATCACTCTCAATTTTAGAATTAAACAAAATTGAGAAATTGTTGTCTCACTCAAAAAGGTTTCACGTTCGGATACTATGCTGTTGACAGTAGATACTAACATACAAAGTTCCTCAGCTATCTTTGAGCAAGAAAAGTGCAAGTGTGGATTACCATAAACCTTTGCAATAATATCCAGCTTTTCCTGCACAGACAATGATTTTCGCTTCACTTAGATGTTTGAAGTCATTTTTCACTTCAAACTCACAATGGAAATAGAGATATTGCTTTAATTTATTGATAAAAATAAGCAAATCAACATCACATTTAGGTTACGTGCAATAACTGGTTGTTTATTATTGTACGTGCCATAAAGAAAAGATGTTTTTGAGCGGGACATTATAGCAAGTATTATCAACTAGCGTGTAGAACCTGCATGTCCATTGTATAATCAATAGTTACATATCGAGGCAGTGCTAACTTTACCATTACACTCGCTTGCAAAATGCAGATGAATGTTTACATGCACGCATCAGTACATAATGTCGCTCCTACATCCGCAATTCTGGTTTAAATACCAAATTGCATAGTTTGGGAACATTTAAAATTAGTTTTTCAACACAGCATACACATTACAGTAGATAATAATTCAGTAAACGTTTCAAGTGTACAACCAACGTAATTTTATGGTGGTAAAGTGTGGCGATTGGCAGTTAATAATGTAGCGGTTTGTAACAAATTCCTGTCGAGAAATTTAACAAAACCTAGCAAACTTGATTATAAAAATGGTGTTTAGTTAATTATGTTTGAAAAATGTGTGCAGTGTGTCAAAATTACTTTGTTTACAAAGGCTTGATAATCAGTTATGTACTAGCTTTGTGCAATTACAGACCTGTAATAGCAACGGTAAGATAAGATATTAGATATAGAAAATTTTCTATACTATTTATGTACATTTTTAGCCATCTCCCATTAAAAATGTTGTGTCGTAAGAGGACTATTGTTTTTTCATAAAACATTATAAGCAGGAAAAAAATGCATTGCTCTTATGGGACCGAATTTTATTAAACTGGTTGCACTGTATTGTAAAATAGCTCAAATTCATTCTGATTCGTCCACGTTACGTTTAATTGTTCCACGACCCTTTTCTTACACATCCATGAATGAATCGTAGAACAGACCTAATGGTCAAATATAGCATGAGGTCACAACACTATAAAAATAATGATTTTGACCACTGGGTGACTGAATGATAAACATCCATCAAGAATAAGTGTGTGATCAGCCTTTGACGTAGTTCATAGTCCGAAGGCAGCTGCTTTGCAAGTTACAGAAACTCTGCTACTAACATTAACAATTCATACGTGCTAACTTTAGGAAATCATAATTAGGAAGATTTTGTAAACATAATAAAATTATAAATTTTTTAATACAAATTACATCAAACAATGCAGCCTTACCATACATACTGCCGCTTAACATGAAAGAGACCCATTACATNACAATGCAGGCTTACCATACATACTACCGCTTAACATGAAAAAGGCCCATTACGCTTTACTACACTAATAACATAACAAAAAAACATATATTTATATTTTATNTAATATATTAATACTTTACTACCTTTCCACTTTCAGTGGAATGTGAGATGAAGCATCAAGAGCACAGCAATTTTAAAGATGTAACTAGTGCCTGTTTTTCTCCAAGACGTCTGCATTGCGTTGTTAGCTTNATTGCGTTGTTAGCTAAATTGTTTAAATCTGCACCAAAATAATAAACTAAAACTATCTTGCTACTTAAGTTAAAGCACTATGGAGTCATACAACTATTATTTATTTTTGCTATGTTGTTGTATTCTGCTGTTTATGTTTAAATGGAACACTGTGGTTTTAAAGAAGCAGCAGTGGCTTTCTTGGCTTTTTTTTTAATAGGAATTCTGCAATAAAATTTTGTTCATGACATAAGCCTGATTTCCTGNCTAAATTGTTTAAATCTGCACCAAAATAATAAACTAAAACTATCTTGCTACTTAAGTTAAAGCACTATGGAGTCATAAAACTATTATTNATTATCTATTTTTGCTATGTTGTTGTATTCTGCTGTTTATGTTGAGATGGAACACTGTGGTTTTAAAGAAGCTGTGGCTTTCTTTAGGAATTCTGCACTAAAATTTTGTTCATGACATAAACCTGATTTCCTGCATTTCAAAACCGAAATTGATTCTATAGTGTCATTAGACATGGCGGATCTGAACTGGGTCCTGTTTTTTTTATCACCAAACTGAAAACACGCTCACATTTNTGCATTTCAAAACCGAAATTGATTCTATAGTGTCATTAGACATGGCGGATCTGAACTGGGTCCTACTTTTTTTCTCATCAAATTGAAAACACGCTCACATTCTGCATTGCTGTGTGGAATGGACAACATTATTCTACATATTCTATTGTATTTTTAAAATGCCATCAACACCACGAATCCTGGATAACTTGACCCACTTATNTTGGCCCACTTAACATCATCACTATCTCCTGCAGCACTAAGGGCTGAAATGTCGTCTATCTGAAGAGTTGAGAATTGTTTTTCAGTTTCGTCCATAGCTGCATCCGTACTTTCACCTTCTTGTACAGGCAATATCAAAGGAAACAAAGAAGCGAACAGAAGAAAAGTTGGCAATGCCGAGATTATTCACTCTTGCCACAGCTGCATTTTTCAAGACCTCATTTTTTATGGAGAATTTGTGAACAATGTAGTCACATGCTGTAACAAAATAGGTCTTGACAGATGCAAAGAAAACTACCTTTTCCTTTTCTTCAAGTGTTTTCACAATGTTTGATGCTTTACTTCCTATTACTAATTTGGTGTCGTCTTTCTGATTCTGGATAGAGTGATAGTTCACTTCAAATGATAGTTCACTTCAAATAATGAACAACTTTTCACAGCTTTATTTTGATAGCACTGCTTTTAGAAAATCAAGCAACAGTTCTCTCAAAATATGAATGTGTGGAGATGCTAACTGAAGAATTACATTCTATTTTTCAAATTTTGGAAGGACACCTAGAAGAAATGCACAAAATGCTTTATTTAGGTCAGAAGAAAGGAACATGAATAGTGTTTCTTCCCGATTTACAAAAGGACTTGTATTCTTCAGAATATGAGCATCACTGTTTGCTGGTGTCAAAGCAATTCTCTTTTTGCTGGAATCAGTAACAGAACACAAATTATTCCTTTTCTCATTTATGTTTTTCTGNAAGCAATTCTCTTTTTGCTGGAATCAGTAACAGAACACAAATTATTCCTTTTCTCATTTATGTTTTTCTGACATATCCCATCAGAGGTTGAACAGGATGATAATTGTAGTTTAGGAATATTGTAAGAGGTGAGACTCGAGGATGAAGGTTTCTCATTTACAACCTCTCCCTCAAAGAAACAAAGCAGTGGTTCCCACTGTTCAAAAACCCTCAACAAAATTCTTCCAAGAGAAAGCCATCTAGAACAGACATGCTTGAGTATTATCTTCGCTTCTGTATCATAGAGGTCTTGAAATTTTCGTAACCTTCCTTTTCTCTTTGAAATTTTTTCCAATTAATAAAAAATGTCCACAAGAATGCCATTGACTTTTACTAGCAAAGCAGATACAGCCTTTTCTGCAGATAAATTTATCAGGTGACAAATGCAACCAATCACAATAAGCCTAGCGTGTTTCTCTTTCAACACTGCTCCAACACCATTTTTATGGCCAACCATTACAGCTGCATTATCTGCACAAAAAGCCATGCAGTGTTCAACGGGAATGTTATTGCATTCAAGCTGTGCAAGCACTATTTTACCTATATTCCGTCCAATAGAATCTCCTTCCAAGGCAGGGGTAGAAAGAACAGAGTTCACAATTTTCTCCTTGTGTCATTGCTTCCATCAGTTGAAACAGAAAATGGTGCATTCTGCAAACATTGCACTACACTGGATTTTGCATCAGAAGCCATTTCCTTTACAATTGCTGAGGTTTATTTCTTTGCAATTTCAGAATCCGGAAACATTTTTTTTTAGTAGCAAACCTGCATGATCTGCAGCAGTTAGGGGAATGTTGTGCTCTACCAAAAAATAAGTAAACAAGCATTCTGCTCGTGTAATGTCCGAATCAGCATTTCCAGGTTTTGCAAAGAACTTAGAAATCTTCTGATTTTCTTCCTGGCACTTTATGTTGGCGACATACTTTGCGCTTTTAACGTGTACACTTATATGTGTTTTCCCACCATGTGCAATGTTTATGACGCATCGGCATATACTACAAAAGCCAAACCTATCGCCCTTGTCTGATTTTATAATACATGGAAACTCTACACTGTATGACTCCCCGAATGTTTGGTAGTAATACTGCTTTTTTCTACTCACCTTTAGTTTTAAACTTTGCAGAGTCGACAAGTAACCTATCAAGACCTCACAAAAACATAGCCGGCAAGAGACATAATACATACCACATTGTAATCACAGTCCATACGTACACTGAAGAGCCAAAAAAACTGATAAAGGCGTGCGTATGCGAATAACAGAGGTATGGAACCAATCAGAGTAACGCGATGTGGTCGGCAGCTAGATCGGTTACTGCTGCTACAATGGCAGGTTAACAAGATTTAAGTGAGTTTGAACGTGGTGTTATAGTCGGCGCACGAGAGATGGGACATAGCATCTCCGAGGTAGCGATAACATTTGGATGTTCGCATACGACCATTTCACAATTGTACCGTGAACATAGGGAATACGGTGAAACATCAAATCTTCGACATCGCTGTGGCCGGAAAAAGATAGTGAAAGAACGGGACAAACGACGACTGACGAGAATCATTAAACATGACAGACATGCAACCCTTTCTCAAATTGGCGCAGATTGGATTTGTGGACTGCCCTGCAGGATTCATGGTGTGAATTGCCTCCTGCATACCTTCAGACATTAGTCGAGTCCATGCCACGTCATCTTGCGGCACTTCTGCGTGCTTGGTGGTAGGGGGGGTTCACAATATTAGGCAGGTGTACGTACAAGTTTTTTTGGCTTTTCAGTGTAGTTACATACAGCTTTTATCGCACACAGTATTAAAATCTTTTAACACATGTATCAACTAGACTTCAAATTGAAACAGTTCACAGTATAATCAATGTCCACACGTATTCCTATTCAGAAACAAATCTGGAAGCTATCAAAAACTCTACAGACGAAAAAATGCAACAAACAATAGATGTACGAAAAATAGATTACTATCCTCTCGTAACGTGATCTCTTGGATGCAGGCAAAATCAGTTTCGATCTATATCGTCACAACACTACGATTTCTGTGTTTTAACGTAAAATAATAGAAAAAAAATGTTTTGACTTATTTTTTTACTGAATCAACTAAAATCTGAAGAATGTACATATTTCCGGAAAACAATATATGACAGCTTTTTCCGGAAGACTTCAAGAAAATCGGAAAGGTTGGCAGGTATGCAATATGTATGAAATCATTCTGCAAATGATGTTATACGACAAATATATCTAATTAGCACAAAAAATCCATGGGCAATCTATGGCATTTCTTTCGCAGATATCTGTGTACAGACAGAGCGATAACACAGGCTAAAAGTGCTTTTCATGTGCAAAGTTTTTGCATGAGACTGCCAACGTGCACCATCTTTTAAAATGCTACATCTGGCCTGAGTATACTCAAAAATAAAAAACTCTCTGGAACGCATTACCATCCGCTTCCACGAAGACATAATTCTGTATGAAGTCAATCAGCATGATCTGCAGACTGCGGTCTGCCACGTACACAAGGTCTACCAGTGTGGCTTCAGACACCAACCCATCGCTGAACATTACCAATAGGTCGCAGATTGTGAGGTATGCCTAGAAAAAGAATACAACAGATTTGTAATTTTAAAATTTAAATGGGAAGAGGGGGGGGGGGGCAAGTAGCAAAACTCTAGCTACTGGCACCACTTTCAACTACAGCAGTATCTCTGTGGTAGAAAAGTAGCACCCTATTTATTGTCATAGTCTCTATTATATCTTGCATCAATCAGCATAGACAGAATATATGACCTAATCTTAATGCCTTTCAAAGCACGTCTAATTTAAGCAGGTGGTCATATCAACATAATTCTTTATAT
>NQII01002013.1:41279-116099 GCA_002778355.1 Clitarchus hookeri | reverse complement strand
ATCTTTTAAGAATGATGTTAATATGACCACCTGCTTAAATTAGACGTGCTTTGAAAAGCATCAGATTAGGTCATACATTGTATCTATGCTGATTGATGCAAGAGTTAATAGAGACTATGACAATGCAACTTCAACATATTAGATTACCACTTATCCAAATGGATGTACCAATAAACTTATTGAGTTTGAGTTGAGTGATTTGGGGTGCTCAACACGGACGTCTTGAGAGCTGATGAGGATGAAATAAGGTCAGAATGGAGCAGCACTGGAATGCAATGGAAGGGGGAATGGGAGATCCCTGAGAAAACAGACTACCAGCAGCATTGCCAGGCACGATTCCCACCTGCGAAAATCCAGAGTGACCCGGCTGGGGATTGAACCTGGTTCGCCTTGGTGGGAGGTGAACAGGCTAACCGCTCAGCCACCACGGCCCCAATAATACGCTTTTTATTTCACACATTGTCACATATGGTGAAGGGCACTCAAGATCCAAATTAACACCAAACTGTAAGGTGTTTCAGGGCCTTGACTACCTCTGTTCAAACAAGAGAGCTACTGCAAATTATTTTTTGTATTGCTATAAATTCAAATAAACTCTGTGTTACAAAAACTTTTGTAAATTTGTAAGAATCAAGATTTTAAGTTAAAATTTTCGTATTTATGCTAAAAAACATTATGAATGTTATTTTCCAAACTATTTGGTATTTGATTCAAATAGTCCTCAATACCATGCTACAAAACCTTTTAATATCCTCCTAATATAGAAAGAAAATTTAGCTCTTGAACAGCCTTAAACCTTTATAGTCAATTCACGATTTCTTTCGATGTTTTGAAACAAACCTTTGAAAAATCACTCTAGGAATAACATGTTTACCTATTTTTTTATAAAACCATAAATATATGACACTATGATTAACTTTAATTTATTGTATAGTCTATTTCACATAATAATTCCATTTGCTTGACAGCCAATGTGTGGCAACGTGCCATAAATAAAATTAATAACATCTCGTATACAAAATCCTGTATCAACTGATGCATGAATGATTGAAAGAGAATTTCATGTTGACTATTGACAGCTCTACCTTGACACAATAGATATCAGAGAAATATGTGGGCAGGAAAGAGTTCTTAAACAAAATCAACATATGTATTTTATGTCATTATAAAACGGCTGTTATTAGTGTCACAAACTGAACTTTGTTTTAGAATAATCTGTAGGTGTTTCAAACGGAATGGAACTTGCATAGTATGTGATAGTTTAATTTCATTTGTAGCTAGTACTGATGTCGCCACGTGCATACTTCGTATTCATTATAGAGGGCGCAGATGACACAGAGTATTAAAAAAATATTTCTACATAAATTTGAAGTAATATATTCCAAACCAGAGTCATTTTGAACCTGTACGAGATGAAAAATGTACTTTTAAAAGGACGTGAACGATAACTTTTGCGTGGATACAGCTTTGGATAATCAACTGTGCTCCCATCTCTTGGCCAACGTGCATGGCTCACATCGGAAGCCATGCCCCCATGAAATGACTCGTGTTTCATGTGAAAATACAAAATACAAACAAATTCCCAGAAATTTAGATTTTCCAGAATGTCTACATATTTTTTAATGCAACATATTTCTGTGTGCAGCAATTTTGCTTGCTAATAATTTTGATTAGGTCTGTAATCACTGGGCCATTCTGAGACCGGCTCGCCATTTTGTGTTTCCTGTCCCTTCCCAATTCAGCAAAAAGCGAAAAGATATGTTATTTATTTATTAAAATCAAGCAGCGGTTTGCGAAGGAATCATTTTTGCGGCAAACAATATGTATGTTATTCTGACATATTGTCATACAGGCACACTCAGTACCGTGGTTAATTTATAAATATTAATAACCTTGTTGCATTGCGAAATGTAAATTTTCCGATCTCACCTGTTTGATGAGCACACCACTTTTAATTGCCAAATACTTTATTATTACGAATGAAAATGTGCTGTTTGACAATTTACCAGAATTCCTAATACTACTTAGAAGTTTCACATATATGCTGTAACTTCCAAACTGCTACTTCATAAGAACCACAATTAACATCTTATTAAAGATGTTAAACCAAATTCACAGTCTATTAACAAACAATGCTCCACAGTTTATGCAGTGCTGTAAGTACACACCTAGCCACACGACTCTAGTTATAGAAGCATCCAGTGAAATGAATGTGGGATCTGCAAATGCAAGTTTAGTTTTTTGATAAGATTTAAATTTTAAATTTTTGCGATACTGAATTTTAAAACGGATAATGTTTCAAATGTACAGGGTTATTATAAATAATTCATTGGGTTTTAAAAATCTGTAATTCATAAACTATTTATCTAAAAGGTTCATGCCAACCACTAAACAAAAGTAAACATTCTCAAAATCATTTTATGCGAGTGAATATATGAATGGACATGAAAGAAAATTTATTGTAATATAATGAACAAATTACACTTGTTAATCATGAGCGTTATGATGCATTATTTGTTAGCTGGGCAAGAATGCTGTAATTTTTAAACACTTTCAAGTGAATAAACTATGGATCTTTATCAACTTATATCCATTGCAGTGATAAAACATTCTACAGCAAAATCAATTATTTTCTTATTATCTATGTGTGAGCAGCTTGGTGACATGTTTTTATGTAGGTGGGTAGGTAGGGATTAACGTCTCATCAATGTCATTACAGGTTTTGACAGTCCGGTGGAGACCATGTATCGGCGGAAGGATACATAGTCTATTTGTTTACTGGTTACTACTTCTACACAATATTTCAAAAGAAGGAATTCCTATATGAAATAGACTATATTTTTGAATAAACAAAATTTTAACTTGGCATCTTCTATAACTTGTGATATTTATTTTGTATTGTTATGTTCCATACTTTTCACCATCTTGGTCCATGCTGTCTTGCCAACCTTCTCGCCTATATGTCTCTCCAATCACTATACACTACACTGGCCCACCCTAACAACGTTTGGTTAATCTAAACAAAACATGATGCTAAAACTTTTGATTTTTACATTACCCTCAAAACCTCAATATTATACTACTTTAAACTTCTACTTCACAGAACCCTTAAAACTTCAATATTATACTTTATGTACAGTAAAATCCATAATTGTCCTTCTACAATTTCAGTTGCTTGGAAGGCTGTCTCCATCTTCCACTGCATCTTACCATGCAAACTTCTAAAGTCTGTACTAGGGGATGCTCCAGTGCCTCGATTACCATTCTGCACAACACTTCCGAAGTCTGTTTTTGGAGACAATTGAAAACCTCAGAAATCACCCTGACTATCAAATTCTTCACTCTCTGTCTCTTCCTTACATGCTGCCCTGAACTTGTATAGCTGCAACTATTTCCTTGACTATAACACGTGACTTCGGTTAAACTGATGGTGATATCACTGTCAGACAAGGGTTCTATGGTATCGGACAGAGGCACGGGCTAACTTACTGTGGTGAAGTTTGGTTTATTGGCCGGACTATTATGAGCACCGTGAAAAAAACACATTTTTAACAATCCACTACCAGGATTACTTGTCATACCCTGCAATCCAAATCTATATAACAAAGGAATCTAAACATAATTTTCTTGACATTGCATAACTTGCTTAATAAACACGTCATCCTGTTTAGCAACGTCCGCACTAAATCCTCCAATATTCCCAAAAATCTTCCTTGGATAGTATCTTCTCCTTCTGTAGTGTTTTCGTGGCATGTTGAATCACTGTTTTTGGTTGTTGGTGAAGGCGGGAAGAATGTTTGTTCGTTTCTTCCCCAACAGTGTGATGTGTCTTCTCTTATGACCTAGAGCGAACTGACAAGTTACACTCTTGCTCTCACTTATATACATTACCAGACGGTTACGTCATAATCAAGAATAAACCTGCCGAGGTGGGTGACCTTGGACCGCCCCATACACAGGCAGGAAGCGCTTATACATTGATAGTGGAGTATCGCGTCATCTATCTGTAGTATTAGGGCGCGGCCCTAATAGAACAGTATAAAGTCAGGTGTGGGGTTAGCGGCTCTCTGCACTGTTGGTGTAGACACAGACGACACTCGTTTACCTGCAGTGGGCACGGTTCAACGTAGATCCTGGCTCGGCCGCTGCTGCTGGTTGGAACTAGTGCCCTCTCCTGGGTCAGTGGTGATGCGGCTGCTGGTGGGGCTGGTTGGCTCCCACGGTGGACTGCTGGTTCTTGTAGTTCTGAAGTATGGGCTGGCGATGCCCAGTGGTACTGGAAGCCCCAGTCACAGGCGCACTACAAGCAGGTGTAGCTTGCCGGCGATATTGTGGGGTGACTGGAAGATGGAGCTAGGGGAACTGGGAGGTAAGGCCTCTCCAGTTGTTGGGTGGCATGAGCTCGGTCCTGTGGGGAGGGGCTGCTGAGGGCAGATGGCACTGGGTTGCAGAACACTTGGCTAGTTTCAGAGGCAGTAGCTGCCCTCTTAACTCTCCACCTTGCACTATTTCTATGGGTGCAGGGCATATGGAGAGGTACTACAGTCTACCACACTAAGGAAGAGCAGGCGATGAGTTCCGTAGCTATGTGTGCAGCCAGTCAGGGCTAGGTCACCCAGAGTCACCGGCGAAGATAACAACGCGGTGCAGGTGCATGTAGTGGTGGGCTGATCGAGATGTCTAGCAGCGTCGTGGTGTGTGGCCCGGAAGGGGTCAAGGTCGCCAGAACCAGTCCTGTCTTTCCTCCTGGCGAAGATAACACGGTCGATGGAGTGTCTCATGTGTGCACCAGGTACCTTTGCATGCCTGGTTCACAATATGGGTGGCCGTCTAATGGGTATGTATTGCGACGTACGTGCACCCGGTTAAGGGTAGCCCGCAGTACTACACTATTTTTGGCAAAGAGGTCTCAAGAACAATGTCTCCTGTTTTTCCGTAGTAAGTTTGACCTCTAATAGGATGGAAGTCACAGTCACCCTAGAAAAAGTACTCGGGGTTAGGTAAGATCACATTTATTCCCCAGAGGAATAGACACAGTGGCCCCTACTAACTCCTAACTGTCAATGAACTGTAACAGAAGTGAGCTATGGTAATCCAGGTGAAGGGGACCTGGGGCTAAACTAAACAAGAGCAGAAAAAGACTAGGTAGCTATGATAACAACTGACCCTAACTAATCTATGATGTTGTCCAGAAGGGACTCGGGGTACACTGCCAAAGTGGTAGTGAGTGTAAAGGGGGAAACTGAGACTTCTTCGGGGGTCACTGGGCGAAGGTCAAGAAGACTTCTGGAAGGTAGCAGTGGTCCTTCGTGAAGAAGGCAGTAGGCAGAGACCTCCAGCACACGAGGTGGTGGAGCGACAACAAGGTGATTCACCAGCCAACCAAACACACATCCTTGAATTCTTGTTCACATACCTGCCACTTCAAAGGTTAGTAGTACCTAAACCCTTGGGAGTAACATGTATTGTTTTTGTTTTAAAATACACTATAACGACTTCGTATTCTAGATTTTTCAAAACCTGTCCCACAAGCATTTTCTGAACTCTGAAAATTGCAATTTTCAAAATCGATGCAATTTTTTTAGGTTAAAGGATTTTTAGTAACAACTCAAATTTTTTTCTGCACGTGTTACTTTGAATCATTCATTGTGTTTTTTAGGACTAAAAAAACTTTTAAAAAATCACTTAATAAAGTGAAATGTAAGCCCCAAAATCTCTACTTAGACTTTACTTAAACCTAACTTCAGTTAAACAAAAAAAAAGTATGTTCCTTAAGATTTCAAATGAGCCCTAGCTGACATTGTTCCTAATTCTAATAAACCTTATACAGATTTTAGAAAATGAAACTGAAATACCATTTTTTGTTTGTCCATGCTGCGAACAGTAGGTTATATCAAAAGAAAGTAAAGTTTTTAAAAATATTACAAAAATTGTTTTGGAGTCTAAGACAACCTACATACAACCTACCAAATTCCATCAAAATCAGAAATGGTGTGGCAAAACCCATTTGTTGATTTCACATGGAATGACCCACTGCGTTTTTCCTTGTATGCGGGTTGCACCGCTTCCACAAACTTAGGGGCAGCGCTGCACTGTGTGGCTGGCTTCTGTCGCATTCGGAAGTGATTAACGGACACGTGACATTTAACATACTAGCATAGATGGCCTTGATTGAAGTGTCTTTGGGTGCCCATTGCCTAGGAGCGTGCTGGTGGGCTCTGGAAGCAAGTCGTTCTGGGTTCAAATCTTGCTCGGGGTGACGTGACGTCACAGGTTATAGCGTATTGTTCTTATCGCCATTGCTGGTTGGAGGAGAGATGTGGCGTGGTAAGACAACAGCCAATCAGAGAGCAGGTAACAACCAAAGTAAGGCTGAAAAATCAAACGTATTTTTTCTTTAACAGAAATAATACAACCACAGCAAAGGATGGGCATAGTGGACATAATTAGAATGTGATAATATATATTTTAATATTAATGAAACAGTTGTTGCTAGATGTTTTAAGGGTGAATACTTAATAAGGGAAGAATAATAAGATTTATTTATTGTGTTTGAGAAGAAGAGGGAGTTATTTGTTTGAAACAACGAAGAAAAAAATAAAAAATTGAGAAGCTGTAAATTTTTAAGTTCTGATTTAACTGAAAGGTTACACTTTGATTGACTGTGCTGTGCCCTCCAGTGAATCTTCAATGCCTTGTTTTCCTTTTGCGCCTTTAACTGACTGCAATGTTCTTTCCGCTGCTCCATTTGATTGCAGGTAAAGGGTGGCATAAGCTGTAAATCTATTACCATGCTCTTACAATATGTCTTGAATTCTTTTGACCTGAACTGAGGTCCATTATCCACAACCAGTGTCTCCGGTAACCCATAAGCTGCAAACTTGGCTCTTAGACATTCAACTCATCAATTCCACCTCCACCCACTTAGAATATGCATCTACCATGATAAGCATCTGTCTTTGGTCCCTTTCTGCAAAATCACTGAGAACTCGTTCCCATACCCTACTAGCGGCTGGCCACGGCAAACATAATCCTTTTGGGTTTTTGGGTCGTGACATTTGCCATGGAGCATACTGCTTCACTACGATCCAACTGCCAGATCCATTACCCATTCACCCCACAATAGGCAACCCTGCTCAACTGTCAGTTTGTCCTTTTGTACGAATTGTTTCAGCCTCTCATCCACCATTGCCAGCCACCCATGCATACTCCTTCAGCAGCTTCAATATGTCATCTTGTTCCGTGGCCGCCTAATCTGAGCAGGCTGTAGCGGTGTGTTATGGACCACGCTTGCAGAATAGACTTGGTGCTCTACTGGTTCTGAACGTGGAAGCAGCAACCTCGACAAGGCATCTGCATTCCCCATTTCAAACCCTCTTCAGTACTGCACCTCATAGTTGTAACCAGACAGTAACAATGCCCAACGTAGCATCCTAGCTGCTGCTAAACAGGGTACATCTTTAGTGAGTCCTAGAATCAAAACTAATGGCTGATGGTCTGTATACAGCACAAATTTAGGTCCATACAAATACTTGTGGAATTTTTTTCAATTTAAAAATTATGCTCAAGGTTTCTTTTTGTAACGGACAATAATTTTTCTCTGCCTTTGATAGCGTTTTTGAAGCAAAACAAATGGGCCGCTCCGTACCATCGTCCATCCTATGAACAAGCACAGCTCCCACTCCATACTATGAGGCATCACTTACAACAACAAGAGGTTTCTTGGGATCATACGGTATAAAAACTGGAGTTTGCAAAATCCATGCATTACTGGCCTCAAAAACTTGCTGAGATTGATCCATCCAGTTCCATACTACACCCTTACTCAGTAAATCATAAAACGGCCACAAGTGACTTGCCATGTGAGGAACAAACTTGGAGTAGAAAGTGAACAGACCTACAAATGCTCTCAATTCTGTGACATTTTTTTGGCACGGGAACCTCTTGAATTGCTTCCAATAAGTCTACAGCTGGTTGAATTCTAATAGAATTGATATGGTAACCCAATGCTGTTACTTCTGATTCCAGAATTTGCATTTTTGTGTGTAAACCCTTACTCCATAACTTTGTAGCTATTTAACACACCCTCTAGCGTCTGACTGCACTCCTGTATCAAGGGTCCCATTATCAAGATGTCATAAAGATACATAACTATGCATGGAATTTGTTGTAGGATCTGCTTGATCCCTGCTTGGAAAATGCTGGGCGGAGAACACAATCCATATGGCATCCGCCCGTACTGGTGCAATCCCTTATGTGTATTAACTGCCAGTACCTCACATACTTCTTCCCCTACTACCAACTGCTGATATGCATTTGATAGGTCCAATACACAAAACCCTTTCCCTTGCCCCATGGAAGCAAATATGTCTTCAGCGCACAGTAATGGATGATGTTCTGGTTCCACATTGGGATTAACTGTCTTTTTGAAATCAGCACATATCCCAAGTCCTCCATCTGCCTTAGGAACTACCACCAATGGACTAGTCCACCTGTTATGAATGATATTTTCCAACATGCCTACCTTTTAGAGTCTGTCCAACTCCTCTCCCACTTTGTACCAAATAGCATACGGCACAGATCTCGCCTTCCGGAAAACTGGTACATAATTATTTTTTAATACAAAAGTTGCCTGTATCTTACGAATCTCCCTAAATTCACTCATTGAACACCTCCGCATATTTATGCGCGAGTTTCTGTACTACTACTTCATATTCCCGCATGCAATCTAGGGACGGGTCCCTCCCTAAATCATTTACAGCCTTAGGAATTATTGCTTGACCCATCCTCCTTGTACTGTTTGTCCACTGACACAGCAAATATTGTTTGCCAGTCCCACCCCATCAGTGATGGTAACCGCCGTTAGCCCGAGCCCACCACTAACATTGCTAGCTTCCGAGCTTGATTGCCATGTTTTACCCATACCTCAATAGTCCCTTTCAGCGGCAACTGCTCCCCAAAATATGTCCTCAACTAAATATCTGCCAATTGCAAAGGAATGTCTGGCCAATTTAAGGGAAACTGCTACCCCTGTATTTATTTCCATGGTTAACAGTTTTCCCGACACCGCCATTGTTATTTTATATGTTCCCTTCACTTTGTTTATCAAGCGCCACAAGTCCATAACATTCTGTCCCAACACTCTATTCTCCTCTTTACCTTTTCCTTCTCTCGTCTCTCAAGCTAGTCACACGTTCGTTCTATAACCATACCAACTTCTCCTTTGTCTGGTATCGCAACCATTGTCGAATCTGGAACAACTTTTGTTGTTTTTCTGCCTGCTCTATCACAGTAGCCTTCTCGTTCACTTTCTCAAAAGTGCAAAACATATCACCTACAGCTAACCACACCAAAGGCCCATACAGGCAACCAGACCAACCATACAGACTGACCATTACTAGCCGCCCATACCAGACGTCCGTTCCAACTATGGAGGCCATCCAACCAACCAACTAGACCAGCAACCACATCGACCAACTATACTGGTCCAGGACTGACCCCACCCAAGACTGATGTTGAGGTGGATTGCTGAGGATTCATAGCACCACAATCAACACCCTACGTGCCACAATCAGCACCACAAGCACCACATGCACCATAATCAGCACCACCTGCTCCACAATCAGCACTATATGCTCCATATTCGCTCCGCCTGTTCTGCAATCAGCACTCTATGCTCCACAATTAGCATACCAATTATCTCCGCAGTTATCACCGCACACTCCACAATGGATAAAAATTTTTATACCACAAAAAAACCACGAGACCTCATGGGTGAAGATGGAGGCGACGCCTCCATCTTCAACTTCGCCCTTGACCAGTATGGTTGTTCAATGAGGTTAGCTGGTCTAGTTGGTTGGTTGGATGGCCTTGATGGTTGGTACGAATGTCTGGTATACACAGCTAGTAATGGTCGGTCTGTATGGTTCTTTGGTATGGTTAGCTATAGGTGATATGTTTTGCGAAGATTTTGTGCTAAGAGGTTACTACGAGATTCGTATTAGTTGACTTTTTTCGAGATTGGTCGTCATTGTCTGTTGGTACAGATGGATGATCTTGCCCATTTTTATAGTCAGTTTGGCAAGAATTGGTCTCGTCAGGAGTTGTTCTTAATTGAAGTTAGTCTTGGTGCAGTCAGTCATTGGCTAGTATGGATTGTTTGTCTGGTCGGCTGGTATGGCCCTTAGTTATGGTCTGCTGGTAATGGTCAGTTTGTATGACTGGTCCGCATTTACGGATGTTATGGTTGGCTGATCTTGACGGTCGTTAGGTATGGATGAATCAAATGGTTTGAAGGTGTTGTTTACTGTNCGTTAGGTATGGATGAATCAAATGGTTTGAAGGTGTTGTTTACTGTCATGGCTGTTTCGTATTTTAAGCTGGCACTGTTGGCTTGTATAGTTGACTCATATGATTGGTTTTCGTGGATGCCTGGTATGGTAGGTTCGTTTGGCTGGCTAGTATGAGCAGTTCACATTGTTGTTTGGTAACTGGTGGGGTAGTACAACACATCTCACAGCCTGATGTGACTTCATAGCCTGAAGTGGCCTTATTGTAAGCCTGAATGTTAATTGGAAATCCTGAGCTGCACTCCCCTAAACTGCTCAGAAAGATGTCTCCTGTTTATACCTTAGCGGCTCAGGTACAAGAGTAGTAGCCTTGGTCAAAACCTGCGGCACCAAGTTGTCGATAATCTGTTGTTTGGAATGACTGTTTCAAGTGGATTGCTTGTATGGATGGTTTATACTTTTGGTCTGTATGGATTGTTTGTATGGTCCCTTTGTATGGCAGAGTAACATAGTTGCATTGAATGACTGGTATGGTTGGTTCATGGAGGGTCTTGCCCATTGGTATCTCTAGTTTGTCTTGTTGGACTGTAGGTCTGGTTGGGTGGAATGGGTGAATGGTATGGGTGATTTGTATGTTCAGTTGATATAATTGGTTTGTATGGTTGGCTGGTATGAATAGTGTGTATGGTCTGTCTGTATAGTTGATCAGTCTGGTTGGGCTATTTGTATTGTCAAATGGTATGCTCCTTCAGTGTGGTTAACTGTATGACGCTATTCCCCACCTGTGGTATACAGGATGGTTCATAGGGTCGGAGTTAATTCCTCCAGGCACTGACTATAAGGTGCCTTGAAGGTTGAGGGTATATCAATAAGGTAGTCTTTCGGTGTTTAACTTTACTGGATGGATATATTGCCTCGAGTTTAAACATACAGAAATACTTCCGAGGTGTGGTACTCTATTTTGGCTAACTCGGATTAACTGTGGGCGACATTGTGGGGGAGAGGGGGCTTCTTTGGACGACAACTTGATACTTAACTCTGCTGGTAGTGCTTGGTATGTTGTCGGCTGTGGATGAGATCTGGTGATGTGGGCGGCCTTGGAAAAGGCCCGCGTTTGGTGCCGTCTCCCCTGGACTGCTGCTCTAGGTTCGTTCCTCGACGCTCTCCTCTCATTCCGACGTCATCTCGCAATTTCCCGATGCAACTGATTCTCTCGGCGCGGTGATAATGAAATGTTCCCCTCTTCTCGGGTAAATTGGCTTATATCCTTTCTCGACTCCCTCCCTAAGTTCCTACACGTGTCTCTCTTGTTGGGGGAGGGGGGAGGTGGTGACCTGCAGTACAAAGCACTTCTAACACGTGCCATGGTTCGTGAAGGNCCTAAGTTCCTACACGTGTCTCTCTTGTTGGGGGAGGGGGTAAGGCGCAGTATAACAAACACTTCTTACACGTGCCTTGGTTCGTGAAGGTTGGGAGGGGGGGAGAAGGTGGTGGCCTGCACCCTGAAATTTACCCTGTCAACTTATTCTTCTGCAGTTTGGCTACAAGGGTGGTAGGGGTGAGGAGTGTTCGTGGCACCCCTTTCAATTTGTCAGCCGTTTTCTCTGGCGTAAAGCTAGAGTTGTTCTTGCTTGGCTCTGCGATTTCTCCCGCTTTCCTACATATTTACGTAGCGCCCTCTGGGTGCTTCAGCAATATGCCAGCTCTTACTCAGCACAACCTTGGCACGTGTAACTGCAATTCGTTCTGGCTGTCCACGTGCCTCGTGACACGTGTCAACTGGTAGGCGCTCGTGGGTGGGTCAACGAGGCTTCTACTACCAATATGCGTTACACGTCATGTATGCTATATGTTTTGCGAAGTTTTGCAGATATTTGCAAAGATTTTGTGTGAAGAGGTAAGTAATGAGATTTGTATAAGGCTGCATTTTCTAGTAATGGACAGTCTGTATGACTGGTCGACAGGCCAGTATTAGCGGTTGTTATGGATGGCTGAGCTTGATGGTTGTTAGACTGGATGGCTGGAACGGTTGTTTGGTATGGGCAGTTCCAATCGTTTGGGGATGTGGTTGACTGTCATGACTGTTTTGTATTTTAAACTGGTATTGTTGGTTTGTATAATTGGTTCTCATGGAAGCCTGGTATGGTTGGTTTGTATGGCTGGCAAGTATGAGCTGTTCATATGAATATTTCAAGTTGGTACAGATGGTTTGTATGGATGGTCTGTTCGAATTGTTCGTTTAGTCCCTTCATATGGCTGGTATGGTTGGTTCGTATGGTTGGTCTTGCCAATTGGTATCTCCAGTTGGTCTTGTTGGGCTGTTGGTTTGGATGTTTGGTATGGATGATTCGTATGTTTGGTTGAGGTTGCTGGTTGGTCTCGCTCATTGTTCTACTCAGTTTGGCAGAAGTTGGTCTCAGCAGGTCCTGTCTTGGGTGGTGTCATTCTCAGGTGAAGTCAGTAATTTGCCAAGATTGATCATCAGTATGGTTGGTTGGTATGGTCCTTTGGTATGTACAATTGTAGGCGAGATGATTTGCGAAGAGTTTGAGAAGATTTGCAAGGATTTATGATAATTTTTTGTGATACATTTTTGCGAAGATATTAGCAACAAGATTTGTATTAGGCTACTTTTTTCGAGACTGGTCATCATCGACTGTTGGTATAAGTGGATGGTATGGTTGGTTGGCCATTTTCCACTGTTCTACTCATTTTTGCAGAAATTGGTCTTGGCAGGAACCATTCTTGGGTGGAGTTAGTCTCTTCAANGGGGGGGGGGTCATCATGAAGTTGGTTGATTGCAAGGGTAGATGGTGAGGGGGACGAGCTAAGATGAATTATTGGTTGGGTTGGGGAGGGGGATGGCCACATGCATGAATGTTGATGGCAAGGTAAGTGAAGTGAAGAAAGGTGTGTGTTCGAGAGGTAGGTGTGTGAGCATGTGTGGAGGGGGGTATGTGTGTTACGTAAAGTCGGTAATTCGCTTTGGTGGTCATAAGATTGATTGGTTATATATATATATAGCAAATTAAATGAAGAAGTGGGGATTCAATCGACTGCTGATCGTTTTACCTGGGAGTGGCTGTGCTTTGCCATGTGGTTTAAGAGACCAATACTTCCTTTCAGTAGCGACCATTAAATAAATCATTGGGCAGGTACAACAATCAAACTTTTAGGGTTACACACATCTGACTTGGTTTTTTGTATTAGGTATGTAATTTTTTCCTTAATAATTTTACATTTTTTTAAAATATTTTAAATTTTAAATTTTATTTTAAGGTTAAGGTTGCCAACATTCAACGTGAAAGTTGGAATCAGTAATATAATATGTTAATTTATTTTCATGAATTTATTCAATTTTTGCAATTCTTCTTAATTTTTGTATGATTGGTAGATGCAGGGAAGGGGGTGATGGTTAGGGTGGTGTGGTAAGTTGGAGGAAAGAGTGAGATTACATTATATGTTCTTTAATTTTAATAATAAATTTTTCAATTTTTTGTACCTGTGAAGGTGGTGGTGAGGTTTGTTGGTTAGGGTTGTGGGGTGAGCAGAAGGGTGAGTAGAAGTTCAACAATTTTTAGAATTAATTTTTCGATTTTTTGTGATTTTTCTTAACATTTTATAACTGGGTGAGTGATGGTGAGAGGTGAGGTGAATTGGTTAGAGTGGCGAAGGTGAGTGGAAGGGAATATTGAGGTAACATTCTATGTTCCACGATTTTTAGAAACAATTTTTTGCAATTTTTCTTAATTTTTTATGACTGGATGGGTGGTGGTGAGGGGTGTTGGTTAGTGTAGTGGGGTGTGTGGGTGTCTAACATTAAATGTTCCTCAATATTAGTAAAATAGGAGATACTCCATGTTTGGAGGGTGTATCATCGCCAAAAGGTTTGGAAATTAACGATATGGGAGCTCTCTGGTGGTAGATTCTGAAAAAGAAATAATCAGCACACACTAGCAGTCAATGGGTGATGCAATTGATTGGTTCAGGTAAGGGGTTCATTTGTTATGTAGAGTTAATTATTAATTGGTGCAGGTGGTCGGCAGATTGACAGACTATATAGTAAATGAAATAAAGAGGTGGGGTGTTTTAGTCATCTGCTGGTCTCCCTATCAAGAGGTGCTGCGTGATCCGACATCTGTACAAGAGTCGAGTACTGAAGTGGATGCAGTGAAGGTGACAAAAACTACAAGCAAATCTTTGAAGTATTTTTTTTTGGAAATGTAATATTTAAGTATTATTATCTGCATTATTATATATTTAATTAATTTATACATATATGCTCTGTTCTAATTTATTTGAAATTTTTTTTCAAACATTTGTTGGAACTACTAATATTTTTGTGATTTTTCATGATTTTTTAAGACTGGGTGGATGCAGTGAGGGGGTAGGTGTGTTGGTTAGGGTGGTAGGGTGAGCAGGGGGTCTAACATGACATGTTCCTTAATTTTTAGTGTTTTTTTTTTGGTTGTTGANTTGAGTGGGGGGTGAGGTGGGTGCTGAGGTGGGTGGGTGGTAGATGCGGGATGTTCAGAGGGGGTGGACCTGGCTCCGAGTCTTGAATCCTATTTTACTGCTCTGAGGATTAAGAAGCTCATTCTGCTAAAAGCCTCGAATCCTCTTACTCCTCTGACGGCTTTTTGGCTCTTGCATCGTGGATCTTCAAATCCACTTTGCTAATTTTTCTATTTTTTGGAAATTTGTTAGTGAAAAGCAATTTTTTGGTCAAATAATTCATTATTTCTGAAGTGATTTTGGGGAAGAAGGAATTTTCGAAGGCCTCACAGGATATTTTGAGGAAAACTGGTCACTTTGATCCCTCGCTGCGACATCAACCAAGATGGCAGACGGCTCCAAGCTCTGAATCATGACATCCACGCCCCAGAAGGAACATATATATGCTCTACTCCTGTTGTTTTTAGTTTTCTTCCAATTGGATCCTAAGTTCTTTAAAAGTTTTATGCTTTTTGCACTGGCCCTAAAATTAATGGCTTTATGTAGCTTCTGCCTAATTCCTTCCACAGTTGGTGCACATGTTTCCATTCTATAAAAATCGTACACAATTCTTCTTAAGATGCACTAGTCAAAATCATCTAATGAAGTACAGTGGAACCGCGTTATAACGATAGTTGACAATGGCAAAATAAATTATCGCTACAGCGAGTTATCGTTATAACAAAATTAGCTGCGGGAGGGAGTTAGTTGCCTACCAATCAGTGCACTACTTCACTCCTTGCCTCTCTTTCACCTACCTCTTCTTCTCCTGTCTCGCGCCCCTTCCCACCCCTCACTTTCCAAACATAAGGTTCTTCAGTGGTCCACAAGGAAGTGACACTTTAAGCAGGAAAACACTATAAGAGAGAAACACAAAAATTTAAGAATCTGTACACCAAAAGATATAAAATTATGCACCATAATAAACACACAACTTTATAAAATAAACAAAACTAATATTTTTTTAAAATACTAAATCTTTTATGAAATTTGATCTGATTGCACATGTCAAAATTAGAAAGACAGAAAATCCACACTGTATTTGTGTTGTGTTATGGTGGGTCACCCTCCTATTTAACAACCTTCCACTGGTGTGTGTCAGGCATGTCATCTTGTTCGCCTAACAAAAGAGAAAGGGAGAAAGAGAAAGGAAAGCATGTGGCTGTAAAAAACATTCACTCCCTCCCCTTGCTAGGCGACTGACCTTCATCAATGTCAAGCTGGTAGATTATCTCAGCAGGGTGGAGCTTGGGATAAAAACTACAAACTTTGTTTGAAATACAGTGTAAGTTGAGCATTTTTTCCATTGAGGTTTTCCTTTCCCAGCCTGCTTCTTTCCAGGGGAAAAATTTCAAAAGGCAGGCACATGTGAATATGTAATGAAATACTTTCAGTTGTGAATTGAAGTTATGTGAAATGGCTGGAGACAAGAAATAAATTACTGAATCTGAAACAGTTTGCATTATTCGCGGGAAAATAAAAACATTATTTCCGGGAATATTTGTTATTGTTCTTTTGGAGAAACATTCCGGACCAGAAAAATCATGAATTATAGACGGGACAACCCTTTAAACGGGAACCTTATAAGCGGGTCCTACTGTATCATAAATAATGTAGCATTGTCTGGCAACCGTTAAGATGCAATCATGCTTTTCCCCTTACACGCCATGCAAGTGGCAATGCGATGGCTGCTAGCATATCGCCGCCACCATTCCCCTCCCTAAAATACATTTTTTCCAGCATACTCCTCTTTTCTTGACCACGACTAGCTCTACTCCCATTCGTACCTCTCCCCTNATTATAGACGGGACAACCCTTTAAACGGGAACCTTATAAGCGGGTCCTACTGTATCATAAATAATGTAGCATTGTCTAGCAACCGTTAAGATGCAATCATGCTTTTCCCCTTACACGCCATGCAAGTGGCAATGCGATGGCTGCTAGCATATCGCCGCCACCATTCCCCTCCCTAAAATACATTTTTTCCAGCATACTCCTCTTTTCTTGACCACGACTAGCTCTACTCCCATTCGTACCTCTCCCCTCTCCCCANTTTCCCCTTACACGCCATGCAAGTGGCAATGCGATGGCTGCTAGCATATCGCCGCCACCATTCCCCTCCCTAAAATACATTTTTTCCAGCATACTCCTCTTTTCTTGACCACGACTAGCTCTACTCCCATTCGTACCTCTCCCCTCCGGCCGACGCAAGTGTCGCCGTGCCACACAGATTAACAAAGGCCAGCTTGGGCATGGCAAATGGCAACGTCACTTGCGATACGACGTGCTTAAACATTTAAAAAATACGAGTTTACAAATGTTCGTATCGCTATAGCGAAAGGCTTCATTAACAGATTTGCGTTACAAATGAAATAATTACCTTTCAAATGATAGGAAAAATGACGGTGGGTTTAAAAACTATCGCAATAGCGGACGTGATGCTATAGGCCATACTCGTTATAACGCGGTTCCACTGTAACAGTTTTTTTTACGGTTTGGGTTTTTATTTGAAGTCGAGAATGATGTGTTACCTTCATTTTGAATGTCCTTCTCTTCTTTTTTAATTTTACCCACTGTTCTTTCCCTGACACCAGTAGCACAAGCTGTTCGAACTTGTACTCTTTCGACTAGAATGCTGAATGTCCCATTCCTAGCTCGCTCTTCCATAAGCTTTAAACATTATGCACAATTTCTCTGGACTGGCTATGCAAAAAACGTCCCTTCAGTTTCAGCAATACTGGTGGCATTGTGCTGCTCACAACCAGATTTATCAAATGAAATTATTTTCATGAACAATATGACACAATAAGAAATATGTCATATTTGAAGCACCATGATCAGACTGCAGATGCTACACAAACATACTTTTAGCACTGCTAGTAGCATCTGTCCTGTTGCTAGTATGACACATATACCTGTGATGACACCCTCAGGAATGCTGTGAAAGGGGGCGAATATGATGAGAGAAAGGAGGAAAAACTGCTTATTATAACCATCACTCACAGGCACAGCGACTTGGCGACCACTGTACTTGGTAGCCATGGTTCCATGGCTGTGCCTACCCTCTAGCTCAACATTGCCAGTGCAATATACACAAGGGAGATAAGCACATTTCATGACCAGTTGCTTCCCACTGATCATCATTTACTTTTGTTGGTACTTTCCCCAAGAACTCGCATCACAGTTGAATGCAGTTCTCATATGCAGTCTGGGGAAAATTATTGTATTCCATAATCAGTTGATTCTTGCTCCTAAAGAACTACATGCATAAACAGGCAACCCTTGACTGTAACTCTTCTCCTCCCCCAACTCACCAAGTGTAATTACAACCTATTTGCTGTGATAGTTTCCAAAGATAATTAAACATCCACTGACAATAAATGTACTTGAAATTCTCAATATTGCGGGTTTACAGGTAACTGAACACTGTTTTAATCATTTGTAAAAAAATCTCTGCACATAACTGAATATGTAAACAATGACCAAGATGGCAGTACATTTTTTAATGTTGTTCTGTGACTAAGTATCTTATCTACGCATAATGTTTAAATTGATGACCATTAAAATTTGCTTTATATTGTTTTACACACATTAAAGGAAATACTGATATAAAATTAACTATATAACAACACACATTTCCAATGACTAGTGATGGACGAGTTTGATATTTTTACAGCTTAGAATTGGGTTGAATGAATCTTGAGTTAAGTCAAGTTTCAAGTTGTATGAAAGTAGAGTCTAGTCAAGTCAAATTCAGAATAAATTTATTCAGTTAAAATCATGTTTTACCATAAATGTAAATGTGTACCTATGTACATGGGTATAACACCCACCCCTCATGACTTCTTCTCTCTCTTATAGTCACACTTTAAGAAAAAGGTTTGGGACTAGTTTCTACCAATAAGAATAATTCTTTGCCTGGGTGATATACAGCATTACGTTTTCCCTCTCGCTGACGAGTGAATGACTGTGGTAGGAATGGTAATGTCAGCCGTGAGCGTGGGTGTAATGTCGATAGAAATTTTTTTTAAAACTGTTACAGGGGTGGAGTGGGAGGGTAGCTTTCAGGTTGGTCCGTCAGCATGTCGCCGGGTAAGCGGACAAGTAGTTCACATTTAAATTTTTTGTTACTTATAGTAGTTATTTTTTTAACACACGTTTTTAATACTTTGTCTGCCACTATACTTTGTGTAAAATGTGTTTTTGTGTCAAGGTCTTTTTATTGAATTTATCGCTTTGGTTTAAAAAGATAAAGAAAATTAGCATATTTATAAAACAATTTAGGGATGTTACAGCATCACATGACTAAATGTGATGAATATGACCAGAATCAAAATACAGCTGTGCATCGATACGATGCACATGGCAGTCAATGTGTTAAAACAGTAATTAGATGAGAAAGTAATGAAAAGTTTACTGTTGCATATTTCTGCTGAAGGTGTGACGCGCCACGAGACAAAAGCTTTTCATGCTTAAATACTGTACATCCTATGGTTGCACATATTTGCGCGTTGTGCTGAGACTGTAACTGTCAACCTTGACAAGTTACCGGTCCCATTATCTGATGTCACTCAGCATTGCAAAGAGGAAGCACTTCACTGGGAAGGAAAATGGCTGAAGTCATGAATATAACATGCACTGGATTATATCAGTCGTACATCACAAACATCAACCAAGTGTCAAGGCATGTAGCTGAGTTAATGTTCTCATTCCGGCACAACTTTAGCAGTTTAGCAAAATAAAATTATTGATTCACGAAAGACAAAAGGTGATTGTTAGGTACGAATATTTGTTGTTTATAACCTAAAAGCACCATGACTCGACTTGCACATTCAGTAGCTCAATGTCTGCTGTAAAAAAACTTGACTCAAGTGACAAGTAAATCTTTGTTGACTCGACTAGATTTTTCGAGACTCGACCCATCACTACTTTACTGTCACCATGCTGATGCAAGGATATTAGCCACTAGGTCCCATGACAGGAGGTTACAAAATGGACAGAACGACGAAATACAAGAAGGTTTTCACAGGTGCAGGTACCAAAAACAGTTTATAACTAGAACTATGGTACACATAACAAGATCCATCCCACCTCCTCCTTGTAGGCCTTCGGCAGCTCCACGAGTAGAATCTCTTCCATGGTTTCTGTGAAACTGGTGAGACGTGTCTTGAGCTGAGCCACATGTGGGGTGGTGTCACCACCCCCCTCCTCCACCTCTTCCAGGTGCTGCAGGCCCCACAAGATGCCGAAGAAGCATGCCGAGATGCAGTATCGCACTGCCTGCCGGCCACCACAATAGTCACACACCCAACCACTTCCAAAAACACAGTACCACTGCCCATAATCTGTTGCTTCATTACATATGAAACTTACTTTACTGTTCGAAACTTCCACAAACAGAAACATTCAGGAATACTAACTGCTAAATGTTTCCAGGAAAAATGATGACATTTTTCATCAAACAGACGTGGTTGCACTACCAAAGCATATAAAAACACTGTAGATAGTATTAATGATTTATAATTAAAGATGAGTTTTCAATAAAAATGAACTGATATTTACAATGTTACAAAGATGCTGATAATTTTTTACAGATTGTTTCATAATTTATATAATTAAAATTTTTTTCATATGAACACACATTTATTCTTATGGTGATGGCAGTACCCAAGTAGTATTGACACTGCTAGAAAAGTAATCATGCTGTCTTGCTGAGTGATTTTCAAGGTGTGCATCTGTAAAATAAAAGTACATAATAAGATTCTAAACGTCTGTCTTACATTTTTATGTTTGGTGGTATGGTGGGTTTTTAATGGCAGTCTAAGTTTGGGTAACATTTGATGTACAGATTTGTTAACCGGGATAAGCAGGCAAATAATGTGACAGTTGACATGGGTTGCACATAGGGATGTGTAGCGAAATTTTCACCAGACAATTTCCTTCCGAAACTTCCACAAATTGAAAATTTCAACCTCGTATGTAAACTTTTTTTAAAAAAAAGTGAAAACTTTGGGAAACATTGCATTTTTAGCACTGTATGTATTACTATTTTGAGTTCATTTCCCAAAAAAACTGCAGTTTAAAACTCTTCTCAAATAAAAAAAGATAAAATGCTTCCTAGTTTACCACAAAAGTTAATTATCATGTCATCTTTAAGCTTGTCACTATTCACTCAATGAGATATATTGCTTCCATTCCCATCCCTCCTGCCCTCCCAACATCGAACTTGGTTCTTACATTTTATTTACAATCATCAGACAGTGACTGTCTTATTCAGCAGTTTTGCTATGCATGCTATAGAAGAAACACAAAACGTAACACAAGGTACTGGTCTTTGGATTGTTAATGAAAGAGGCAAAATTGAGAGATGCACTTAGTGAAAAGATCTCTGTAGGCATCCACAGCTGTCAAAAATAGCTGCTACACCGATATTTTTCAGCACACATGGTAGGATACACACAAAACTGGGTAGGTAAATAACATTCATCGTATACAACTGGAAATTGTTTTTCCATGCCAGAGATGAGTAGGACTCTGAAGGATTTAAGCCAAAAGATTCACTTACAGTTACTGTAGAGAATCAGAAACTACAGAAAAAAAAAACTACCTGAAAGTATTTCAACATTAAAAAGACAGCACTTCTTGTTCAAACAATGCAATAGAAAATATGCTGGAGCAAAACAGTGTTAGAATGGATGAAGGGGAAAAAGGATTGGTATGTGCATGTCCACATTGTATGTGTGCATGTGTGTGTGTGTGCGCATGCGTGCACGCGCACGCTTGCATGCATGATTCATATTTGGAAATATTGCAGCCTTAGCTTACATCTTTTCTCTGATTACAAACGTAAATAATTGTACTGTAATAGGTAGTTATTTGTACTTTGTTACTAGTTGCTTGTCTTCATTTATCAGTTTATGGTTTAAAAGATTATAATATGTAACTGTATTTTAGAGTCTTACATGATATTGTATTGAAATACTGTACATAAGTAATGACAAAAACATATTGTACAGCTTTCACACACGGACTGTTTCACTAAATTCTGCTAATTTACATTAACTAATTTGTTCCTTCTGTTTACTTTTAATGCTTAAGACGTTTCATCAAATGCAGAAATGTCTACTTATGCTCAGTGGCATACTGCGCCCTCCTATGAACATCACGACCAAGCACAGCAGTACTACAGTAGCTACGGTTTTCTNTGTGTGTGTGTGCGCATGCGTGCACGCGCACGCTTGCATGCATGATTCATATTTGGAAATATTGCAGCCTTAGCTTACATCTTTTCTCTGATTACAAACGTAAATAATTGTACTGTAATAGGTAGTTATTTGTACTTTGTTACTAGTTGCTTGTCTTCATTTATCAGTTTATGGTTTAAAAGATTATAATATGTAACTGTATTTTAGAGTCTTACATGATATTGTATTGAAATACTGTACATAAGTAATGACAAAAACATATTGTAGAGCTTTCACACACGGACTGTTTCACTAAATTCTGCTAATTTACATTAACTAATTTGTTCCTTCTGTTTACTTTTAATGCTTAAGACGTTTCATCAAATGCAGAAATGTCTACTTATGCTCAGTGGCATACTGCGCCCTCCTATGAACATCACGACCAAGCACAGCAGTACTACAGTAGCTACGGTTTTCTCTTTCCCTCACAATGTCTTTATCTTGCATCATGTTGCTCCCTCCATTTTATACACTTTTCATTACTCTCTTGTAAGTTGTGCAATGTCTTCACAAATACTATTTTCTTAAACATTTCAGCAACAACAGTGGGGAATGAAGCAAGGAAGAATTTTTTTATCAAGATTGTAACAATGCTCATAATGAACCAAATACAAATAATAACAAACCAGAATTTGTTTAAAAAAAATTAACAAGTATACTATAAAAAAAGCTGTTTTGATTACCAACAAAAATATAAAAATATATATCAAAAAAATATTTTTAATATACTTGTTAATTGAAGCATTTTCCATTGACTGGTAATTAGGAAGTTTTCCTGCGTGAAGTATTATGCATACCACTGCACAAGATGCAAATCTACAGTGTATTTAGAATTTTATTTTTATTTTCTTTCACATCTTTATATAATTATTAAAAGTATAAGTTGAGCTCATTTTCATGGTCTACATACATGTACATTATTACTTTCTCTGTTTACAGAACTTAAGAACAGGAACGTTTTATGTATTTACTTCTACACAGAATTAAAAATTAATTATGCATAAACGGAAAATATTCATAGTAAAAATATCAATGACAGTTTTGTGTTTCTAAATATTTCAGGTACAGTAATTGTCATATTACTAATGTCTCCTCAAATTTTGTACTTTTGTTTAGGTATCAATAATAAAGAAATCTTGCATATCTAAAGTAGGCTATTGCAGCTACACCAAACTCACTGGTTGTGTCATAATAGTGTAAATGTACAGTAAAATGAATTACTGATGATCTCATGCCATACACACACACCAAATAGTAAATGTCACTGTGAGTCTGTACGATTATTATACAAAATAAAAACAAAGTTTCCCAAATTTTCCTTTTTTTGGAAACTTTCTGATGCATAAATTATGGACATTTACCCATCTTGTAACAAAGAGAACTAAGTCAGTCTCTCACCATATATTAGCTTGTCACCTTACTCCCCTGTGAATATCCGCATCACACTGTGCAGTCAACTCTCTCTCTCACCAAACTTGCCTACCATGACAAGAGTAAGGTTCTTAAATGTGCAAGCATAAAGCACTTGTGCAAGATACAAGTATAAATCAAGCAAATGTAAACACTGGCCCAAGCCCTGACAGAGATGTAAACAGCAAATGAAAATTCCTTCCTACCACGAGAGACCACATCTAGCCTTCCTTGCCCAAAGTCAAAAAATTTGATATGGCTCGTCTTCCTGGCCATAATATTTCAAAAACGTAAAAATTTATATAACAGTTAAATTTGAAAAACAGTGTAGCGTGCACCAGGATTAGTGCTACCAGCTATTAGTTGCCATAACAACATAATGAAATGTAACCAACTTCTTTCAAAAAGATAAACATTGTCATGATAAGTACTTAACATATTAAAAAAACTCAATTCTTAGCAACAACAGAAATTACTATTTAACATTCAAAACAAAATTACTAATTCAAATAAAATTATGTTGATAACATTGTGGTGTGTTAAAAACCTCTAATCAAAATTATTGTCCACAATTTTTATTCCGAAGAATCAAACAATAATAAAAATTTAATAAATTTCCATGTTACAATGGTGGCTGGCGTTCAATACTTCAAGTTTGTTAACAGAATACACACATTAAAAAAAAATCATTTGCAGAGGAAAATATTTTTAAAAGACAAAAGTGGCTTAAAAATACTTAAGCCAGATATGTATAGAATACATAAAAAATATTTTAAAATATAGCATATTATTTATGTAGTATGCATGTTTTTAATATAATTTTTGAGCACAATTAGGCAAAAAAGGTAGGACAATTTCTACTATAAATACAGCCAAGATTATATGGTATTATTTTAATAAAAATGTTGCCATTAACAATTGTAGAATTTGTCTTTATCAATATAAAATAGTATTTACTATGTGTGCATCAATATGTACTTGCCAAATTCAGTTGCGATGACTTTAGGTTACAACAATAAGTAATTACAAGGAAGATATTTTAGTTCAAAATGATTTTAANGTGAGGCAGAAATAATATTTAAAATATCGCTCAACTAGCCACTGCCCGGAACATTACAACATGTTCTATACATTTTTAATACTGTCCGGACTTTTTGTCAAAATCACCAGAAGAGAGGTTTGCTGTAGCCAAACAAGCTAAGTATGTTTGAACTGTTTACGTAGTGCACATGTGGCCAAGGACTGTTCATCCTTGTCAAATTGTAGAAAATGATGTGCAAGGCACCACACACTACTTCATTTTGAGGAAACACACAAGAATTTTAAGGACACATCTTCCGAGCCATCCGAAAGTGCTCAACTGCCATCCACATCTGATAATGAGCATCAAGATGATGTACCAAGAACTTTCTGTGTTCTAACTTCACAAACATTTGTTGAGCACAACAGCAACCTTTTCGTCAGAGCTGCTTTCAACAGCCATGGTCGATGATGTAACTAATGAGGGCACAATACACGCAGTTCATATGTTGTTGTCTACCATTCAAACAAGCTACATTTCCGAAGCATGTGTTCAGCGCATGGGGCTACCATGTCGAAAAGCCAACTTACATGTTCATTGGTTGACTCATTTGCCACTTAGTTCAGCAAAGAGTGTATCCACATGTATCATTAAGCCTGTTGGTAGAGTCTCATTATCAGATTGATGCATTTGTGATGCCCAAAATCTCGTCCAAGCTACTTGCTGAACAAGTAGATCCTCGCGCATGGGCAAATGTGACCCATCACCAGCTAGCAGATCCTAGCTTTGCTACTCATGGTCCAGTGGACATGCTTCTGGGAGCAGAGATATTTGCATATTTGTTCAGTGGCCATCGGGTTGAAGGTGATACTAGGCAGCCCATCGCCTTGGAAACTGTGTTGGACTGGGTCCTCATGGGCAAGGTAAACATAAGACACTCGGCCAGTGAGCACCACTTGCACTAAAGCCTCAACGTTTCCCGTTTCTTCTGGGTTACAAGCTCCTGCACTGGAGGATGTGGTGAGGCAGTTCTGGGAACTGGAAGAAGTTCCGAAACAAAACCATGTTTTGTATACAGATGCTGCATGCGAGTCTGCTTTCATGTCGACACACAGACAAGATGAGACTGGCAGGTATGTTGTATGTTTACCTCTTAGTGAGCCCAGCCCCAATTTTGGTGAATCTCGAGCTCATGTTGTGCAATGTGTTGAACCCCTGGAGCGCCATTTGAGAAATCAGCCTAATCTCCGTGATGACTATGTGGCTTTTATGCATAACTATTTAGACAATGGCCATATGGAATTAGTTGATTCTCCCCCTCCTGGTTGTCATGATATATACTACCTTCCTCATCACATTGTCAGTAAACATGATAGTACCACAACAAAACTTTGTGTCATCTTCAATGGCTCAAAGAAAGCCAGCAGAGGTGTTAGTCTCAATGATATGCTTCTTTCGATTCCTAAGCTACAGACGGACGTAATAGAACTTCTACTGCGCTTTCGCTGTCATCCAATTGTCTTCACTGGTGACATCAAGCAGATGTACCGGCAAATTACAGTTCACCAAGATTAATAGCGCATTGTGTGGAGGTGGTCACCATGTTTCCACACTAATCCCACACCCAGCTGTCCTACAATAGGAGAGCTGCCTGCATCCCGTGTTCAGCAAATAAGGCGCTTTGATCTCAATGGTTTGAACTATGATGGTCCCTTACCAGTCACCATGCACCGAGCTCGGGTTTTCAAGTGCACAAAGGCCTACCTTTGTTTGTATGCATGGAAACTAAGGCGCTTCATCTTGAACTTGTTTCTGATCTGTCTACGGAAGCATTTTTAGCTGCACTTTATCACTTTGTTTCGCAACGGGTCCACCCAGCTCACCACTACAGTGATTATGGGCACAATTTTGTTGGATCTCAACAACAGTTGGCATCATTGTATCGCTTCACTCAATCCTCTGAGTTTGCAGCTGGAGTGATTAGTGTACTAACCCATGAAGGCATTACCTGGCATTTTAACCCACCTGCAGCCCCACATAATGGTGGGTTATGGGAAGCAGCCATAAAGTCAGTAAAGAAACACCTTCACCAAGTCACTGGTCAACAAATACTGCTGTATGAGGAGCTGTCCACGGTTCTGACCACAATTGAAACCATGCTGAACTCACGACCATTGTATGAAACGAGTCCAGATCCATCTGAACTGGAGACCCTCACTCCTGCTCACTTCTTGGTTTCCCAGCCCCTAACTACACTTCCAGAGCCTGATCTGACACAGGTGAACTTAAATCAACTAAACCATTGGCAGCTGGTGCAATGCATAACGCAATATTTTTGGTAATGCTGGCAGAAAGAGTATCTGAACACTCTGCAACAAAGGAGCAGGTGGACAAAGAAGGGTTGTCTTCCTAAGACTGGGGAGTTAGTGTTGATCAAGGAGGATAACACTCCTCTAACATGGCAGTTGGCCCGCATCATTAATTTTCATCCGGAAACAGATAGCATTCCTCGCATGGCTACTGTGCGGACAAGCACTGGAATGCTGCAACGTCCACTGGTCAAGCTGTGTCCTTTGCCCATTGCTGAGGATAACTCTCCAGCTGCTGAGTCTTCTGACCTGCAACTCTAGGTCTGCCAAGTGTGAAGAAAGTGCCTAACCTAATGGAGTTAGCCTGTGCTAACAAGGTGGGCAGAATGTTATGTGTAAATAGTTGTGTTAGTGAATAAATCTTGAGCTACAGTGATTTGTACCGTTCTTGTAATCAAATCAGAGAGTCACAACAAGATAACCGCCATGACCCGGTCATGTTGTCGTGCATACTCGTGTATTGTAAATAATTAAAGGATGTGGAAACAACAACTTTGATGTACTTTTGTCTTTCGTTGGTCCTCCGGTTTGAGAATCAAATCATACGTAACATCGCTTTCATTTCTATTCAGCATATAATCTTGCCTCTAACTATAAGGAATCTTTGATATCCACAAATGTACCTGAAAATATTCAATTTGCATCAAAGGGAATTAGCAGATTTGCATGGCCTGGGTCAACTCAACTTTCACAACTACAGAGAAGCAAAATAGAACAAGCCTTATATAATCTGAGGAAGTATCCGTTTTATCTAGGGATGGGTCGGTTCGGTTCTTTGGTTCCAATTTATACTGGTTCTTAAGGTTTGACTCGGAACCGGTTTTACGTTAATAACTACTCAGATCCCATTTCTAAAAAGCAATAAATTTACTGCAAACCTCTGTCCTTACAAAAATAACTACCTCCTGTATAGCCCTCCCTTTTCCCTAAAAATAAAGGAAAAAAATTCTGGGTTGCCTGCCATACATGAAAAAAAATTATGGAGTGGTAGTTGTAAACTGTTTGGTGATCACGCCTCTCCATTCTCTGTCTTTATCACTCAGCCTGCCCCTGTAAGCAACACTGCTAGCCAATGGATACATTTCTCCACGCCTTCTTTGTTTCCATGTAAGGCAGAGAATAGCCGTGTCAAGGGGGCTGGAGAAGGGAAGAAGGTATGTTTCTTTTAGAGGTGTGGCATTCCAATGGCAAAAAAAACCAGCAGGTCACTGCATAAAAGAAGCAAAAAAAAAAAGGAAGGGGGCCCGCCCTGTCACTACCTAAAAGAAGGAAAAAGAAAAAATGGAGCAGGTCACCCACTGGAGTTGTTGACATTCTTTTAATGACCATAGGTTAAAGCCATGCCACTATGTTTAGGCTTTTGGCACTGCGAATTATTTAGTTAAAGTATTTTCCAAACATATCACAATCACCACCTATTAATGTAAAATAATAATAATAATAATAATTTGTTACATATTTACTAACCTTAAATAAATTTAATACAAGTTTATCTGTATACATTAAATCTTATCTTCACACTTTGTTATTGTTCTATTCTTTGGTAGGTTAAATAAAACATTTAATGAATTTTACCTGCATTGGTTGAATAAAGTTGCAAGCAAAATGCAAGTATTCAAAATGGAACCGAATACTGGAACCAATATTTAAATTGTAGAATCGGTACCGGAACCGGAACCGATATTTTTTGTTATTCGACCCATCCCTAGTTTTATCATTACAATATATAAGAAAAAACATCAAATTCTCCAAAGTGCTGTAGTATAAGATACACACTAACCAAATCTGTGTTATAATTTCATGATTTTCTATACACTGTAAAAAAAATGCAAAAAAAAAAATTCTGCATCATTTACAAAAATTTTGATTATTTTCACATTACCACAATGATAAAATTTACAGGTCTGCATTTATATTGAGTCTATTCATTACACAAACTGACAAAGTCACAAAAAGAAAACTATTTTTTTAAATTATATATTACATACAATACATTAACAGTAAATTTAAAAAATAATTTTACCTATAATAGCTACTAAGCCGAGAAAATAGTATGTCCAAATGATAACACCATGGGGAAACATGGTCAAAAAGGGTTGATGTGGAGTTACTGAAAACAAAATTTATTGTTTTTCTGACAGCAAATAGTAAGAAAATGTTAACAGTATGATAAACTTACTTCTTCTGGAAGCACCTTCCTTCCATCCTTTGCTTCATCTATATTCTGGTAAAGGGAATCCCAGATGTTCCACTGGCCCACATTATGGCACTGAGAGAAGATTGAGATCTTCTTGATACTTGTCAACACACTGAATGTCACGTCCTCATCAGGAGTTTCTTCCTGTAAGGCAAATACATACGGAATAACATTTAAACACCATTAAACGTGCTTTTTCACACATGGTCCCAAACCTGCCTTATAGCAAAATGGGCTTTTAAAAAATAAAAACTATGACATTATGTTAATTTTTGAAACCAAAACCAAATTCACCCCATTAAAAAAAGATGCCAATTTTTAAAACTGTAAGGAAATATACCGCTGACTCAATTAGTCATTAGCTTCAAGCGTCTAACTTTGTCGACAGGTACATGTAGGTAGCCAGTGTCTGTTTTTCCCCTGGAAAGCAGGTTGCTCCATTAATGGGTTATTTTTATTGGTTGAAGGTAAACTTTGCCCAGAAAATTGTTCTAACAGGTAACTTTATCACCCTCTGGATGCCCTTCTGCAAGGTTGGCTTCAGTGAGTGCACGGTAGATGCCATGACAGGGCATAGCTGGTCGTAGGCAGGAGTCTGAGACTTTAGCGAGGTAGACAAGAGAGGGTAAACGGCCTGCGGAACATTAAAAGAAGCCCGGAAGGTACCACTCGATGATCCGAGAAGCACAATTCTTAATCAAGTTAGTTGTACTTGGAAAAGCAGTGTCCCTTTGTTGTGCAGATTCTGCCTCAAGGCGGTATGTAGACTGGAAGCAGTTGCGTTCTGCCCTGCAGCATGACTAGCTTGATCCAAGGTGATCTTCTCTGCCTTCTGCCACCCAGTCAAATAACATGGCATTAGAGAGACAGAAAGAGAGATGGAACTTGGGTGGAAGTTCGTTCGGTCAGATTGTAGCACAAACCGTTACAACGTAAAACAGGGTATGCAAAAGGTGGCTGTGAAGGCAGGACTCCCGAAGAACTGGAACTTCTCTCACTGCCAGTGCCTGTGGAATGACATTTGGGTCTCCTTTGAAACTAGCTGAGGAGGGCAACACAATAGCCAACACCCAGATTCCTCCTAATGTGGGGTGAACAGTAATTTTTCCTGCAAGTACCCAAGAAGGTAGATATAATGTCAGCAACCAAGTACTCCATCGAAAGAAATAGTGGCATGACCCTACGCCCTATCTCTGTGATCAGGAAGGCAGCAATACTGCCACTGCCTAGGATCCCAGCACAGAGATAGGACATTGCGATACTCTGTGCATTGTGCAGTTTTAAAATATGTCACAAATATTTTAACATGCTTTAAAAATACTACTATCAAATTACTCATGCTAAAGGCTTTCAAGTTCTCAGGGTGTGGTACCATCATAGTACGGCTGTCAAAATATCAATAAATTGGTTGGTGCATCCTCTTAATGTTTCCTTCTCCCAAATAGGGAAGTGTTGGTATACATCACCCTCTCGCCACCCCCTCAAACAACAAATAGGGAAATGTTGATATACATCGCCCTCTCCCCACCCCCTCAAACTATTAAGTCTTGCAGTACCCACAAACCTTTTCACCCACCATGTTTTGGTTGGTTGTTTAATTATCATGCAGTGTTGTGTTGTATTCATGAAGCAAAGGAGGAGAGGAGAAGCATACCAATTAGTAACAGCTGGGGTGGAAGAGGGAGGTTGAGACACAAAGTATGGGTGAGAAATAGGAGGGAGGATGGAGAAACCTGGATTTGTGAAAACTTTGCTCTTTGTTAATGGGAGAATAAGTGTGTTACTGTCAGGGGAGGGGTTGAAAAATGGGGGAAGGGGAGAAGGGATAGCTGGGCGATGACAATTAAGTGATGCAACCATCTCCACTGTGTGCTGAAATTTAGGTGGGTCATTTAAAGACCATGTAGCTGCTACTGTTATCAACATATTTACAAGTGCACTGTGTCTCATGCTGTGGTGGAGGGTTGACCAGGGAGCAGTCGAAGTGGGGAGATGGGGGTGGAGATGGAGCGAGAGAGGCAGAGAGAGATGGAGATGGAGAGAGAGGGAGATGGAGAGAGAGAGAGGGAGAGATGGATAGAAAGAGAGAGAAAAATATATCGACTGAGTGTTGCACTATACTACAATCCGCAGCTGTCCTTTTGTAGCATCCTATAATTTACGAGCACCATGCAATCTTCCTTAGCCCTCCCCTTTCCTGGTTTTTAGTGTGCACACCAAATTGAATGCACAGGCAGAAGCATATTGTACTTACGCCTTCGATGAGGGATCTCCACTTGTCGAAAGCCTCCTTGTATTTGCTGGTGACCATATCGAACAGTGTTCTGCGGGCAATGTCACAGCGAGTGAAAATGGCACTGCCCTGCATGCACAAGAGCTCCAGTGTCTTTGAGCATGTCTCCAACACCTTCGAGTCATGGGAATTTTTCACTATCAAGACAATCTTCTCCAGCAACTTGTCCAGGTGCTGAACAACCAGGCAACAAAGCATAGTACTAGAAATTTGTCTCTTCCATTTGTTTCCTCTCATCAACCAGTTCTCAAACAAGAGGAAAAAAAAACAAACAGAAAACCAAAGTTATAATTTTAGTTATACTAGAATCAATAAAGTAAAACCTTTCCCACAAATATTAAACACAATACGTATCTTTTTGTAACAAAAATGTTTTAGCTACATCACATTTCCATATATTTTGAAACTTATGCACTGAAAATTATTATATGTTGCAACAAATAACTTTTTCCAATGAAACATAGTTGGTACCTATTTGTTTGTACATATATTGTTGATACCGGTATTTAACCAATAAAAAATTCCATTTACTGCATGTCTCTGAACTTACCTATGTGCAACTTCCACAAGATAATTATTTTGCAATTCTTGCTTTTCATTGATGCTACTGATATTTTTGGTGCTAACTAAATATTAGCAAAACATTAGTGGTGAATCTCAGTAAAATGGAGTCCTTGCAATGTACTAGAAAAATACAATTTAGTCATGCATATACCGTGGAACAGCGTTATAATGATAGTCGACAATGGACAAATAAATAACCGCTATAGCGTTATCGTTATAACCAAATTTACCATGCCCCATAATTTTTTGTTATTGTATTTGCCCTTGTAGATCCTGTGTTTAACAAATGCCGTAAACTACGCGTATGCAGCAACAAGTTAATAACAAAAAAAATCGAGATGTCTGACAGCGGCATTATGTAACGACTGAGAGGCTTGCTTCCTCCTCCATTCTTCTTCCCATTTTCCAAGTTTGTGGAAGAGGCACGAGGGAGTTAGTTGCCTACCAATCAGTGTGCTACTTCACTCATTGTCTCTCTCTCTCTGACACACACAAAGCCTGAAGATCACAGAACATCCCTCCCTACTTCCTACTCCCCCCCTAGCCCTTCTACTCCTCTCTCTCGCCCCTCTGCCAGATTCCTTTTCTCATGTCTCTCGCCCCTCTAACCGCTTCCCCTTCTCCCCCTTCATGATCCCCTGACCACTTCCTTTCTCCTCCCGCCCCTCTTCACTCCTCTCTTATAGCACCACACCAAACTTCTCTCTATCTCTATCTCTCTCTCATTTATGCTCACAAAGCATACAGCAGATCAATAATACACTTCCTCCAGTCCCATGTGTAGAAACTGCAAATTTTCGTAACAGGAAGGGCTGGCACCATGAACAGATGTTACTTTCCCGTTCTGTTCCAGCCCGCGGACAACACATGTATCTGTTCAAACGTAAACAAGTGTAGTTTTATGGTACGTTAGAAAAATATTTGGTAAATCAGGAATAATATTTTTAAGGAAATGAAAAATGTCAACATTGAAAACAGACATTTACAACAAATGAAAAACTTATGATTTTAACTTGTTTTACTATAGAAAAGTGTGAATTACCCGCATATGTTTACTTACTTAGGCACAAAATCCTGTTTATTTTTCCACTACTTTTATTGTGCAGAATTCACTGTCTTGTACACTCGTAATAACATCTCATAGATTGTACTTCACAATTCCATACATGCCCTATTGATATTTCTGCTCAATTCAACAGTATAATTCACACAACAGTATGTAGACTACTATAGCTGGTTGCCATTCCGAATTAGTTTTATTTTTGTTAAGACCACACAATATACTAGTTATGGTTGTGTTTATTTTATTAGTGGTGTGGGAAATTCTAGTTTAACATCTTTCGTGAGATGTGATTGTTTTGCGGTTCTTCTTATGAGAGAGTGTTTTGATGATTCAGTGAAAAATTTGGTTTGTACGAAATGAAATTCAATTTTAACTAGGGATGGGTCGGTTCAGTTCTTCGGGTCTAATTTATACCGTTTCTTGAGGTTTGACTCGGAACCAGGTTAACAACAACTACTGGGTTCTCATTTCTAAAAAGCAATAAATTTACTGCAAAATTCTGTCCTTACAAAAATAACTACCTCCTGTATAGCACTCCCTTTCTCCCCAAAAATAAAGGAAAAAAATTCTGGGGTGTCTGCCATACATGAAAAAAAAATTAAGGAGTGGAGTCCTAAACTGTCCTCTCCTTTCTCTGTCTTTATCACTCAGCCTGCCCCAGTAAGCAACACTGCTAGCTGATGGATACATTTCTCCATGCCTTATTTGTTTCCTGTAAGGCAGAGAATAGCCTTGTCAAGGGGGTTGGAGAAGGGAAGAAGGGACGTTTTTTTTAGAGGTTTGGCATTCCAACACAGCAAAAAAAAAAAAAAAAAATACCAGCAGGTCACTGCATAAAAGAAGCAAAAAAAAAAGGATGGGGGCTGCCCTGTCACTATGTAAAAGAAGAAGCAAAAAGAAAAAGGAAGCAGGCAGGTAAAAGAAGCAAAAAGAAAAAGGAAGCTGGCTGGTAAAATAAGCAAAAAGAAAAAGGAAGCAGGTCACCCACTGGAGTTGTTGACATTCATTTAATGACCATAGGTTAAAGCCATGCCACTATGTTTAGGCTTTTAGCACTGCCAGTTATTTAGTTAAAGTATTTTCCAAACATATCACAATCACCACCTATTAATGTAAAATAATAATAATAATAATTATTTGTTACATATTTACTAACCTTAAATAAATTTAATAAAAGTTTATCTGTATACATTAAATCTTATCTTCACACTTTGTTATTGTTCTATTCTTTGGTAGGTTAAATAAAACATTTAATGAATTTTACCTGCATTGGTTGAATAAAGTTGCACGCAAAATGCAAGTATTCAAAATGAAACAGAATGCTGGAGCCGATATTTAAATTGTAGAATCGGTACCGGAACCGATATTTTTTTTTATTCGACCCATGCCTAATTTTAACTTAATCGAAAGAACTAAATGTGATAAATGTGTCGCCGTTCGTACCGATGTGAAAAATACTCAGTACACAAATATTGCTGCATTTTTTATATAATGAACTTAACTAAAAGCGTGTTTATTTAGGCCCCGTACATTTGAAAACCTCGCATATGATTATTTAATTTGTTGCAAGGTCAAGTGTTTTTCTTTAATTAGCACACTCCACACTTTAAACAGAACTAAGGCTTAAAAAAACTGTTACAAAGCTATGCTCAAAATTTAAATCTGCTCAACATAAAATGCAAAAAATGCACGAACAATCATAAACAATGTAACATTGTCTAGCAACTGTAAGACGTAATCATGCTTTTCCCTTACACACCTGGCACGTGGAGAAGCGGCAATCGGCAGAGTCTTCCTACCTCCACAACATAGAAGCGATAGGCAGATAGCATCTCGCCGCCTCTCCTACATTCCACAGTACGTACCATTCCCCTCCTAGTCTTTATCCAACGTACCCCCTACCTTTCTTGTCCTCTACTAGCTCCACTTTCGATCGTACATCTCCCCTTCGTACCTCTCCTCCTTTCCTTCACTCCAACACCTGCACGCACTTCTTCCCAAGCTCCTCCATGCGACACAGACTAACAAAGGCTGGCTTGGGCATGGCAAATGGGTGGATGTCACTTGCGATACGTGTTTAAACATTAAAAAAATAAGAGTTTGCAAACGTTTGTATCGCTATAGTGAAAGGTTTCATTAACAGACCTGTGCTATAAATGAAATTACGTACTTTTAAAATGATAGGGCAAATGACGGTGCATTTAAAAACTATCACAATGGCGGACATGACGCTATAGGCCATACACACAATAATGCGGGTTCCAATGTACAGTGTTTATGAAATAAGCTTTGAGACAATAATTGCGAAAGAACACATAATGCTTGCTGGGAGAACAAAATTAATTTTATAACAGAACTAGAAAATAAGAACTACAGTATAACCTCTATATAGACCCAATTAAAAGTGATTGTCTTTATCTAATGTCTCATTTTTGAGTATTTGTAAAAAATTTGGGTGTAAAAGTAAAACATTTGAGGGAAATCTGGTGAAAAATAAATCTGTTACAAATTTTTAAGTTGCTGCACATTGCATTTCTCTTGGTGAGGACCAGCCAGCTCATAAATTAAAATAGATACCACCCCCTTAGGCTGCAAAAACTAGCCAATACCTAAACACCTCACAAAAGTTTGGAATATATATACAGAATGCACAAACATATAGAGTATATGTAAAGTAAGCATAGCAATTGGACGTTAGCAACGGTACTAATACAAAACGTGAAATTCAAAGTGTTTGAACAAAAACATTACTCCAATATCAGACAAATAAACACGAAAGAGCAAAAAAATTAACTTAATGGTGTCCCTGACTAGGGAGGGTTCCTTTTTTCCACTGCGGCGTAGTACCGTGTATAGCCTCCATGTGCATTGTACAAGTCCCTAACATGCTGTGGCATGCTTGTAATCAATGTATTGATATCTTCCAGATGATTGTCTCATTCCATCTGGGCAGCTCTTATGAGATTGATCTGGAAGTGTTTCTTGAGGTTGTGAACGATTATAAACTGCTGTTCGTGTTCAATTCGTTAGTGCGCTTTCAGTGGATCACAAAAGAACTACATAACTCCTACTACTAAAACTGCCATATCTCTCAATATTCCATACTTTTTGTGAGGTGTTTATTAACTCCAACCACCCTCCACCCCTTAGTCATTGTGCTCTCGCTCGCTTACTTTCTCAGTTTGCTTGTGTTATTATAACTTGGATTTCTCTTGAGTTTCGATTATTGTTTGTTGACGACTTATTATGCTTAGTTTTTTTGGACATGACATCAGTTGCATGGATGCCTACAAATTTACTCACAAATACAACTCTGGACTGTGAAACCACTGCAAATCCCATTGTGGCCTCCACCTCTCTTCTAGTCCATCAGATTTGATGAAAGCCAGATACATACTCGTTTCACACTTCCAACCTTTTTCCTTTCCCTCCCATCGTCCACCCTTTTACTGGGTTCATTCCTTGGGTTTCATCAGCAGACATAACAGACAGATTTGACCTTCAGTGTGTATATCATGAGTTGAAAGCAGACCTCGGTTTCACAAAGTATAGTTTGAGTGCTGTATAATAACAAAACTTTGGCTTTGTTTGTAAATACAACACAAAAGTATGCAGAAACCAACGTTAAACTTTTTGTAATTGTGACTCACCACAAGCGCTGTTACTTATATACACAGCCTCAGCATCTGGTGCTCTCCACCTAGTACACCGTATCGCCAAGCGCAGTCAGTAATTTTGCCTCCATATCAGTCTATTCCACAACCCAAGGAAACCTCTTGCTGCCTGAGGGGCAGGTAATCCACAAGACACTGTGCTCGAGTTCAAGTGGTGGAACCAACCCCTCGTTAGGCTTGCCTTGGCCGGCAGGCACCAAATGCGCACTCTTGATGTGCATCGTGGGAGGCTTCCCCCTCCATGTGGCCAACTCCAACTGTCCCTCGCTCGCCATGGCTCTCGAGCTGTATATATTTCCTTACACATTCCTTCTGAGGGGAGTACAGAGGGTGTGCTGAAGGTTAGACTCAAGCTTCTGCTCTCACTAGTTCGTGAAAGCTGCATTCAGCAGTTCTTACATTGCTTTGTTTGTTTTGCTCTTATAATACATCCAACTTGTGTTGTTGAATGCATAGTAGAAGCTCTTGTTGCGGAGCCTTCTACAAGTACAGAGTTTGTCTTGAGAGATTCATCTGCAATGGAAATAGTGTTTACTGGGGTAGCTCTCTCCCCAAGACTCTGCTTCAAACACCATTACTGCCCAGCATAATTCAGCTTGACAAACTTTGTCCCTCGCAATTAGTACAGATCCTCCTATTTACCCGCAGGAAGTTACTGAAAATAAAGTTTAGCTTGGTAATACAACTAACTGAATGTTCAAAAAATTTTTGGCGACAAGGGAAAGTCAAGTATATGCTTCTAAGAATATTATTTTATTCACAAAGATGCTGTCCATCGAGTTAAAATAATATTTTGTTTTAAAATCATTTTGTTTTAAAATCATGTTGATTTTACTACTGATACAATTAAACACCAAACTTTACAAGAAAAAACGACTTCTAATCATAAAAGAAAACATCTTTAAAACATCTTTGCAAATAATAATTCCTCGTTGAAATGTATTGTGTAACATTTTCTGGCGAAACCTTTGTTTTGAAGTACTAGTGATTATAGGTGCAACTATTTTGAGCGAAGGATAATCTTAAAATTTCTACGATCGCCAGGCGCACTTTATTTTCTTTGTAGCCAGGAGTGTCGAGTGAAGGCCAGTGCGTGCGGCCGAGAGAGAGGACGCACTTTCTTTTTGCTAGACAACAGTTTCCCGTCACCTCGCATTACATGCATTGTTAGAAAAGAAGACCACGCGCAGCATAGGCGCTGCAGAGCAGTGATAAAATGACAGCGGGCACGACATATTTCACATCCAGTTACAATACGTTTTCATAAACAACCAGCTTAAAAACTATTATTGCAGGAAATCTTAGGTGAGGGGATCGAAATATAATTTGATTGATGCAACATCTGATAAACGATACAAACTGTAAGCTTTATTGTTATTTATAAAGGAGTTTTGCTGGGACACTAAAAATTAACTGTGTACAAATGTTTCCACAAAGAAAGTTTATAACTGTAGAGCTGTCAAGTTTTTCTACAGGGAAGTGGCAGAAACCGATTTGTTTTACACAAATTTTCTTCCAATGCTGCTCACATGCTGCCTTTCCCATCCAGCAAGCAGTGATGTGGCTGCTAGTGGTATCATTTCTAAAGTTACCAATGTAAACAGTTAGCTGAGTGAGGAAGGGTTTGTGCATGTATGTGGGCACCAATGCAACAAAGCTGGCTGCCTTAACAATTAGATACTGTGCCATGTAGCATTTGTGTCTCCTTTGCATACACTTCCCTTCCATCTAAATTATTTGCCTGCTGAAATTTTTAGTATAGGCATAATGTGTCACTTTTTGATTGAATATTGTCTTCAGCACGCACCTTAGGTTTACAGTGTGACCCAGCAACATTATTGATCTGAATCTCTTTTTTTGGTCCAAAAACTTTCATTTAATGAAAGTGTTAGGGTCGTATGAAGGGGCATTTAATTTTCTGACAGATACATCGTGGCTATAAGTTTCAAGTTAATGTACTGGTAATGTAACACATAGTCAAGTGAAGACAGGCACTAACATTACCCAATCATAGCTTAAAATTTTTATCAACAGGAAGATCAGCACAAAAATTAGCTTTGTTTGAACATAAATCCATCTTGGAGCTCAAGACAATCACTATTACAATTGTGGGTAAAAATTGGTACTGTCTGCAACTATGATGCTACCAAACCCTCACAATAACCCCTGACAAAAGAGAATGGGGAAAATCCCAGTTTCAAGTGTTGTGTGTATAAAAAATGACATTAACTTATCGCAGCTGGCTAACATGACATCACCTCCATCCTGTAAAGTGCAGCAGCTTTTGTTGCACAAGCTTTTTTGTTTAACCATAATAAACTGATGGAACTACAAAACACGCAAATAGTTGCTTTCTATCTTAACTGCACATAGTTAACAGAGAAACACTGCAAGCAAACTGGTACATACTCCCTCCTGCCTGGACGATGTGTAGATTTCGAGGTCAAAGTACTGGGGAATAGTTAACAGGTTGGACAACTTCTTTCGGTCAGTACGATACTTGTCCAGCAGCAGTGGCATTGTGCAGATGAAATGCTCTGTCAGGGAGATCCTGTCATCCTGCACCTGCCTTGCTTCCTTTGCTGACAGGACCTGTGGACAAGCAGGACTTGTCATGCTTAATTCAAAATCAAAATTTAAGTTATGCTCCACGCAGCTTCTGAAACAGAGCACACTAATGCAACAATCAATTTATTTCAGCACGGACTCCTCCTACCTAGGATACAATGATGAGTGCTGGGACAGAGAGGTTGGCACTGTGGCCTTGTGAGATATTAAATCTCACTACACACATAATTGTTAGTTACGATTTGGAAGGGAAGACGTCTTTCAGTTAAGTGCAGATGGAGTCATGATGTTCACTGCAGTGTGCTGTGGTAGAAATGTGTACATTAACAGTTGTGCAAGTGACAAGGCTTGCGAAAGTTAAACAGTAAGAAAGCTTGCTTTCAGATGCCAATGGACAGAATTAATTAACTATAGTGAAGTTACTGTCTTGAATGCCATCTCAGATAAGTACACAACAGCAAAAGTGAAAATAAGGCACACAAGTGCCCGCCATATTGTAAGCTGTTGTGATTGTGGTAATCTAATACAGTTGTTGTGTTTTCTTATGTTAAGTTGGGACTGTTTATATGTTTAAATCTTTTTTTGGTGATTATTGAAACATGTCTACCCGGTTAGTGTACTGTCTTTATTGATGAGTATCATTATTATTGAATGCAGTAATAACCTGTCTATAGCAATTCATTTCTAACAGGTTATGGGCCCAAAAGACACAGGATGGGCACTGCAGTCAGTGTGTTGAGCTTATGTAAACACGTGAGCGAGTTAGATTATACAGCAAACTCCCGAATAACCGTATTAATCGGGATCAGAGAAAACACAAATAAGCAAATTTGTATTACAAAAACAGGATAATCGAATTTACACATTTTTACTTTTAATGGAACAGTGACATTGGCTCCGAAAACAGTGATAAAACACAATACCTATTAGAGGTGAACCAATATCGTTTATGAGCCTTTTCTGATATTGCTGATACAAACTTACAGATATTACCGATACCAATACCGATACTGCCTTGACAAGGAAAAATATCATTTTCTCATGTTTAAAAAAATTAACAACTTTATTTTTAAAACATTTAGTTAAAGAAAATTTTAATTGTCTTTGTTTTCATTGTTTCAGTGATAGGCCAAACTATTAAGATAAAATAAAATCTAGGAACCACTTACTAGTTAGTAATTAAGCATATTTCTAAGACAAAAATAATTTAAATTGATTTTTTAAAAATGTGTAAGATGTTATGCACATATGAATTATGCATATAATGTAGTTGTAGTATTCAACTTACCTTTGTTTTCCACAATACTAAATTGTAAAAGGTCTGTGCAAATTATTTTTCCAATGAGACTATTTATTTTCACAGTGCAGGCATGTGATGAAGGATAAGGTATACTTCTTTTCCATTAATTCATACACGTTATGAAATTTCGGTTTAGACCTGTTTACTTCAAGGCTAGATCAACAGGTAGCCACACAATCGTTATCTGAAATTGTGTACTCGCAATTATGGCATGGTTAGGCGCGTTTTATCTGCTAGAAAGTTGTGTTGACAGTTGTACAACAGGCCTAGGACACTGTTGTAATTTGAAGCTCTTCCACTTCAAAGGGTGCGTACACTCAAGGTGCCATTTTAAGTTTGTGGTACTTTATGACCTCGATGATGTACCGCCTCTCAAAACCAAACATTTGTAAAAATTGCAAACAGACTTGCATTCTTGCGTGTTGCTTAGGGTAAAAAAATTCCACACGTAAATTTTCCTTCCAGCCATATTATTTGTTTTTTGCTGGAACACGTAAATAATTTCACCACGTTCGTTCCCTAACCTAACACTGTCATATTACTACAGCAACAGCAAACAAACCAAGGAAACAAACAAAAAAAAAAGACAAACTGTCGGGATTGGCGCCGCTAGGCGGCAGTAATGTGCAGCATATAACTGGCGCCGCTAGGCGGCAGTAATGTGCAGCATATAACCAACATTACAAGATTACATAATTTTTTTTACGCATCGCCGTGTTTGCGGTTGGACATGAAATGACTAAGACAAAATATTTATCGAGGTAATCGTAAATATTAATTATCGTTAATATTAAATATGTGTTAAACTGATTAAATGTTAAGTTTTGTTCACGCAGCAAGCTTGCCTACAGCGATAAACGGAAATGGTGGCTACTACTGTTTTGTTGTATACATGTTTTGTAAACAATCGTGCAAAAGTGCATAATTTTGCTTTAGAAATAAAAACAGCCAGTTAAGAACTTTAGTAAAAACCAATTTAAAAATAGTTATTATTTTAATAAAACCAAATAGTGCGCTAATCCACTCCAATTATGGCAAGATCAAAACAGCATCATCTTAGATTTGTAGGGCAAAATATTGGTAATAATATCGGTGATTTAAACATGAATTGTGAACAATTCCGATAACTACGATATCAGCCGTTTTCGATATATCGGTACCGGTATCTGCTCAACCCTAATACATACTACACATTCCAAAGCAAACACATGCATTTAAAGTACTGTACTGTATGTAGTACAGTACACGATACTTTATCTGATATTTATATTGCACCGAGTGTAGTGTAATTCACGGCGCATCGAGTATACACAGCTTATAGCCTGCACCGGCGCCAGGCAGGTGGCATGGAGCAATAAGCGGTGCGTAGTGTGTGTGTGTGTGTCGCTTACTCAACGCGCACACAGAATCATCCTTAAGATGGCTGAGTGAGTTGAAAGTTTAGAACGCAATGCAGTAAAGACAATAACGGGACTTTAAATATGGCAACCTGGCATTTAAACAATACGGTACACTNAAGCGGTGCGTAGTGTGTGTGTGTGTGTCGCTTACTCAACGCGCACACAGAATCATCCTTAAGATGGCTGAGTGAGTTGAAAGTTTAGAATGCAATGCAGTAAAGACAATAACGGGACTTTAAATATGGCAACCTGGCATTTAAACAATACGGTACACGCCCCATTAAAAAAAATAATCCTTACAATACAAATGCAGAACCTAACGTTAACTTTTGCTAAAACAAGGAATACACATTTAAAAAAAGTCTAAAATCATTCATTTGAAAGTTTGCGACAACCATAATGAAGTTTACAAAAACCTAAGCACTCGCCTATTATCAATAATTGTAGGCTACTTTCTCACTCAGTCTCAATAGGCTGGGTTGAAACATCTTAGATTTCTATACATCTTTAATTACTAGGAGCTTATTTAAATTTTACTAACTAAATAAATAACTTACTAACTAACTAACTTACTTACTTACTAACTCACACACACCCATGCACCCACGCACACACACACGCACGCACGCACTAGGTAAACTCCACGAGGAAGAAATTGGACCACACCAGTCAGCTAACCCACTCCATCCACCGAGTGAAATTCGCCGGTTGGAGTGCCAGGCCTACAAGGTGTAAAAGTCAGCTGATCTGCCCCTTTTACTGCGCAAAATTTGCTTGTTTAAGCCTAAGGACTGACACAGTATGACGCCATTGCATTCTAGCTAGGGAATTCTGTCACCTGCCCCTTGCTTGCTGCGACGACCCATAGAACCTACCCCATGCCATTCACCAGACGAGGAGGGACAGTGGGCAGATAAGAAGGCAACTAGCTCCTACAGCCAACCAATTGCCAAGTAACCAATCCCAATAAGCCTTCAGCCTTTCCTTCACTCGGGAACAGGCACAAGCTGCCAGCCGGCTGCAGGGGCCTCACTCCTCAGTCTCCCCATGACATTTGTTTGATCCACCCCAGAAGACCAGTAGGACTACACATACAGTTGTTGTCTGCCTTTGACTCAGCATTTTGTCAATCGCCACCGCCTGCTGCCATCACACGGAGGCCAGCAGCCCTAGGACCAGCCAGCTCCAGCCGAGCATCAGCCGCCCTCAGCGGGGCCCTGAGTGTCGCCTACAGCAGCAAGCCATTGGATAGCCTCAGCACCGGCCTGCAGGTGGTAAGCCAGCATCAGCTGCTCTGCCCTTACCACCTCAGATGCTTACACAGTTTGCCACCGCCCGACCTTGTATACCAGCTCCTTAAAGGCCTGGGCGAACACGCAGTAACCAGCCCGTAAGGCCATCAGGGATCTCAGCCTGAACCCGCTTAAAAACCCCCAGTAGACCAGATGACTTGCCAAGCACCCCGGCCGTCACATGTCAGATCAAAGAAAAATGCACAGATTACAATTTGTATTATGAGTTCTTGGTTCAGAATTGAAAAAACAACAATACCCACTGAACATAGGTCATGTGTACAAGAAATGAGCACTATGTTTTTGAACCTATTGACAACTGTGTATAACAAGTTGTGTGCATAAATCATGACATGTATAAGGGGAAATGGTTATAATTAATTTATTGTGCATGCACATGAGGCAACAGCCAATCAGATTAAGTATAAAATTATAGAAAAAAGTCATTTATTTAAAATAAAAGAACAGAAAAAAAAAGTTGCAAGATATAAATAAATTTAGAGGAAAGAACAAACGACAGTGTATTAGCAGAAACGTTTAAAGATTATCCATATATTAAATCCATTTATTTGTTTTCAAGACAACCAAAACATTAAAACATTTTTTCTGACATACTTATCAAAAAATTTTACTGGCTACATAAGTATTCAATTGTGAATCGATTTTGCACAATAATTTTTGTTGTGTGAATGTTCTACTGTTATGTCCTGTGCTCTCTGCCTATGTTTTTTTAAACCATCCCTTAAGCAATGGAATGCTAGTACAGACAAGACTGCCTGTTCATAATGGATTCAGAAACAATTGAATATTGACATTTAGCTCATGTATTCTTGGGCATAAAAAAGTGGTAATGATGTTTGGTGCAGAATGCCACGAGGTTAGGACTTGCCTTGCGGGTGGGGCCACGTCCAATGGGCAGCTGACCGGTTGCTACCTGCTTGATGCTGCACACCATGAGTTCCACCAGGCTGGTCTCTTGTTCATCAACCAGGGTCTCCTCCGTGGGGCCCGGCTCCTCCAGCAACAGATCCACCATGCATTCCCAATCCTTCATGATGGTGGTGGACTCTATCAGTGCATCCACCAAGTAAGCACCATGTTCAGGGTGCTACAGAAAAACATTCCCACTTTACCACCAGTTTCCTTTGCAAACAAAGACTCTCCTAATATCTATTTTATAATGTACTCTGCTGTGTAATCATTTAGACTGGCTTTCCTCCCATTCATGGCATGAGACAGCCAATGTACCATTACAGCTACACCAGCCAATTTATGCATTGTGTGCTACAGAAGGGAAGTGTGTACATGCAGCACCTGCATCAAGAGATTTCAGCCATCTTTAGGGTAGTATGTCCTGATTGTTGGCATGGGTGAAATCAAAATGAGAAAATAATGTGCAGAAGTCCAAAATGCATTGGGCCAGTCAGAAAGTTCATTGCTGCTGCACGAAGGGGTGGGGTTATTCAATACAGCAGTAACAGCGACAGAGTTTTATGCAAGAGCTGCTTTGCGTGTACATACTATCTGTTGAAAAAAATGTAAGTCATGTCGACTGTATTTAACGGCACTATACTAGAGAGTAATGTTATCAGTTTGATACCTATAGTGCCAACAGTGTCACATGGTTCCCCTGTCTCCAGTTGTGAGCATTTCCCTACACAGCCCACCACTACGTTCCTTCCCTCAAAGCTGCACAAAGATATTTTTCTCATTTGAACTTTACTGTGTTCATATGTTCCAACATGCTGCCATAAGGGATATTTAAGAGGTAGCATGAGGACATTGGGGAACAGATTCATTTGTTGTTTTATTGCTTGTTGCAAACTATACAATAGGCTGTCCTGCTTACAAGGCATAGGGACCACTACCATTCTCTAAACTGTATGAAGAGTCCACCCCTAACAAAAATTGTAGATTTCGTCTTTATTGTCATAAAATGTTTACACCCACGCACACACACCCACGCACGTACGCATGCACCCACACACGCATGCACCCACGCACACACTCTCACGCACACACTCTCTCTCTCTCTCTCTCTCTCTATATATATATATATATCTTATATCTAATATATAAAATTCTCCCGTCACAGTGTTAGTCACTGAACTCCTCCGAAACGGCTGGACCGATTTTTATGAAATTTTTTATGTATACTCGGTAGGTCTGAGAATCGATTTATATCTATTTTTTACACCCCTAAGTAATAAGGGTGGCCACCCCCAAACAATTTTTTTTTATTGTTTGAACAAAATTTTTATTTTTTATTTTTTTATGATGTGGCATCAAAAAATACATACCCTCCTAAATTTTCACCCTTCTACCACCAACCCTTATTTTTTTATAGCGATATTAGTAATTTAATAAATTTTACCCTAGGTCGATAACTGATCAATTATCATCGATCATTTATCGATCTAGGTTACAATTTATTCCCACCAGGTGTCTCCCAGTGACACAGCACGGAGTAGCCGGTCTCCACTAAGCAATAAGGGTATAATCACTAGAAATACTTTTTATGGCAAAACAACGTTTGCCGGGTCAGCTAGTAAATAAATATATATATATATAGACACACACACACACACACACACACTTTGGCCAAATTCAGATGTGATGACATTGGGTTACTACAATAAGTGATTATTAGGAAAATATTTTAGCACAACTTGATTTTAAAAATTTAATGCTTCGGTGTAATCGCTTTTATTTTTATGTATTATGAGTATAGTTAACAATTAACAATAACTTACACATATGTTCACTGTAAAAATTTTAATACTAAACACTTATACAACTACATTAACAAAAGTGGGCATCTATGTATTTGAACTAAAAGTATTTTGAATATGAATTTATAGAAAAGATCTTTCATTAAAACCAAATTATTGTTTTTTTAAGTTTTCAATTTTTCTAGCCTTGTTTAATAAAATATAATTTAACCACATCTACACAGCATNATCTCATACACATAAACTTTCAGTTCTGCAGTTAGAAAAAAAAATCTTTTTTTTTTTTTTTTTTTTTTTTTTTTTAGAGAAAACTGTTTTTTTTTCTGGCTATATTTTACTTTATTTAGTGTTTTTACTTAAATTTCAGTGTTACATTGTGTATTAACTTGAATTTCGGTGTTATTTCACTTTTATTTCCATTAACCATATAATCTTGCCTAAACCTATAAGCTGCGGATCCCTGCTAGCTGAGTTTATCTCTTTTACTGATGAGTAACAGACCTATATTTAAATAGTTAGCTAGGTGTTGTAAAAACCTATGTGTAACCAACAAATGATCAACTGATTTTTGTTCACTGTTGCTTTTAACTGTTATAAGTATGCCAAACCACATTTATTCATTATTTTTTATACATTCCTCTTGTATTCTTTTACCTATTATCACTAATGATCTCTAGTACTATTCACTAGGATCTAATGTCAACCATTTAACTACATGCCAGCAAGTTTGCCTATTGCAAAGGTGCCAACCTCCTAATTTAATATTTTTTGTCTTAGATAAGACATATATCTGTTACACCTTCCCCCTACAAGGTTTTCCTTTATAACATTCTGTTGGGTTATATGGTTTTTTCCCAATAACTCATCTGCCACTTTTAGTGAAATAGCATTCTGTGGACTTGACACAAAAGTTTGTTTTTCCTTGTCAGTCCCTGTAAGGTGACTAATCTACTTAGGGTCAGTGTTCACAAGACTGTTTCCAAACCCTTTAAATGGTTTGGCAAGACCTGGTCACCTGCCACTCCCTTGAGGGACTACGTTTACATGGGAGTTGAGAGGTATAAATCAATCTTGGAATTAGAATGCAGTGCATCAACTTGAAAGTATTTATTCTCCAAGAATAAACACGATGACCCATACTAACTTCTAGGCTTTCATAGTTACCAAGCAACCGGCTGAAGTTACATTACTAACAGGTGAAAGGGACCTGTTAAAGCAAAAACAAATCTACACCAACTAATAAAACAGTCGTGAGAATGACTAAGACCCTACTGTCGCGTAGTATAGTCCAGAAGGGACTGGAGTAAGCACTCCCAAGTGGAGTGTGTGTCTCGGGGGTTGAAGTAAGCTTCGCTGATAGACAATCTGGTTGAGGCAGAGCTCTAGCATGGCAGTGGTAGGATGAGCTGTTGGGTTACCAAAGCAGAGGCAGCTAATATAAATGACAACTCGATGTCAACTGACATTCTGGGGGCTCGCCCGGCCATAAATACTGAACGGAGCCTCCCTTCTGTATCCTTCAGGTCGTTCGGGCAACTTCGGCCGGCCGACTCTTCTCTGTGTGGACGGCATCATCCTTTGCTGCAAAGGTTAGAAGTGGGATAGCTCTGTGTTGCTGGTGGTATCATGACGCTCACCTAGGGGCAGGCCGGCTTCTTCAGGTGGTGAGGCAGGGGTGCATGGTTGACGTGCGTTTTACTGTTATTGGCAATGGCCAAAGGCGTGTAGTACTCATCTTTGGGACGTAGCAGTCCGGACTCAATCTCCAGTGCTGTTGCTGTGGCTTCCTATAGGATGAGTTGAAGTCATAGATGCAAACAGGTATATTGCCAGCTACGCCTCATGCGTCAACACATGTATAATTTTTTACATTTTTAATAAGTTGTCCTGGTTAATAAGCACAATTTTTTCCAGTCACTTCAGAAATGTCTTAACAGGATAGCTGTAAATTGCAGTAGAATATAGACATCTCATTGGCTGAAACCAAGGCAGCATTCTTAGAAATTATGCTCTGTAGTGAGCACCTAGAGATGGGATTAAGTGTGCATATTTGGAATCCGGCATGTTCCAATTTACAAGAAGATAAATACATTGCCATTTTTGCTACACAATAAACCCTGAAATTATTTTCATTTCAAAATCCTACTTTCAACAATAAATTGTGATATACAAATAATACAGCACGAGGCACTTTGAGTATTAAGGAAAAACAATAAAATAAATGTTACTTTAAAAACTAAAAAAAAATAATAAAAATTCAAATGTAAATAATAAATATTACATAAAATTGTGGTGCAGAAACAGGAATATAGTCTTCCTCAAGTCCAAATGGTACAGAGGTCATTAATCTCTGATATATATAAGGAAGAGCATGAAAATCTTGTAGATCATCCACCAAAGTACCTAGCCTCACTATTTCTCACACTGTCATACAAAAAGCAACTCGAGCTGTACCCAAGATGAAAGTTTATGCATATTTCTTCAGCCATTACATAATTGCACGTACCTCTGACTCTATGAAAAACTGCACAAGGTTGCGTATGAGTGGGGTGTTTGGCACGTGCTTCTTTCCACGTTTGGTGTGGACCACTTCTGCCTCTTCACTGGACACAAATAGCAGCTCGTTGAGGAACTCGCCTGCAGCCTGGGCCACTGCGTGATGTGACGAGAACACCAGCTCATACATGTGTTCACAGTCCCTGTCCAGGAGGATGTCTCTGTGATGCCTGCATATCCCCACAGCACTGCACACATATCACTCCACAGCACACTTCAGTAGGTTAAGTTATAGTTATAAGTCATGCCACTGTTCACAGAAAGGTTAAAGACATAGTTTCAAATTAAAGTACATTCCAATAAGCTTAAAAAGTTTAAAGCTTCTATCAATGCATCAAAAACCGTAGCAAAATATTTTTAAAAAAATACTTTTATTGAAATCACACTGCGCTGTATTGTAAAAACTGACAGAATCTATTGCATTAAAAACAAAATAACTGGTCAATTTAGGAAATTAATAAAATGAATGAAAAGAATGGAACAAGTGGAATGAACAGAAAGGTCAGAAGGAAGAGAATGGATGGAATGGACAGACTGGATGTAGTAAACACAGCAGACAAGTGAAAGCAATTGTAGAAATACAGTAAACAAAATGGTTAAAATTAATGGAATGGGCAGAATGACTGGAAAGGATTTAATGAATTAAGAAATAGAATAAATGCATGATTTAACAATTAATGTAAAAACTTAAAAAAATGAAGAAAAAATTAATTAATTAAATTAATAGAATAAATTAAATCGTGGATGGATAAAAACATATGACGAGAGTGAGGAAATTAATTACTGAAATGGCAGATAGATAGTGGAATGACAAGTAAGAAACATGACAACACCTAGAGACTGCCCACATTAGGTTTCCTGTTCAAAAAATCTTTTGGTTGTACCAAGGACCTCAGAAGTTTGAGACACTTCGTTAAGCACAATGCCAACTGTAGCTAATTTTTATATTCTCAGTGGGTAAAATTGAACTTCTTAATTATGTACTTTATTTGTGCTGCGGTGCAATGTCGAAAGCCATGTTTGCTCCAATCCACTGCAGTGTTTTAGAAAAGGTGGGATCTTGATGTCATGTTCATGGTTTACTCTGCAAGTACACATCAAAATGTTGTCTCATAACAAGTGTGATTGCATTATTTTGTAAGTTTATTTATTTTCATTATCACAGGTTATAAACCAACTCCTATGATATGTTTTATTTCTTGCTAAGCACCTGGTATTATTCCATATTTTACAGCAAGGTCACATTATTTCTTACCAATCCTCCTGTCAAACAGTTAGTAACACTTGTTTTTGCATATCGGCGACAGTCCAACTTTGTAGGGAAGTCGCAACATGTGGTTCCATTTGCAGTGCATGTCATCAGCTGGTACATAACTTGTTTCTGTATACATTGATGTTGGCAACGCATGGCTGAAAGTAGTGCGCAATAACTAATTTAAAATGTAAAATATTCATCAATGGTAAATAACAATATTTAATTTTTTGTTAGTTAGTTAATCATATTTTAAGTTATTTAACCGTTTCTTCATTGTACTTAAAAAAACTTGTAACATTCATGAAAGAGCAGCAGTGAGGCCTATTGATAACATTTCTAATATGTCTATTTATCCATGTCCTGTCACTGACAATTTGCAATGGTAGACTATGTAATAGCTTTTCTATCTGGCTGCTACTATAATGTAACTGTAACATTTATGTTACATACAATATTTGGAGCAAAGTGCACCCACATTGTTGATCTGGATGCTTAAATTATTTATTTGGACACTCAAAAAATGATTATTACTATGGGTTCTACTGTATTTACTTGAACTGTGCAAATTCAAAACAATAGGTAACTGTAGTGATGTCAAATTCGATTCCTCGATTCCTTGATACACTTGATTCTTGAAGAATCGTGGAATCGAGAATCGGAAGACCAAGAATGAAAGCATTAAAAACAAATTACAACAAACAAATAACCTATCACCTCTCCAAAACGGTTTAAAATTACTTGATTTATGCCAATAATTGAATGTGTGTGAAAAAATTAGATGCGGAAATAATCTGAAAATAAAACGACGCTGGCCGTGTTCGACTTCACCATTTAATATATTAGTATTTAGGAGCTTCAGTTCGGTCGTCGACAATCATTTATTTAAAGATGGTCATGATATGTTAGTTTAGTATTTTAGCAAGTTTTGTTAAATACTACAAATTAAATAAATACTAATGTACCAAGTACGTCATTATTTTGTCGACTAATTCAGGTCGCGTGGCCTCTCAGTAAACTAAAAGTGCTCATTAGAACACTGCCTCACTTTTTGCGTGACCTATACTTCACACGCTTGAATAAAAAAGTGCTTAAAAACCTACCACATAGCAAATGTTTGCAACGTTTCTACAGCAAAGGATTTATATAAAGAACATAGCACTTTATTAATTTGCACGCAACAGAAACTAACTTTTTATTCCACTCATGGAATATTCACATTTGCACTGTGCCTTCTTGTGGCTTTGATATGACCTTTCTTCGTTCACAACGTCATAAATTACGTGTACACACTTCACTGTTTAAGTTATGACTTGGTAAGGAACGAGAAGAAATTATATTTGTACAGTTGTAATATTTCCGAGAAATAAAAGTGTTATCGTAAAAGGAAACTAAGTTTCTCGACATCTTACGGCTTCGGAACGACCATCTGGCGTCTGCCATGATTGTTTACTAGTCTACTAGCACGTTGGCTTAATATGGCGGCAGCGCTGATAGTATAGAAGCAAACAAACCACGCCATTCAAAAAACAAAACGTGTGCGTTTGATTATAACAAGAATAATATTTCCGTACGATCATATAAAAAAATGAGCAGTGTAATTTATTTGTCTTTCAAATAAAATGTTTGCAAAATGCCTTCATATGTAGAGGCAACAATGGAGATTTTTCGTCCTTTTCCTTGTCCCGCCCAAAATTTTCCTTGCTCAAATCTCAATCCCGCCCCGCTATGTTTTGTTTATGGTAAACACCAGCCTGTTATAGTACTATGAATCTACGTCCTAAAATTATTGTGCCTATCAGTTGCATGTGACGAAAATATTTTTTTTTTTTGTAAAACTTAATTGTTTTTACTGGAAACTTTTTAATAATTTAATGCGTTTGTGAACATTTATCATGGCAAGTGAGGTTTAGAATTATTTTAGAATAAACTGCATGGACGAAAGTTTTGCGGTATGCTGGTCATTTTACAGAAAAATCTATGAGTTTGAAAGTTGATCTTAGTGTGATAAGCATGTGTTACTTTTGAACTTCGTTATTTGGTAAGATGTATGTTTTCAATGCCTGTTTATATTATCTCATATGCCTCTTGAACTTTTTGGATTTTCATATGAATATGCTCCCACTGTTCAAGTTTTATATTATTTATATTAGTAATACTCCTAATGTAGGCCTCGTTAAGATAATTAAATTTCACACCCTGCTATATACGGTATTTAATTCTGTAAAGTAATTGTCTGTAACTAAAGGAATCACGATTTTTGGAATTAATAATCAAGAGTGGTATCGGCATCGAGATCGAGAAAAAGTGGAATCTTTACATCACTAGGTAACTGCTTAGCAAATGAAACAGCAGGAAAAGTAACTTATACTGGCTCAAGGAGAATGCTTATTTATCATAGGTCACAAGGTGAACTTCTCAGTGAATGACACTCACTGGTGGATGCTGATGACTAGCTTGACTGCCTGTACTGCCACATCGTAGTCCTTATCCAGAGTCATGGACACAATCCTGTCTTTAAACTTGCTGGTGAAGAGCTCTAGTTTCCCTACCAGCTCCTCTGAGGCATACAGCGGCCGCAGAGCCTGTACAGTGAAAAAAATACATACTGCACCATCTCCATAACTAACCACATTTACCCAACAAAAACTGCTACTGTTACTATACACAATGTTGCACAAAAACAGGGGAGATACATTACTCACATTTAGAGAGAAAAAAAAAACATGTTACGTGATTGAAAGTCCCAAAATATTTCATTTATTTGCTACAGCTCGCTTTTCAAAATTTACAGTGTGTGAATTACAAGCAGCATCAGTTTGTGTAGAATGCTGTCATATATATTGCGTGACAATAGCCTCACTCCACATGTGCCAAACTGAATGCAGATGCTCTGATTAGAATCTGAACAATAAGTGATGCCCCAACTGTTATCAGTGGTGCCCTTAGCACACCAGCTTAGTCAAAGCTTCTCTTCCTAGGGACTGAGATGCTGAAGTCCTATCAACAGGAAAAGATTGTACATGGGTAAGTTTTGTATGGTCGAGTCCGATTGTAGCCCCCTGGGCTTTTCGCAATGCTCGATGTATCACAGGTCATGTATTTGTGCAGGTAGTAGCAAAAGTTTCTCCACTGAACTCTAGCCAACTGACAACCTTGGTTGGGGTAGTGATCTGGGTGACACTCTGTCACTGCTTTGCAGGTGATGGGGAAAGTGAAAAGAGAGCATGAGAGACGTTAAAGCACGTAACAGTGACTCCTCCTTGATAGCTCTTTCCTGTAACTGGAGTAATGGTTGTCTGCTGGGCAGAGTGGCATTCCTTAGTCTTGCCACTTCCTCACACTGGCTAGAGTACACTCTGCTGCCTACCTGGTTGGACACCACAGTCTCTCTGGCCAGAACCAAGGCCTTGTTGACCGCCTTTTGCTGCCCAGCTCTACGACGTGGCATTCTGGTCACATGGACAAAGAGAGTTAAGGCAGAATAGCAGCTGTTCTGTAGTGGTCAGCATGGTTCTAGATGGTAAGTGTGAGAAGAGGATACGAGATTAATTTCCCAGGCAGCCTCCCAGAGGGCAGTGACTTCCCTCAATGCTGTATCTTCTTTCCCAGGATAGTGGAGTGAGCGGTATTATCACCAGTACTCCAGTTCTATGTGGGGAGGTTCATAGGCTGTGCTGTTGGGTGATTTCTACTGCTGGTCCCCAGCATGTACTCAGGTAAGGGTACGATAACCACCAGAATACCAAGCACTGCAATGAAGGTTGCATCAGTAGTTAACACTCCCTCTGGTGACAGAAAATGCGGTATTATCGTCATACCCTGGTCCTCACCACAAAGAGCGATGTAATGTACTGATTAAACCTAAAGGGCAAAAAGAAGTTTGGACCCATGCCAACTCCTGGAAGAGAGTACTAGGGGAACGGGGAATAAAGCAGGAAAATGGAAGTAGAAATATAGAGAACTGGTCGAGACGGTCACCCAGGATGTTTGTGTTTGTTTTATTGGCGAACCAACAAAATCAGCATAACCAGCCCCTGTACCCATACCAGGGCCTACAAAGCCAGAACTAGGTTGCCAACGGTTTCTGATGGGTAAATTCTTGCTGTATATGCAGAAGCCAGCAGGATAAGGGCGACCCCAGTGTACAGCATACTTGACAAGCGAGAACAAGGAGTTAGCACTGTGGCTCAACTGAAATGAAACGTAGAGCTTGAAGACGTAGCAGAAGTCAGAGCGGAAGTCGGAGTTCGCTCGATGTTGACATTCTGCAACTGTGCTGAGGCGAACCGGCCTCGAAATCTGGCCACGGCTGGTATTTATATGCTGGGCCCAGGGTGAGCAAGAGGGTATGTGGGGAAAGATTGAGAGAGCAAATACACTGGCTGCGTGGCTGGGATGTACGGTGGGTTGCCCCTCTTCAGCAGTCGAAGGGGTGGCAGGCCACCATGCACCCAAACACCGAGCGGTGGTGTGGTGCAGGCAGTGGGCATACAGGCGGTAGGAGCAGCTTCATAGGCCGCTATCCTCGCATCAAGTCGGTTTCGAGGCTGCAGCTGTGGCGGAGACTAGGGAGATGAATGACGTTGCCTATAGCGAGTCAAGCCTCCTCTCTCCCTACCCTAACATGAAACAAAGGTTCAATTACAGATGTCCTCACTGGCAGTGGCTGGCTTCCTCTCAAAGTTGATGGAGTGCACTCTCTCAAAATTACCTCTCTCTTATTCATACCCATGGGCCAGGTATTAGGGTAAGAAAAGGTCAATCTGTGACCATAAAAGAGGCTGGTATTTATATCAAACGCAATCTGAAAGATTCAAACTCTACCCTCCAGAACAGAACTGTGGTACACAATGGGCTGAAAGTCTGGTTACATACATTTATCCCAAAACAATGGTGAACTTCGTCAGGTGGGATGGGATTAAGAAAGCTTTCACAGCCCATAAGCAAACCTACTAAAAGGTAAAATTAATATTCCCTGAAGGGGGTTACAAAATTAAAACTTCTAGCCTTAGGGGTTTAGCTATTCGTATTAATGACTGGTGGTTTCCTCTCGGCTGGAACTAAAATTCTGAAGAAAAGGGGAAAATAAGCTGACTGAAGATCAAACTGCCGTAACTGATTTTAGACTAACTCAAAGGTTGACAAACTGTACTTACATTAAGATAGAAGCTGCTAAATGGGTATGGAAATTCAGCTGGTGCACTTCAAATAACAACAGTAAAAGAAAAGTTATGATGGAACCATTATAGCTTTTTTTTGTTTAAAGTCCTGTAAGTTCCTGTTTATGGGTGATTTTTGGTTCATTCAAAAGTACAGGGATAGACGATGTAAAGGTTAAACAAATGAATACATAAACTCTGTTATAAAATCCCTTTTCATAACATTTCCTGCTTAATAAGCTGCCTTCTCTTGGTCCACAAACATGTTTTCTGGTACAAAATTACCCTCTTATAAAGTTTTCCTTCATAAATGGTTGATATATCTTGGAGCCCTTGAGAAAAAAATAAATGGCCATGGTTATCTCCGCCATAACAAAGTATATACAATGGAACCACGTTATAACAAGTATGGCGTATAGAGTCACATCCGCTATTGCGATAGTTATTAAATGCACTGTCATTTCCCTTATGATTTGAAAGGAACTTAATTTCGTTTATAACGCAAATCTGTTAATGAAGCCTTTCGCTATAGCGATACAAACATTTGTAAACACGTATTTTTTAAATGTTTAAACACGTAAGTGACATTCACTCACTTGCCACGTGCGAGCCAGTCTTTGTTAGTCTGTATTGCATGGAGACACTCGCTTCGGCCGAAGCTAGAAAAGCGGAGCGGGCAGGTGGTGTGAGGGATAAGGCAGAAGGTATGATAGTAGAGGGGAGAGGTACGAATAACAGAAGAGCTAGTCGAGGCCAAGAAAAGAGGGGTACGCTGGAAAAAGTGCAGTAAGAATGAGGGAGGGGGGATGGTGGCGGCGATATGCTAGCAGCCTATCGGCTCCTTTTATGTTGTGGGGGTAGGAAGACTCTGTCGCTTGCAACGTCATCGCATCGCCATGTGCAAGGCGGCGTGTAAGGGGAAAAGCATGATTAAGTCTTAACAGTTGCTAGACAATGCTACATTGTTTATGATACCATATTTACTCGTGTATAGTGAGCACCATGATTTTTGCAACAAGTACCCGGAATAATAAATTTTTTTAAATAAAATTGCACCAACAATTTGTGGCACCTGTTAGTATGTAACAAATTATTCTTCTTTTACATTAATGTGTGGTGATTGTGATATGTTTGGAAAATACTTTAATTAAATTAAAAGAAGAACGGAGATTTTTTTTTCTAACTACCGACCGGATTCCCTTTCTTGTACGCAGTGACGTGCTGGTTTTTTTATTTTTGCCGTAATGGAATGTCAGCCCTCAAAAAAAAGCGTGATGTCGCATCTTCCCTTCTTCCCTGTCTGAGAGGNATTTTTGCCGTAATGGAATGTCAGCCCTCAAAAAAAAGCGTGATGTCGCATCTTCCCTTCTTCCCTGTCTGAGAGGCTGGCAATCCTCTGTCTGGCACAGAAACAAAGAAGGCTTGGAGGAATTTATCGATCTGTAACATGAATGGGAAAGGGAGTGGAGACAGGAGAAGAATTGAAGCAGACAAAGGGGCGAGAGACAGGTTTAACTTAGGGGGCGCGTGAAGAGAAAAAAAAAGGGGGAGGGGATGCGAAACAGGAGGAGAAGAGGTAGGTGAAAGAGAGAGACAAGGAGTGAAGTAGCGTGCTGATTGGTAGGCACTAACTCTCTCCCGCAACCCAAGCATTTGGGGGAGGGGAAGAAGAATGTAGGAGAAAGCAAAGAAGCGTCTGCTGGTCGTTACATAATGCCACTGTCAGTAGTAGATTTTTTTGTATTAACTTGTCGCTGCATACGCGTAGTTTACGGCATTCTTTAAACACAGGATCTACAAGGGCAAATACATTAAAAAAATATTACAGTGCATGGTAAATTTTGTTATAACGATAACTCGCTATAGCGATAATTTATTTTGCCATTGTCGACTATCGTTATAACGCGGTTCCACTGTATAGGCAATTCAGCTGCAACAGACTATATACAATATTAGCAGATCAAAATCTGACACAATTACATGCAANCCACTGTATAGGCAATTCAGCTGCAACAGACTATATACAATATTAGCAGATCAAAATCTGACACAATTACATGCAATAAAATCTAATACAGATACACATATATAAGCAAAGCTATACAAGATCTTGGCAACAACTCCAGTGGATAAGGCATTAGGGGAACATTTTACCGTAACACATCTGGTACATGGACGTATTGATTCACGACCTTGGGGTATAGGGGATTGCAGGGATATCTCTCTCTCTCTCTCTCTCTCTCTCTCTATATATATATATATATATATATATATATCATGCACACGTGTGCGTGCACACATACACACACTCTGCAGTCGGGGCTGTGTATCATAGTAGCTCTCAGCAGGTGCAGAGTTAAAGGACACATCTGGACATCTCACACACACAGTCTGTGCTCTTAGAAAGTGGGGGGTCGCAGGGTAACCCCTCACAAAGCGTCTAAAACTCTGGGGCCAACTGAAGGCTGAGGGATGCCACCAAGGTGTCTCATGGTAGCACCCAGGCTTTCCTTTAACAGCGCTTTGGGCATGATCTCCACGACTACTGTCAGCATTGCGGGGAATGTACGTTTCGCCAACTGGTCACGGCAGCAGCACTGGATCAGATGGTGGCAGGTCAAGGACCCACGGTGTAAAGGCCAGGGCGTCTGCATGCAGAGGAGCGACAGACAGAGGAGAGATCACTTCCCCTCCTCGATGGTAGGCGGCACACTTCCTCTCTGATCTCCGTGGCAACTGGAGGAGGAGGCGGGGCAGGCTAGGTGCTATGCGGGGCTCCTCTGCTGGTTGGCCCATCGGAGGTGGGGTTACAGCTACTCTTCTCCCTCTAATTGGCTCTGACGGAGCCAGGTTCTGTGGCTCAGGCAAGCATGGTGATGAGGCAGGTGTAACAAGTCCTTGCAGTGGGGAAGGGCGAGTTGTTGGCGCCACTTCATCTAATCTAGCCCATCGGCTTTGTGTCCATACTCGGGCATGTTCTTTTAATGTTCTCATATACCGGAACACAAACCAAGGTCAACAACTCGGTTATACCCCTGGTGGTCCTAAATCATGCAGGCCTAAGTAAACTCAGAACCAACCTCCACTCTGGATACAAAATTCTGGCTTCCTCACAACAAACACAAGACCTGCTCTCCAAACCACTCAGATTGGTCTTCAAAAGACCACCTAACCTCCGCAACAAACTGGTTCGTCCAAAGCTGCAGCCTACTACAAATGCCAAACGGAGTTTCGCCCCCAGAGGATCCCACCTCTACAATAGTCATGCTGTGGCTCCTGTGTCATCCACCAACCCTCAACTTCTTCAATAGCAGACTCACTAGCCATAAATACCTCATACAAGGCAACTATAACTGTGCAACAGAAAATCTAATTTATCGGCTACAGTGCCAACACTGTAATGCAGAATACATTGGCCTCACCACCAAAACACTCAGACAGAGAATGAATGGCCACAGAGTAGACACTAAAAAAGCCATAGCTGATAACATCCACAACCTACAATACAAACCACTTGCAGCACATGCAGCATCACACAACAAACATTTTGATTCCTACTATAGTACCAGAGTTGTGAGAGCTCTAACACCTTCAAGCAATAGCTCAGAGCTAGGATTCTGGGAAATAGTTTATCAATTTATAACAAACTCTATGCAGCCCCCAGGCCTCAACATAAGATAATCACATCTCTAAACCATACAAATAAATCAGCTATACTGACAAATTTTTAATTTTCCCGCCGCACCCTAGTTTGCAACCTGGCCGCTAGGTTTACTACTAACAGTACCCTTCCACCATATTGCAGTGTCCTACAACTGGCCGCATGATGAAGCTGGCCTAGCCAGATTATTGTGAGTCTACTGTATTCAGACTTAGTTTTCAATAATTTTAATCACTTTCAGGCAGAAGCCCCACAGCCAGTGGGTTGCCAGCCAACATGTGGCAAGCTCACACAATGACTCGTGGTCTTCCTTCATTATAACAGCAGGAGTTAAAATGTGATGGCGTTCTGCAGAGATGGAGGTTGTAAATGGTCAAACGACCTCTCTCATGATGCATCAATTTGTATTGTTGTTTCTCACTCAGTAATTAAAGGGTTAATATTAAGAAGGCAATATATAGTCGAAGCAAGTCACTCCACTAAAATATGTAGATTACCAACAAGTTTTCCCATATTTTATTTTGTAACCAAAGATCTGGAATTCCTGATAAGTCAAACTGATTCAAGTCCCAATTGGTCTAGATTATTTAATGGAAGTGTACTGTACCATTAAAACAAAAAAATATTGTTAATTCTTTAAAACATCAAATCAAATTGTTTTAAATTACCTGGACACACTTGAGTCTCACTTCGCCAACTTTGTCGTGCAGGGTCCAACCAATGTACTTGAGGTACACGTCATCTAGAAAGAACCAGTGGAATTTCTTCATCCACACCCCTATCTCTGCCATACAGATTGTGCGAATTTCTGGTATGATGTCCCTAAAGACAAGGAGGTACCAGTGCTTGTAAATGAGAATTGATGGTGCCAAACCAAATTACTTTGAAGGATCACAACTACAAAACTTTCTGTGACAAACTTTATGATGTATATGTTTACTGTGGTACATACAGAAGTTACAAGCATATCTACCACTGTTCACATATGCCACCTGTTTGAAAAGTTAGCTTGAGCATGCAGCAGTAAACAATTACCTATCACAATTACATCATAATCTGGAAGTTCAATGTTTTCTGGTCACTATAAAGGCACTAAGTGAAGATAATTACAAAACTGATTATCCTTGCTTTAAGTATTGTACAATGTCATTAAAAAAGGCAGAATCTGCCTCTCATTAACAGATTGAATATCAAAGATGACCCACTTTCACTTTAATTTTGACAGACACAAATCTTGAGAGTGAGATCAGAATAAATCTGTACAACTTCAATTGGATTCAATTTGCTTAGCTAGAGTTATGATGAACTTCACAAGGTACAATCTCATATCTTATTTATTCAACATTATTGTCAGACCACTTAAAAACCATTTTCTTCACAAATATCACAAAGTGAACAAAAGTAACATGATACAATAAAAATTGGAAAGAACTTATAAAAAACCAAACATAGTAAGTAATACGGTATGCACATAATGTGCTTATGTATGAAAGTGAAATAAAATTAGTCAATTTCTGGAATCAACACACACAGCCACAGAGGATAAAATATATGTATTAAAATTTTAATACCAGGACACCAGACAATAGTGGGAAACCAAATCAAAACAAAATTTTTTGTTTTATATCAGATGGATATGAATAGAATACCCAAGGACAACAGTCTTTTATACCTGATGATTAAAATTTGCTCTAAATTACTTGTTCTCAAAAAATTCAAGTACAGTACCGTTCGTGACGGATAGGAACATTACTGGGAGGAATTTGCTTTAGCTTGACAGCAACAAGCTTGAAACACTAAACCAATGATTGCACATGACTTCATGTACCTCTGACTAAGAGTTAAGAACTGTATACCACCCTGGACTATCCTGAAACTGGCCTATCGCACTATAAAACCACACCTCTCACATCCAGGGTTGTTCCCATCAGTAATGATTTTAATACTGGGGACTGGGCTTGAAATGTTATCAGACTTATTCACAACACAACAGGCTTCCGTAGCTTGCAAGGCCACAGAGGACCCAGTATGCAATCATATAACTGATTTTCGTAATTGACATCACTAGCAAACAATAGGATGACATGCACAGTGGGAATACAAACCAGTTTGATACGTATGTTTTCTTTTGTTTTCTAGCTGTGATGAAACAAACTGTAGTTTCCACCACACACTGCTGCAACTTAAATCAATGCACATATGTCTCTACCATACTAATATTTCAGAATGCAACACACATACCTGTTCAATAGAAACAATTTTGAATTTATTTCAACTTGATATTCTAAATGTGGACTTAATGCTGCCTAAAAATGTCTGCACACTGAGCACAGATTTGCTATAACACTTTCTATTTTGTGAAATGTGACACTGGGTATCCGTGTGTACCCTTCTAGGGTATCACATTTAGGGAAGGAGTCAGTCTGTTGAAATAAAGTAATATTTTGGTAATAAACCCTTTGATTTTCTTGCAAGAAGCCAATGAAAATAGATATTGCATTTGCTAAAAGTTATGCGGCCCTTCTTAAAAATTTATTTTCTGACGTTAACAAGAAGTTGTAATTAACCAGTTCTGGTTATCATTTTATTCTAAAGATACCTGAATACTGAAATAAGTTTACATATTTTGAATAAAACCAGAAATTTTCTCATGAGAAACCACAGGAAATGGATTTTGCAATTGCTGAGAATTACACGGTGGTCTGTTTCAATATAATTTTTGATGTTGAGTGGTTGTATGTAACCTTCTAGGGTATTATTTTATTATGAAACTGTATAAACATTACAATTAATTTATATATTTGTAGTAAAAGCAATAAAACCTCAGATTTTTCAGTGAGAAGCAACTGAGTGAGTGAAGAGATTTGGAAGGCTCTTAACATCGAGGTCTTGAGAGCTGATGAGGGTGAAGCGAGGTAAGTATGGAGCAGCGCCAGAAAGAAAGGGCAAGGGAAACGGGAGATCCCCAAGAAAACCAGCTGACCAGTGGCATCGTCCAGCACGACTCCCACATGCAAAAATCCAGGAGCAACCCTGTCAGGAATCGAACCTAGTTCACCGAGGTGGGAGGCGAGTAGTCTAGCCACTACACCACCATGGCCCCTATGAGAAGTAACTGAAAATGGACTTCCTCAGTTGCTTAAGTTACATTGCACTAAATGTTAAAAAAATTTTCCGTGACAATGGGAGTCTTATACACCTTGGTAGGATATAACTTAATTTGGAAAACGTATGCCTAATAAATTAAATTAATTATTTAATTTTAAAAACACATTTTTGCACCTAAGACTATAAAACCAAGATTATATATATATATATATATATATATATAAACTTTTACCACATTTTTTGTAATAAGGGAATCAAATTCAGTGTCCTGATTTTACAAAGTCATTCTAGAAACCATGACACTTCATAAAATCAGGGCAATACTGTATTTAGGTTAAGAAGGACACAATGTGAAAGATATTCTGCGGAAAATAGATGTGCCAATTGAAATGCAAACAAGTGCATAGTAGGTCATACCATGTGGCAATTGTCACATATGCAATGGAAGCATGGAACAATGGATAAGAATCATGTTGGAAAAATAAACAAAATTAAAATGAGACTTATAAAGAGTATGCTAACAATGACAAGGTGAGACAAGATTCGAAATTAAGTAGTACGTATCAGCACCAGCAGTCCAGAATATGAAAGAGATTATGGAAAGGGCTAGAATGAAGTGGTATGGACATGTACAGAGAGAGCAGAGTGGCTGCCCAAACAAAGGGTGGAAATTGAATACACAGGAAGAAGGCTACAGGGAATACCAAGGAAAAGATGGGAGGATGGGAGGAGAAGATAATAGCAGGAGAACATGACAGGGGGAAGATTGGAGTAAGTTCAAAGAGGAAGTGGTGGAGAAATAGGAAAAATACACATTTCGCTATGTTGACCCGACCAAGGGCAGCAAACAGCAAGGCGGAGAAGGGGAGAGCCACTACACATGCAGCTGTGGGGAAGGGGGAGAGAGAGGGAGAGGAAGATTTTCAATACACAGTATACCAAGTGACGTTGAGTTTTATACTCCGTACTAAAATGACTTTTTGCTGAAGCAAGTATTAAATACATAATACGACATCACGGAGAGGTCTGAGAATTGAGAAGTAGCTTAATGCAAAAAATACTTTTTAAGTTAAGTACTTGGTAAGGGGATTTTACTGTATCAGAAATTATGCTGACCAGCATTTAACATGTAATCTGCACAAGCAGTTTTTTAAACACAAAAAATTTGGACCTAAGGATAGAAATTGCACATTTCACCATTTCTTACTGCATAGTGACAGCTTATTTTACTACCTGTCGTTCATTAATCTATTTATTCACTGAGATACGTGCACTGCAAACAATTTCCCATTTTGTCCCTAAGACATTCATGTTTTACAATTTACCTGCATAGCAATATCAGTAAGCATTGCTTATAATAATGGCAACTGCAAATTATGTACAGTAAATCACCAATTTTACCGCAGTAGACATTTTAAAACAACATTATCACAAAGAGTCAAAAAAATTCATAAAAATTAAAAATAATATAGGCAAAAATTTAAGAGGATACAATGAAAATGCATTAAAACACATTAGAAAGCACGCAACAGTAAGCTACAAGGATTGTGTTGCTGCCATCAATTGGTTGGCCACAATATAAAACAAAGAAATTAAGTATAAATTTGTCAAAACATTTGACTGTTCCACATCCGGTGTGAGCACACTTGATTAGTTGGGCCACACATGCGACTCATAATGTAAATTGAAGTTTTGTTTTGTGTACTTCTTCCCCCCACCCCCCTCGCTATCTGCCATTATCAATTCAATACGTAACTCTGCTCAATTATTATGTGAACACAGAAATAATGTAAAAATACTGAAGAAAATTGAATAATATTTGCAAAATTGCACGAAGCAGTTATCAAAATGTATTAAAAAATATATTAACTAGCGATAAAATATAGGTGCTGTAATGCTGTTGCCATTATGCTAAGTATCAACTTTAGCATTCGGAATGGGGAAGTACAATTCCTACACTGCACACCTCAAGTTGCGAGCTGTACAGTTCAAAGAACAGCATGGAAGCAGAGGTGCTGAATGTCAATTTTCAGTAAATGCCAGATGCGTGGCAGAGTGGCGGAAATAAAAGGAACAATGTAACAAGGCGTGCATTCAGTGGTCCTTAAGATTGGGAATTCCCTGAACTCAACACAGTCATCAATTTCATCTGAAAATTAGTCTTGTACAATGTTGCACAAAACTGCTCAAATAAAGACGTGTGAAATTGCTCATTCAGTAAACAATCAGACATGGAAAGGTAAGAAAGTGCACCCACAGGCACCAGAAATGGTTAACAACGTTCTGCAGTTTATGGAAAATAAAGCAAGATTGAGGGAACCATCCATTCCACTTGAGAAAGCCCAGCTGAGAACATCTAAGGCAATAGGTGTGTATCGTACCACAGTGCAAACAATTATGAGGGAAGCTAATCAGAAAGAAGCAGGTGAAGGAACGTCTTTCTCAACACCCAACAAGAAACGGAAGAAAACCTCTAAATACAACCTTGATACCTTCGACAAAGCTGTGGTACGACGTACTGTTTACAATTTCTACCTAACTGAAAAACATGTGCCGACTGTCACTAAAGAATGACATAAATTACCAAGGAAGTAATACAACTTCAAGAACAACTTTGAAAAAGCTAGGATTTAGGTGGCAAAAAACAAAATCTCAGCGCCTGGTTTTAATAGAAAAATCAGATATTCTGCAAAACCTATAGAATATCTCAAGAGTACGCGGCAATAGAGAAATGAGAAGCGTAGAATTCTGTCATCGCATGTAAAAAATAAAATGTGGAGCGACATGTCTTCCAATGGTTTGTTAGCACATGTGGCAGAAGGTGAGCAGTTAATAATGATTCACACAGGAGGCGAAAATAGTTTTCTCTCTAATGCTCTTACAATATGGAAGTCACACCAGGCAAAAGTGGATTATCACACAAATATGAATAAAGAAAATGATGAAAAATGGATTAATGAGTAATTAATATCAAATCTTCCACCTGACAGTATTGTTGTGATAGATAATGCTCCCTATCACAATGAAAAGGTAAACAAAACACCTACTTCCACTTGCAGCTCAAGAAAGATTTAAATGCAGCAGTGGTTAGGTATGGAGAATATTTTGTGTACTAGCGACATGCTAAAATCCACTTTGTATGACCTCATAAAGAAACGCACACCTCGGCAGTGCAGTGCAGTACTCAGTAGACAGACTATTGGGAAATCATGGTAAGACAGTACTTAGTCTGCCACCCTATCGTCCGGATTTGAATCCAATAGAAAGGATCTGGGTTATAGTTAAAGGAGAAGTCACTTCCAAAAATTTTACTTTCAATTTGACAGATGTGAAAAAACTCTGCAAGGTCATATTTAACCGAATGGGGCCAGAAGACTGGATACCAATTTGCAATCAAGTCAAGACACTCAAGAACGCCTTTATGACACTTGAGAACGGCTATTATGACAAGGATGTGAGATTTGACATTGAAATTTATAAAGTGATTATAAACTTAGGTGGTGCGGACAGTGACAGTAGTGGCAGCAGTGATGTTTACGTCAGACTCATTGGCTGGAGCAATGAGTGGCATTGAAGAACTGCTATAGTACTTCATATGTCAGTGGTAAGTAGCCACAGTTTTCTACTTTTCTCTACATGCTGTGAAGGCTTTGTTTTACTCCTGTTTCTCTCCTCTTCTTTCTACCACCCCTCCGCACGTGAGACACCTGCCCCTCCTTATGTGTGATGTAGCTCAAGCTCAGAGTTATTCCGCATCTAGTGTATGAATGGGCATTTGGGGTCCGGCCTATACAGTTTTTGAATGCAAATAAGCTGTTCCTTCAATGTGGTAAGTGCTTGCTCTTAGTCTTCTTTCTCCGCAGCGAAATATTCTCTGAGGGCTAAGTAGGTTGGTGAGCGGCTTGCACAGGGAGGAGAAGTGAGGTATGAATTCCCGTAAACAATTACATAAGCCGAGGAATTGCTGGAGTTGCTTCCAGGTCTTTGGGGCTTCCAAAATAACCTGTACCTTCTTAGGGTGTGCCTCACTTCCCTCTGCAGACACCTGATGTCCGAGATATTCCAGCTGCTTCTCACCGAAATGGCACTTGGTGAGTTTGCAGGTAAGTTTGTGTAGCTGGAGTAATTCGAGTACCTGTCTTAAGTGGTTCAGGTGTTCTTCCCAGATCTCAGAGCTTATAATGCTATTTTCGAGATAGGCATAACAGAACTTTCCTATTAGTCCCGCTAACACATCCTGTATCATCATCTGCTGAAGAGTGCTGGGTGCATTCTTCAATCTGAATGGCATCACCTTAAACTGGTAGCGCTCCCCTGTGGAGGTGGTAAAAGCTGTCAAAGGCTTGGAATCCAGATGCATGGGGATTTGCCAGTCTCCCAGATTTCAGGTCAAGGGTAGAGAATATTCCTGCCTTCCCAATATCCTTCAGGTTTCATGTATGTTGATAGCAAGTGGTATCGCACTAAGTGTCCGATTACTGATGGGCTGGTGATTAACACAAAAGCGAGGCGTCTTGTCCTTCTTCCTCACTATGACTATCTTGGAGTTAAAGGGGGATCTGATGGGTTCTATAATGTCTGCCTTCCTCATTTTGGCCAGTTGTTCCTCCACAACCTTTTGTTTAGAATCTGATAGGCCTGTTCGTCTTATGTAAATGGGCTGGTCCCCTTGGAACATGATCTCATGGCAGGTACTGGAGGTCTGGGTGAGGTTTTCATTGGGCATAAATGCATTGGCATAGGTCCATAGTAGTGATTGGAGCTGTTTGCCATATTCCTCCAGGAACCCTTGCTGGAACTCGCCACTCTCAATCTCTAGCAGGGCTGGTGTGCTTTGGCCTTTTTTCACCCAGTATAACATTTGGTGGGGTGCCTACCTGAAGTATATTCTTTTAGCCTCAAAATCTACTACCGCTTGCTGCTGTATGAGCCAGTCCTGTCCCAGTGTGAGGTCCTCTCTAAGATCATCTGCCGCTAGACACTTCACTTCCACCTTTTGGTCCCCAATGTGACACTTAAGAGTGGTTTGCCTTCGTAGGGAGATGGTGGCCCCTTCTCCCACCAACTGGGCTTTATGAGGGGAGGGCTGGAGGTGGGTTTCTGAAGCTACGGCCCATTCATATTTTAAGAAGCTGATGTTGGCAGTAGAATCTATCAGGACTAGTATTTGGCCAGACTTGAGCTGCACCGGTATGCGAGGAAGCATTCCCACATAATTATGATGAATACTCATTATCCTTTCAGTTTTCCGGCCTTTCCATCGCTGAGACTTGGATTAGTGTTCCTCCAGTCTATGAGGAGAGGGGAGAAGAGGGTCCCCTTTCCCTTAGTCATTTTCCTTCCACGCCAATTTTCGCCTCTCCTCCTGCTGCTGTTGTTGTGCCACTGCACAGTCTTTGTGTAGGTGATATCCTGGACAATGCCAGCATTTGGGTGCCCTTTGTTCTGGTAGTGGCTTATTTGTCCCTTGGGACGCCGTGTTCCCTAGGTTGCGGGCTCTACTTTTTGGTAGTACTTATGCACGACCGTGGCTCTAGCCAGTCGCTCCTGCATGTTGTTTGGTCTCAGTTCTCTCAAGAATGGTCGCAGGTTCGAGATAACTAGTTTAGTGAGGGTAGGTAGAAAGCTGCTGACATCCTGTCCCGGATATAATGGCTGGAAGAGTTTCTGCTTCTGCAACAAGAATATCTCTATATCTTCTCCCTCGGCTTGTTCCTTGCAATATAGTTGTGAGGTTAGCAGGGCTACGTGTGGTTGGTTGCCGAAATGGGCGAGAAAGCCCTGCTGGTAATCTTCCCAGGAATCATATAAACCCTCGTGAGTGTACCACCAGTGAGCTGCCTCCCCCTTGAGTAGCAGTCCGACGGAATCCACCCAGCTGGAACGAGGAATCCCTTGTGTTTTGAAGGACTGTTCCCACTGGGAGAGGAATTGTTGTGGGTCTTCATGGTCTTTCCCCTGGAAGGGTAATGGAGTTGATGATACCGGGCTGGATGACTGCTGCACGACAGTTCTGGCACTCTAATGACAGTTCGGCAAGGTTGAGTAGGGTGTCTTCCCAACCCAAGCAGGAAAGATGATAGCCACGCTGGCAGATACATGTGGTGAGTACTACCCTGGTCCGAGGACAGTCGAAGATGAAGCAGGATCTGGGTTGCAGTGTTTTTGTCTTCACCTGTGGTGGGTTTTCTCTGCATCCGTTGCAGAGAAAGCATAGGTCTCGGCAGTCTCGGGCAACATATTCCCAGTCCAGGCAGGTGGAAGTCTGCCCCACAAAGGGCACAGGTGATGATGTTTTCCCCCGCCTGCCGGCACTCCTGGGCAGCCTAGGGGTCCATGGTCAGGTGGTGTTGGGTCTTAGGTTGATGCAGGTTCGCCGGTCTATCCAGACTTGTCTCTCGGCCCCACGTTTGGCACCACATTGACATGCCCCAGATCAGTGGAGTACTCCCGAAGAGGCAGGTCCTGGGTTGCCCGGGGTTCAGCCAGCTGCTATCGCTTCTTCGCGCGGCAAGTCAAGAAACAACCTGGCCGCTTCAACATAGATTGCTGGGGTCGGGACACAAGGAGAAAGGATTGAGCTGCTGCCTAACAGGGAGCAAGACCCAGGGTATGGACGAGGTTGAGCCACTGCCCCAAAGGGAGCAAGACCCGAGAGGTAGAGGAGAGAAGGGGTGTGAGCCACTACCCCAAAGGAAGCAAGACTCAAGGGGTAGAGGAGAGAGGGATGTGAGCCGCTACCCCGAAGGGAGCAAGACTCAAGGAGTAGAAGAGAGAAGGGAGGTGAGCCGTTGCCCCGAAGGGAGTAAGACCCAATACATGGACAAGGGAAGAGGAGGCACCAGAAATCACAAAAAACTGTCAGTGTAAGCCAAACCCTTTATTGTCTCAACTAAAGGAAGGTTGAGACCTCTGGTAGTGATTGGTCACAAATTATACACTGTATACAGAGTAAAAAATAGTAAATCAGCATTACAACAAATAATAACTTGTTTCATTGGTTACAATTCACAGTAAGAATATTAATGACAGGTCATGTGGGGTTTAAATATACAGTATGTACATTGCTCCTAATTTATACAAAAACGGAAAGGAAGACATTAACATAAAAGAGGTTATTTTATTTTGATACCTTCTACCATCCATTGGCAGCCATGGAGTTTGGGTGTTGTTTTTGAATTGCTTGTTCGAGGTGACTTCATGTATGTACACTAATTACTTTATAGGTAGACGAGGTCTCTGGGTGGCTCGTATCGGCACGATAGAAGGCTGTTGGTAGCTATTGTAACCCTTTTACCCTTAAAGTACTTCTGGTAATCATGTGATAAGAAAGGTGCATTATCAGCTATAAGGTGTTTGCGGAACCCATGTGTATTAAATACATCCTGCATTACTCTTATAATAGACCTTTCAAGTTCTTATTTGGGATTCGGCTCATATCTAGCCAATGCGAGAAATAATCTATAAGAACAAGATAGACCCTACCAGAATACTTAAAAATGTTCACTCCAACCTTAAGATAGGGTCACTCTGGTATCTTATGAGGTAATAAAAGCTCTTCAAAGTTTGCTGCTCAAAACTTTTCACATGTGGCATACTCAGATATCCATTTTTCTATGTTCACGGACATCCCTGGCCAATAAAATAACTGTCGTGCCCTTGCTCTTGATTTTTCCACTCCCTAGTGTCCATTAACACAATTCAAAACAACTGATATAAGTGACTCAGGGACAATGATCCAAAGACTATTCCATCAGCTACATGAATGCCATTCTGCAATTTGTAGTAGTGTTTGCATTCCTCGTTTACCTTACTTATACGTGGCCAGCCCTGAACCTGTAGTTCAGTGACCAACTGCAATGTGGGATCATTTGATGTTTCCTTGTGAAACAGATTTTGTTTCTCCACACTCATGGGCGCAAGTAGACAATGACCAAATGGACCATTTCTAGCATTTCAGGGACTGAAACTGTTTCACTTAGGTGTTATCATGACAACATATCTGCAAAATGTAAGTCTTTGCTGGGGACATAGTAGACATTGAGTATTTCATAAGCTTAAGGTGTGGTCACTAAAGATGAGGTGACCCTATGCTGGCTACATTTTTCTGCATTATGGAGACTAACGGTTTGTGGTCCGTCTGCAAGGCGTGTAAGGGGAAAAGCATGATTACGTCTTAACAGTTGCTAGACAATGCTACATTGTTTATGAAACCGTATTTACTTGTGTATAGTGAACACCATGATTTTTGCAACAAGTACCAGAAAGAATTTTTTTAAAAATAAAATTGCACCAACAATTTGTGGCACCTGTTAGTATGTAACAAATTATTCTTCTTTTACATTAATGTGTGGCGATTGTGATATGTTTGGAAAATACTTTAATTGAGTTAAAAGAAGAACAGCAACAACTGTGTCAACAACTGCGGTGGGAGATTTTTTTTTCTAACTGCCGACTGGCTTCCTTTTCTTTTACGCAGTGATGTGCTGGTTTTTTTTGCCATGCTGGAATGTCAGCCCTCAAAAAAACGTTGTGTCGCCTCTTCCCTTTTTCTCTACCTAAGAGACTGGCAATCCTCTGTCGGACAGGGAAACAAAGAAGGCTTGGAGGAATTTATAAATCAATACCATGAATAGGAAAGGGAGTGGAGACAGGAGAAGAAAGAAAGCGGACAGAGGGGCGAGAGACAGGTTTAACTTAGGGGGGCGAAACAGGAGAAGAGGTAGGTGAAAGAGAGACACAAGGAGTGAAGTAGCCCGCTGATTGGTAGGCAACTAACTCCCTTCCGCAACCCAAAAATTTGGGGGAGGGGAATAAGAATGGAGGAGGAAGCAAAGTCGCGTCTGCTGGTCGTTACATAATGCCGCTGTCAGAAATAGATTTTTCTGTATTAACTTGTCGCTGCATATACGTAGTTCACGGCATTCTTTAAACACAGGATCTACAAGGGCAAATACAATAAAAAAAATTACGGGCCAAGGTAAATTCTGTTATAACGATAACTCGCTATAGCAATAATTTATAATGCCAATGTCAACCATCGTTATAACGTAGTTCTACTGTATAAGGTTGCTTATCCAGGCTCTTTCATCAACCTCATGCATTTTTTCTAAGACTTTTTTCTCACTAGCATACTTATTTCTTCCCTGAGTGGTTTCCATAAGGCTACTGGCACCCTCGGTGATGATTTACTTACAGGTTCGGTCCCAGGTTTGAGGAGTATTTTCCCCTTCTGCAGAAAACATTCAAGTCCTTGAAAAACATCTTTGTTCTCAGCTATGAACAACTCTGTTTTCTGTGGCCACAGAATTTACTCGCTGTACAAGGTTTAAAGCTTAACAATCTGACAGTCCCAAAAAAAGCATGATGGCCAAGTCTACATACATGAAACCAATATAAGCTTTAGAACTACAAGCCCTACAATTTACGTGAACTTTCCATAGGCTTAATAAGTCAAACTAAGGTCCTCAGTTGCTGTGTTGTTATAGTTGCAGTTCTTTACCAGTTGGCACGAGTTTAGAAAGTGCTCAAAGCTTTCTCCTTCTTCCTGCACTTTCTGGTTAAACACACACAGTGTTCCAACACCTCATTCAATTGGGGATTCACATTACGTTCAATGGCTTCTTTCACCTTTTTGTAAACATTCTTGTCTTGATCTGGAATGTTCAGTGATGCAAGTATACGGGCCGATGCACTTCCCATCATATTACTCAGGAGGGATATTTTAACCTTGCCGTGTGCATTATCTTGCCTCGTGCTGACGAGATAATCTTCGAACTCCTTTTCCCAGAAATTCCAGTCATTATAAGCAGTTGTGCCCTGGAGATCCAGGTCTGGTGGAAGTTTGACGTTCCTGCTAGTAGTCGCCATTGTTCTCAATCAGTACACTCGTTAGTCTACACTTGTGTTTATGCTGATCATGTCGATTGCACCATGTTGCTTGTTTGATAATGAATAATCACCTCAGTATCTTCATTGGTTAGTTGTATTTATTCAGGCATAGTAATATCTTACATGTCTACACAATATGTATTATTATATGTTAGCATACAGTTACATACAACCATACCATCACCTTCTTGCTCTACTGCCTTGTAGCGAACTTAGCCACATGCAAAAGACATTTCTTGGGACCCTCAGACTTTGAATGAAAATTTATAAATTACTATTTGCAACTTTTTGAATTTATTTTTATTTGTACATTTCTACAAATTGACATGATAAAAATGCTCATTCAATCTTAACCACCATTACTGACTTACATCCTTAAAGGCTAAATAGACACAGTGACTGGAAAGGCTAATGGGCAAGTAAATATTTTTCAAGTATACCTGGTTCACAGCTATCTGGCACTTTTGAAATTAATCTTTGGAATAGAAAACAGTATACATGCAACTTCATATAGTTAAATGTGAAAAGAGACAAGACAATACACAGTAATGCTGACAGTGAATTACATGAAATAGTTCTCTGTTTTAATAACTTATTAATGAGTTATTTTCAAATATTGTGGCCACTTTTATAAACATGAAAAAAGTTAAAAATTGATTTCGCAGAAACAAATTTATGTTTTCTACAAATTTCAGTCTCCTATGATCAAGTCATGAGTAACAGTTTTGTATTCATGGGAATGTTAATTTTTACATGATACAGGAATGATGCCCAGAGGGCAGGAAGCAGGATTCCAGCGAGGCTCTCAAAGGTGCTCAAGTAACCGTGAATCAGCCACAGTTAAGTTAATATCCAGAAGTTGGAAAAAAAGAGTGGGTGATTACCTGTATCTGTGCACAAACACAGACTTGAACAAGTAGGTGAGAAGGCTCTTGATCTCCTCTATGTTCTCCTCCAACTCCTGCCTTTGAAGCGCAAGGGGCTGAAGCCTATCGGCCTCCTGTTGGTTGTGAGCCTTCTGCCGCTCTGTCTCATGCAGCCGCTGCATGTTATCCAGGCTAAGCGACACCCCCAGTGCCACATTCACCAGCGCCGTCATCAGCTTCATTACTGTCCGATAAAACTAAATGCAGGAGCAACTGTTTTTTTTTAATCTTAAAGGCTCTGCCTGGCTGACGCATGCAGTATGTTGCAGAGGTTTCGTAGAAAAAAAACATAATTCAAAAACTGTTTGGATATTTTGTAGTGGTGTCTGAACACAAAAGCATTTAAGAAACATTTCATGCCCTGAGACAAGTTTCAAGGTTTCATCTCCACTCGAACAATTATTTTTTAGGGTGTAAAAATGGCTAAAATAGGTGTTATTAGAATCAGTTATAACTACTAAATTTTCTATAAAGAAACTTTAATATTATCTTTAGTCAAACTTTTATCTTTATTAGTGTTCCATAAAAATGTAGGGTTGCTGCTTAAAGTCGCTTTCAGGCGAGTCTCTGAGGGAAAGGCTACATGCTAGTTGAGCACCTTGCACGTAGAGGCAATGAGACAAGTGGTGAGCAAGCAAGAGTCAGCTTAAGAGCTCACACATTTTGATGTCCCGAACATGCAAAACAGCTGCAGACAGGCGTAACCCTTAAGACACAGTACACTTTACATCAGTCTTCACTAAGTCCTAAAGCTATGATCAAATTTCAATCACTGACTTCTCTGGCAAAACTATGATTGCACATAAGCAAAATCAATGTACACCTACTAGTTTATAGGCAAAAACAAAACAACTGTGTTGATAACGTTGATCGAAACACTGCATAAATAGTATCCGGTGAAAGACCTGAGGCCCTTTAAGATCAAAAAATGGGTGAATTATATGGAAAAGGTACTAGGCTGGTCTGATCTAGTGATCACTCTTCCAGCATACTGCAGATATGCACACACACACAGAAACTGTAATGATAAAATCAGAACAAGTCCTATCTGTCAAATTACATTCGGAATAACCATTGCTATTATGATTGTTGCCATCCCCATACATGTAGTTGTCGTGCTACTTGTACAAGTGTAAGTATTGATTGGAAGTGAGTAGAAAAACTGAACAGTATGTAGAAAGCATGCCATTTACAAGTGTCACAACACACAGTCATGCATATTAGAAAACTAGTGTGTTTGTAGTCTTGTCACAGTACACTACAAGCAAAGAAAATGCACATACAGTAATTAAACTGTGACTAAGCAGGAAGGTAGTAAAATTCATTAAAAAGATACAAAGAAGACATTGCGAAAGAATGTGTAAAAAAGAGAATGGTAGAAACAGCATTACAAAACTGTCACACTCTGGCTTTTGGTGAGGTTCAGGGTTCAATTGTGCGTTATTCACTAGTGTCGAGCATCAGGTAATACATCCATACAATGCCAATGACATTGACCCTAGTGTTACATGTGTACTTGCAGTTTGTTGATATTCTGGGTAGCTCACTACGGGCGGCAGTGAAGCGAAAGCAACGTCACATTACGTGAAATCCTTGCCAAGGTTCCAAGGATCCTTCCCAGCGGAGCAATGCTCCCTGATAGACACCGAACACGAAAATTAACAAGGCGGGAAAGACATTCAGTCTATTAACCTGCCATGTCAAAAAAAAACACAAGGGTAACAAATACAAAATAGTTACAAAAGAGTGATTCACTAACATACCAATTTAAACCACCTTGCTTAAATCTAATGATCGTCGATTTGCCGCCGCATCTATTGTAAAAATTCATAAAAATCACAACTTGATCACTAACGATCCGACTCTATCATAACTATGGCATAAAAGTTTAAATGAAGAACTTCTAATGAGTAGACTAATAATGTCAAGCAAATAACCACTTGAGACAGGAATGTAAATTATTCACAACTTCCAGAAAAGATGTTCGGAGTTCAGATGCAAAAAATTCGGAAATTACTATTCCCAAGTATTAAAAATTTTTTATATTTGCACACCCCTAGCTATCTTGACAGGTTCATGAGTATCATTCATCCATTCAAGTCCCACCTTATTTCAATCCAGATATCACCAGTTTTCCTGTCCAGCCAGAATGTTTCAGTACACCCCAAGCGCTCCAGTACGCATGTGCACTCTACTTGTCACGTAACTTGCCCTCCACAGTATTTGCGCGCTTCAATTGTCACCGTCAAACACACTTACGTTCCCCAAAGTGTCTCTCACCTCCACAGTTGGTCCTCTTCTTCGTCCACCGCTCGCTGTGTTTCGCCACATGGCTACCACAGACTGCCTACCCC
>NQII01002013.1:19032-41267 GCA_002778355.1 Clitarchus hookeri | reverse complement strand
GAGACACACTATTTATATATTTATAGGGGCAGATGCTAGATCAACAACAATTTTCACATGCCAGCCTGCACGGAGGGGTGAGACATCTAAAAAGCTTGCAAAAAGGGCCACAGGCGCAAGACGCCAGTCGCTCCAGCAAGGGGGGAAGGGTGTTGGCACCAGCTCACGTCAACGTCAATTCCCTCCTCCCCTCTGGTGACATAGCAGGTCCACCCAGGGAAGGGTGGGTTAAGTGCAGCGGTCTACCACCCACCAATACGCAGAGAAGAAGTGCTCTCCCAGGGCTATGAAAGGAAGGGCCCATACGCAACAGTATAATGGAGAGTAAGGCATATAGGTGCATTTAAAACATAAATCAAACATAATGGCAGTAATTCATAGTGCCAGTTATTTTTTAATGAATGAAAACAATTAAATATTGGCATAATAATTAGGACAAAAAAATACAATAATATTTATTAAGATTTGAGTTGAGGCAAACAAGGAAACATGCTTTCTTGTGGTGATGGAATGACCAATACGCAGAGATGCACACCCAAAAACCTATGGAACCACATCAAGCTCAAGAAAGAAGCCCTTAAATACTTACACAATACCACTAAGGTTCTGTTTCCTCTGAAAAGGTCATTTCTTCGGCAGGAAACATTCTACAGAACAAGAGGAATAAGATGTCTGAAAAGAGTAATACTCAGAAAATGAATCAGTTTCTGCTGAGTATTGTTTCCATAACTGGTAATTGGATCAGTAACTGGTAAAGTCATATTAGTGCACCATAATTAACAAGCAAAAACATTATTCCTTTCAGTGCACCAACATCCAAAATGTGAAAGCCAACCTACAGTGAGCTATAAGCAAGGAAAATGGAGTGTCTTACCTGCCAGCGTGGCTGTGTGTCGAAATGCTCGAACCTGGGAGTCTGACAGATGTGTCAAGAACGAGACGATGTTGTCCACAAGATACTGGTCGTAAATGATGGAGTGCCGGCACTGCTTTACAAGGATCCCGACAAAGTCACAGAAGTTACTGCGAAACTTTTTCGAAGCCTGACCTGTCATGATTAGCGGGTACTTTGCACTTTCCTGAAAAAAAAACAAAAAAAAAAAAAAAGAGATCATTTAAAACCATTAAAAAGAACAACATTATTATCTGAATGATTAAAATGCACTTACTGGTCAAATAAAAAATTTCGCCAGCAAAATACTACGTAGATTAAAAAAATGAAATCATTTTCAAGTGATTTTTGTTGTATTCTCTTGTAGTTCACATTGTACTTCCAAGTCACTGAATTTGGGCTCACTGCTCAGGTCAAGGATAAGTCTCCCTCTTTATAAATAAGTTACCATTCAAATTTTTTTTACACAAATTCTGTTTGCACTTTTCAACAAGATGCTATGTTTACAACCACAAGATATACAACCTCTAACAATACAGTGTTTATAACCTCCAGGCCACATAACCTGTAAATTTTGATGTTAACACTCCTGAAATATGTACTTTGTGTTATTGAAGGTTTGTATAAATAACAACACGTTAAGCACATTAGAAAGAAACTGTAATCACAATTGAACTCGTTATTATAACAAAAGACATGTAAGCTAACAACAACAAAACAGAGGTATAAGCATAGACAAATGTACTTATGACTATACAACTGAGTGACAGTTTGTCTCAACATGTGTAGCCTAATCTATACCCACTACATACCCTTAATGTTTGCAATCTTCAACACAATATGTACAATGTTTATAACCTTTACCCTACAATACTGTACACCACTTACTGTCGACAACAATCTGCCATCCACCTGGGCGGAACCCTTTTGCGGCTTGGTCTACTTTATTGTGACACACCGTCAGTGTCTCAACTTTGCCATTCTGGTTCACCCCCACCTCTGACTCTTGTTTACTGTCTGCTGCCCTCAGTGATGGTATTTTACCATTACCTGGCCATTGTGGTTTGATGTCCTCTGATTCACTTTGACACTATCTCGTCCCCCGTGGCATCTGTTATACCACTGTTCCTGGTAATCTTTCCTTTCTCCGATCTTCTCTCTGGTACTATTAGAGCATTTATGTTGGATGGGACTTGGGGAAGGCAATGAACGTGGTTCTGCCGAACATAATCTCCAAGGCGGAAATTCCACAGTCCAGATGTGTACTGTAGAACGCCAGTTGGGCTTTGGTTCAAGTAGTCAAAGCCATACTCCCTGGCCAATTTGTACAACACAAAGCCTTGAACTGAGGGCTGTTGTCAGTTCTGACAATTTCAGGAATGCCAAATCTTGCAAAGACTGCTTTGCATTTCCAAATAACCAATACGTTAGTTAAACTAGCCATTTCAATTAATTCAAACATGCTCCAAATACAAATAGCTATAACCTCCACAATCTAATAATATACATGAAAATGCAATTTTATAGTAAATTAACATATGATTTTGGTTAATTTCAGTAAATGCTGACATCAGACACCCTGTTTTATTATATATCAAAATGCGCAATTACACATCACTTTCTCAAGTGTGTTGCTTAATAAATGCATTTCATAACTATATAAAAACCAAACAATAAAGTAAACATGCAATGTAAGCATACGTAACTAGCTAGCGACATATCTTGGGTATTTATAGTCCAATTTGCTGTGTTATATTTGAGATTACCTGTGTACTGACGTTAATGTTTAAAGGTACTGAAATTAAATATGCATCAAACTCTGTTGCAATTCATACAAAAGTAATGCAGTACATTTTTGTGAACATATCTAAACAATGTTCCATTTTAAAATGCTTGTGGTATCATGCTGCAATTCTGAAAGGTTGTGTGCACACATTGTTTTCTTTCGCTGGTCCGTCCTTCCTACTACAAGCTAATGTGTGCATATATCACTTGTAAGCTAATACAGTAACAGCACGGTAAATTTTTATGTTGTTCCTGAGACTGTATCAATGGCAAGGAAGGTAAAACGCCTATAGCGGCACAGCAATTGTTGTGATACTATAGGAGTGAGTGACTGAGTGAAGAGATTTGGGTGGATCTTAACATCAAGGTCTTCAGAACCGATGAGGGTGAAGTGAGGCGAGTATGAAGCAGCGCCGGAATGCAAGGGTGGGGAAAACTGGAGATCCCCAAGAAAACCAACACACCAGCGGTATCGTCCGGTATGATTCCCACATGCGAAAAGCCAGGGACAATCCCACCGGGAATCCAACCCAGTTCACCTTGGTGGGAGGCGAGTAGTCTAACCACTACACCACCGTGGCCCTCCATACTATTGGAAAAGCAAAAGCTACTGTTGTGAGAAGACATTAACAACAACCAACAGTTGGGTAAATACTCTCATTTTACTTGATTCCAAAACAATTAGAGTAATGAACAGGGCTGTCAAACAGTTATTTGGGGACATCCCCCAATAAACAAGGCAGCCAATCCTACAATAATCTCTGCCATCTGGTGATCTCACTAATAATGTACTCAACAACAACTGCTAGAAATAAAATTATATACACTATAAATATATAAATAGATTACAATACCCTATTTTATACTGTTCCACGAGTAGGCATGTCATTTACACTCTTTTAAAAAAAGGCCCTACAATAATATTGACTTTGGGTTGACCAAAATATGCTACTCATTTTGGAATGACCAGGGATACCTTTTCACACACTACTTTACACTCTGGAAAGATTATTTTAATAACATTAAAAGAGGTAAAACTGATTCCTTTATAAAGGATATCATAGTGAAAAATACTAGCAAAATGGTCAAATCCCACAAATAACTGTGTTACAGATTCTTCTTTGACCAAACTGTTAGACAACAGCAGAAAGACAGAAGGTCTCACGCAGCTGTCCCAAATTTTGCCCAAACAGAATAAATGTAATAGGTTGAAGAGTTTACCTGCACAGTCCGGTGCAGCAGTACAATACCTCATCAATTTCACCCCCAACATCACTGCAAAACTCAGTGGCGCAGAAAGTACTCATGCAAAAAAATGAGTCTCAATGATCATATTTCTTCTTCTGTAGTACTCACAAATAAAACAAACAAATGTGCACTGCAATCCATTCATGCAATATACTTGAACACAGCCACTAGCTATTTCATTAGCCTCATTAGCCACGGATGCATTTAACTATTGCATCACTCGTCTATTCATGTCAATTATTCTGCACTCGTTACGTAAAGTATGGTAAGTGGGCATCACAATAATTAACTTGCTATACGAACGTAGTACAAGTGACAAATTGCTCGTGCATAAAATTATTGATCGGCAGCACAGTCACCAAACAGCTACACAACCGTTTGCCCTCGGAGGAAGCTCAAACCACAGCGGTCAAGCTTGCTTGATACATAACTTGCACAGCACAAAATACACATCATATTTGCGCATGCCATAACGTACGCCAACAATGGCGTGCCTGGCTCGAGATATATGCCACTGACAATCACAGTGTGACTCCGCAAGACAGGCGGACAGACCAGTATCCAAGCAACTCTCTTCCTTCAGTATAGCATCTCCCTCAACTACTCCCTGTACTCACGCACACCAGCGCACTCACGCACCAAACTAAAGTACCCAACAGCCAGTGCTCTCAAGGCCACGAAAAATGCACCTACCAACCTGACGACTCCCAAATCCCTAGCCCCAAGATACAGCTGCTGTTCTGCGCTCACACACAATTGTAACATCGCAGATGTCAAATTTGATATCTGGAAACCACAGCTCGGTTCACTCACACAGCAGAAACATGAAATTTAAGTAAAGGGGCCATAATAAAAGAAAATAAAATGAAGCATACAATAATTTCCTTCAAGGTTTACTTACTCCCGTTAAAGCAGTTCACATTCCTCAAAATGCGGAGATATGAACAGTTAGTGATATGAGCCAGGTGTATTACTATAACAGTATCACAGATTTCATTAATAATTCATGTCACTAACACCCTCATAGCGAGAAAATTAAGAAACCAGGAGAGACGTAATTTCCCCTCCTGGCACACTTGCAACCTCCCACTTTGGCAGAAGTAATTTAGAAGAACAGTTAGGCCAGAAACTGAGGTTAAAAAAAAATAAAAAAGGCACGGGTGCTAGCCAGTGTGGGCGAAATTTGTAATGCTTGATGCTTCTTCCTCACTAGTTGGTCGTAATCTGTTAACTAGTGGCGGGCGCTCAGGGCTCATATTGCCACTGCTCTCTGCCCCCACTCCCTCCATCACAGTGCCAAAAACCTAACCAAATAAGGGCAACATGTGGTACAGAATCCCTTCGGATAATGGTGCGAACCCCATCGCCACCACTTTTCCACACTACACAAAAGTTAAACAATCTAATTACTAGAACATACTCAAAACGAATTGCCCTTATCTCAGATCGCTGATGCAACTTCAACTATGACTTTAGAGAAAGCAAACTCATGACAGATACACATACTAACTCAGCCAAACCAGCTGGAATACTGAAAAATAATTACATTTCCTTCAAAACAAAAGAATATTAACAAAATGCCCTGATTAATTCAGTATTACCTGCATCATTACAATAATGACGTTCAAAATTTCAGAAGACATCTTTGTATTATTAAAAACTTACCACAGTTTTGGGTTTACGTGGGAAACAATGCTTATGCCAAGTGTACTAAAACTTGAGGAATGTAACATTTTCTTTGGAATTAAATGCAACACTGCTACAAGTACCTAATCAAATATCATCAGCTAGGTTTTGTTTTGTTAATATTCCAGTACAGTTTCATCTAATGTGGTGCACGTGTTCAATTTCGTAATAAAAAGTGATTTTCTCATAAGAAATGTATTGGTTCAATGTCGTGGGTCTGTAAAATTTACAGATGTTAATAAATGCTATGGAACATAAAATAAATGCAATAAACTGCACACATAAATGCTATTTTCCACAATCTATACTCAATACACGTGGGACAGAGCCCACAGATTTTTTAGCTGAGTACTTAGGCCCTGCAACAAAACCGTTTCTTTAGCCTGATCCATACTGCCTAGATGGCCTTTGTGCAATTGTTCCAATACATATGCTGCATTGCAGTTGGAATGAATAGGCTTGTGCCTTTTATAAGTTACCATTCAGTGAGTGCAATAACAAACCAATATTGAGACTAAGGCAGCAATTATTTAGGAATTTGATGCTTTCATGGCCATTCTCTATCTATGTTATTCCTTAACGTTAGGCAAATTATATAGTTGGTTTTCTTTGATCTGTTCAAGGATATTTGGTGCTAATACTGACAAGTGTCTTCTAAGCAAATTCACATGTGCTGATGTCTCCTCCGCCAGTTCTTTGCACCCCTCTCCACTCTGAACGGGTTCCTCGACAGGCAGTCTGCAACTACTAGTTGCTTCCAAGTATGAAGTCTACCTTACATCTCCTCAATCGTATGCAAAAATGTAGCAGCCTGGGTGTTGTTAATTCATCAATGGATAAACCTAATATATATTCCTGAAGCTTCCCAAAAAACCCAATTAAAGGCTAGTGTCTCCTTTTCATTTTGGATGTACCTACCTGCATTCAGTTTTTATGAGAACTCAAGCGGCATAACACACTACCTCCAATTGTTTCTTGTTGTCCACTTGAAATACCATAACACACACACTAACCCATATGAGGAACTCAGAGCTTCCAGCAACTTTTCCAATGCAAAAAGCAGGAAAAGTAGGACTTTTTGATTAAAAACTAAAGAAAGAGATTGACACATTTTAACATAATTTTTCAAAAATACACGGTAGCTTCCAGTTTTAGCAATATCGTAAATAGATTTTACAATAAATGAAGATCAGAGTTAAATCTTTTTATAGAATTATTGTTATCAATTTCTTAAATATTCCCAACCAAATGGCCGGTTCAACTGAACACAATCTTTGAACCCATTACGATTACAACTGGTAGCAACGTTGGAGACTTCATAGCTATAGCTAGTAGTCTTAGTTCTAACCTCTAAAATCTTAAGTTAAAAAACACTGTTTACAAATCTGAAATAATGTCTGGGGTATACAAAGTTTTGAAATTCCCAAACCCAAAACAACAAAAGTCACCGCCATTTATAGTCCAAATCTATTGTAGGCCCTTCCAAAGAAGTCGAGTTCACCATGGATGGGTTATGGCCTTTATTTGTAGCAAGACCCATTTTCATGGTTTAATATAACTACTATTTATTTTTTATATAAAAAATATTTTACAAACTACAGTTACTTGAAGTCCCATACAACACACTACAAAATGCAACAGACTCCAAAATGTAAAGGCAAACATTTAAGTTTAAAACTCTCTGTAGATACAATTTTCAAAACAAAAATAAACATGCCTGTGTTTATTAAGACTAATATTCAAAGTACACAAAACACAAATAAATGAGACAAAATATTATTGTTAAATACGATAAATAAGAAAATTATATACTGATAACACATTTCCCATATTTAAACACAATATTCTAAAACAAAAAAGAAGTATAATTAATCTAAATCAGAGTACCTCATCTTCTGGCACTGAATTAAACTACAAGATAAATAAAATATGGTAAATTAACATGTGAAACATTGGTCACTGCGTAAAATTAGATTTTGCAATACAATGCTCTTTAAATAATAAAAAAGAGAAAACAACAATGACGATACTATATAATGCAAGAACCTTTTCACATTCAAACCACCATGTATTTAAGCCTTATTGAATTTTTTTTTTTTTTTTTCATTTTTTACACTTTTTTTTCTTGGAGAATAACTGAGAAATATTAAAGTAATGTTCTCTTGCTCTTTTCCACTGCTTTTTGTTCAACTCTTATTTTGCTAAACATTACTTGCTTTCTTCCACCTTCTTAATTGCTGCTTCTAACATAGTTAATCCTATCTTCGCTCCTTTCATGTCATTATTAATTACTTAAGGCGTTTCTTACCCATGCATTAGTTTTTCAATCATTTTTGCGTAATTTTTTAGATCTGGTCAACCTCTCCCTCTTTCTTCCATAGGTTTTTCTTAGCTGTATGCTGTGTTTGGCTTTTGGCATCTTTTTTTCACAATCTTCTCTTTTCTGTTTCTCTTCAAGTTATTTACTATGTCTTTCTTTTTCTTCAACTCTCTTCTTTTGGTAGAGTGGAGTCACTCACAGCCGTTGGTGAAAGACATGATCTTTTGAATGTGAGAAAATTACTGGTGTCAAAAAATCCACGTTCAACATGAGCATTACCATGCGGAAGAACCAGTATGACTTTTATTGGTTTTCACGGTAAAGTGAGCACTTTTGAAAGCCTTCTTATTTGGAATAATAGTCAATAAATATATTTTATTTTAGCCTTAGGAGTTAACTACCAAGTGCGGTGGAATGTACACACTGTGTTTATTACTTACTTGGCAATATTTATTTTAAAAAGGCACTTAAAGGACAAAAAAATGACTGAAAGGAAAAAGTTAATAGGGCCTCAAGAGCTCACTTTACCATGACAGCCTACACCAGCCTCATCAGTTTAAGAAATTATTTTCTCCAAGTGAATTTTACAAAGAAAAAATTTTTCTCCAGTAGTGTCAATTCTCGTTCTGTTGTATTGAACTTCATCTCCAGGATACTCTTCCTTTACACTTGAATGTTCTCCATCACTGTCTTCTTTAAAACACCACTCTTCTGTAATACTCTCACACTGTAGAAACTTCCATTCATCACTATAAGCATCTAAATTCACACCCGGAAAAAAAAGTACAGATTCGGCCAGACTTTTTATGGCTTTACAAGACAAATTATCACGCCTGTTCTTCAACGTCACACAAGAGGAATTTTGTGTGATTGGATTCCCCAATGGCAGAATAAAAATGGGATGCTGCGTAGCCTTATAGTAGAATTTCTTCATTGAATACAGGAGAACTGTATGTATATCTTCTTTCATCTCATCCAAAACTTTTGTGGTTTCACAGCCAACTTCTAGTTTGGCGCTGCCCAACTCAATGTGTGAACAGGGAAACTTCAATGAAACAATATCCTGAAAAGATCTCTTACTCAGTTTATTAGTTTTCACAAAATGCTCAAAACAACTTAATTCACACTCTTTTCACAGCGCATTTAAATCAGTAACAATAGCATACATTCAAGAATTAAAGAGAGGACAACTTGAGCGTAACAAATCTATAAATTATTTTTAAATACATTAAGCCTGAGTAATCTAAATTATTTTACAAACAAAACAGAACTGTTAATCCCTTATCATACGGTACAGCAGTATTGTTGTTGTAAAGAGAAAAACTAAAATGTTTTGAGCATTATTTCAAAATATTTCCTGCACTACCCACTGCTTCAAAAATTTCCTAATAGTGGTGCTTCAACAGCCTGGGGCTGGAGCACGAAGAAAAGTGCCCGTCAGTTATTCTTCATTGGGGCTGGCACGAAAATAAGTGACTTACTTTCATACTGGTTACAATTTTGGATAACACTTCTATTGACTGCATCTATAAGTAAAAATGAGGAGATTCTTGTCAATGGGTGCAGGGGAACATGCCCTCCTAAATAAAATTTAACATGCCCCAGCAAATAAATGCTTTTTTATGGATCTTTCTTTTATAATTTAAATGTAAACGTAATGTATTTAGTCATTAAGTTCTGTATCATTAGGCTGCGAATAGTGTCTCTTTACTTTACGTGCGGACAATATTTTTTCTTGCAGCTTCGGGGCACACATGATCTGTGCCCACGCTGCTGTATATTTTTTCCTTGCCGAAGGCGCACGAGATGTCTCGGAAATAGCCGAAGTGCAGTAGAATCGAGGCACAAGCCACCTATGCCCACGCGATTCACGCAGTGCTCTAACAGCCCGATAGATGGCAATGTGTTTTCTGATGTAACACATTATGTACTGTTACTGTATTATATTCAAAGCTTGAGAATTGGTGAATATTTTGAAAATAGCAGTGCATGAGTTCATAGTTTTTAAAGTTTGTGTATTATTCAGTTTTTAATGTTTATATACAGCATTTTTGTTGCTGTGTTAAGGCCTGTCTACAATCGGCCGTACCTATGGATATGGACATGTCCGAATCTTGACGTCACGTGATGTCACATTCACGCAGTCCGAACATGGTCTACAAATTTGTTGTCCGAAAGTGAGCTTTCATAATATTACATTAGAGCGCAGTAAATTCTGCACATTGTTTGTTGTTATGTAATGATTTTTATATTGCTAAATTAATGATTATATACTGTTTGCGGGATGAGTGATTTGAATATTTATTTATCTCTATGATATAGACCCTGTTTTATTTTAAATAAGCTTGGCAACTTGACATCCAAGAATTTTCTTAAATGTTCATTCTTCATGCTAAATAGTTCAGATCGAACGCAGACTGCATTAATTATCATTTCATCATGTTCGCCTCGTGAAATTCACCCTGCAAGTCCATTATTTACATTCACAATGTGAAAATTCCACGAATGCACGTGAAAGTATCTATAGTCTTTTTCTATCATGTTATAATAACTTGGGATAAAAGTTCAGTTTTCTGAAAGCTTTAAAAATCTTGGCCCTGCGATACCACAACTTATTCTAATGTGAACCTATCACACCCAAAAAAGAAATTATACATGTAATTTGAGTAAAAAAAATGTATAAAGCCATTTGTTTAGCAGGATACAATGATAAAACCATGTTATATTGTTTGTGTTGTATTCTCTTTGGTGGTGACGATACGTGAGCGACTACAGGTGTTGTTAGCCTAAAACATTTGGATGACAAGATAGAAAAAACATTTAGGGAGCAAACTGCATTTGCAAAATGAAATGAAATTGGTAATGCTGAGCCAGGTAAATATAAGAAATAAATTTGACGAAGTGTACAGAAGGTCGGTTAAAATACACAATGAACAAGTAGAAATAATAGATACATAATTTCTACAATAAAAGAATGCAATACATTTTGTGGAATTTTTTTTAGTCAAAACTTAAGAGATCACGATGAAACTACTAAAAGTGAAAACCCAGGTGTATATTGAGGTTTGTTAGTTCATTGCATCATCGATAAGAATTACATAATTTTTAACGTTGTGCCCTCCTTTGAAATTCTTCCTGGAGCCCCCACTGATTCCTAGCACCATTACATGGTGGTAAAAAATTTTATTCATATCAAATTGAACCAGACAGTGTGCTCGAAGCTTTTGCAGATAGTAAAGTGAACTCTTGATCATCCCTCCCCCACCCAGGACTCTCGGTTCTCATTTAGTAACTCATTTAGGGGCAGTATTAATTAGCATGTTTTGGGAATAAAACTATTCATGTAATTGACCATGCCAAGGAAGCACAGCAATTCTGGCTTCTTATCACTGGGCTAAGAAAAGTCAACAACAACGTTTACTCCATTAGGCTCTACTGCTATGCATTTGCTGAAATTTCAAGACCCATGAAAGTGACTTTATTCACACCAAACACACCCTTTGCCATGTTTATGGTGATGCGATGCTCACTGTACCTGGATAGCACCCGCCACACTGTCTTGCTATGTAGTTCTACACTTTCCACAAATACCAGGAACGTCATAAACATGCTGCAACATATTTGGCATTCCTTCCAACACCAATGCAATTTTACAACTGAAATGCCCAGGCACTGCATTCAACCCAAACACCAGTCGTTTAAACATAAAATGCCCAAAGGGTGTAATAAATGTACATACTCTGTGGTTGACTGTGTATACTAAGAGGCACCTGTTAAAACCCTGAATGAGCATCAATTTTACTAAATTCTCTGGCTCCATTAATTTGAGACAGGGTGTGTATGACCTTATGAACAGAATGAACATTACTTATTTATATTTAGTTCAGTGAAATCACAGCAAATCCTGACTCCGTCACCTTTTGCCGCCGCCACCACCACCACTATTGGTGCACAGAACTGGGTGGGATAATTCACTGGAGTGATGACATCAAGGTGCACCATCCACTGTAATGCCTGTTTTACTTTTCCCAGCAATGATAAAGGACCCTTTCTTGGTGACATCAAAGCAAATGGATTTGCATCTTCTCAGAGGTGTAATTCCATTTAATACTCTATTTTACCTAATGCTATACAAACTCTGGGAAATTCAACCCCTACACTCTATGAACTATTTCAACCCTCAAAATACATACTTCCCTAATAAAGGGTCAAGTAATTTGTTTATAAAGTACACTTTCATCCTTTTTTCCTTTGCACTATGGTGGAACATCCAGCTGCTTGAACCTCCCAATTTCAAGCACATATCCATCTGGACCACATACTCTGTTGGTACATGGTTCAGGTACCAATGCTGTTGCCGTCAATACCCTAATAAGACAACATGTAATGCCTGCACCCATGTCAATTACAAATTCAATCATTGTATCCAGCTCTGCAATTTCAAAAGTCACCCAGAATGGGTTAGGTTGAGAACAATGACCCAGTGAGCTATTTGCAACTGTTTCCACAGTAAAATCAATGTTTTGGAAACTGAAATTTCACTAACATATAGGTTTTTTTAATTTTTTTATCTGTATATCCTTGTGAAATGTCATAAACGCCCGCATGAGTTACATTTAATGTTCTGAGCTCTCAACCACAGTTACAACAACTTTCATTTGAATGAAGAGAAGCTGAGTCCTTGTTAAACTGTCTGGAGTTAAATTCAGAATGTCAGTTATGAACCCTGTGTCATAATGCCTTCTGCCTCCATGGGGTTGTGATAACTCCAAATGGGATGTTCTCCCACTTTGTTACATTGCCGGCCTCCTGGCCACCAGTGTACAAAGAAACAGGATTGTAAAGACGAAGTTCTTTCCAACTTTTGCAGCCTTTTTACCAGCAGCGACGAAATAAACATTTCAACCATGCTGTAATAATTACCTGTTCATTGGATGATAATTAAATGTTCCTAAATTTTGAAGTAACAAAAACCAGGAATTTCGTTGCTTTCAAAGTTAATTTATTTTTTCGGTGTCAAAGTCACATTCATTCCAGGAAACACTTCACTTTGATTCCCGGCGAAATTTTTATTGCGAGGCACTTGCCAAGTTGCAAAAATTGCACCACCAAGTTACTGCATTCCGTTAAACTGAATTACAAAATTCTTTGTCCGGTCATGCACATGCATACCATACGGGCTGCAGCCCAAGTCCGTAGCTGAAAGCCTTAATGCCGCCTCGTGTAGGTCTTGAAAATTTACATGTTAAATTTCTTGAGGTTAAACGTCCAAATGAAGAAAAACTTTACCGGCGCGGCCTTCGGCCTACATAGTTAAATTACAACACCCGTTTCATGGCACCGGGCACCCACATCGGCGAACGAGCTGACTCCTGATTAGCCCAGCCCACTTACCTGATGTATCGTGCCACCGCTGACCTAAATACCTGCCGATGCCGTAGTGCCAATCTAACATTTTTTCCTACTGCACAGCATAACAAACTAAACACCACAGCATAAAAATATCATTATATAACCCCAAAAAAATATAAAACGAATGCTTCGCAATATCAAACAGACTTAATTAATTCACTAGTATAAAATAACCTATATTATCCTTTACAAAAAGAATATTTGACAACTCCCCTTTTGTTTTTTTATCCTATATAAGCCTACATGCATAACCATTTGTATAAAAAGTGCATTTAAAAATAATTACTGCCAGTTTTGGGTTAAAAAAATATAAATAAATAAATAACCCAGTGACCTTAGTGATCTGCCTTGTTACAACTTCTTAATTTCTGAACAAAGTTTACTTTGTCCTGACGTGCCCCCTGCAGCAGTAATGACTGTGATAACTGTAGCTAACCCTGTCTGCATATATTAACTGCTTCCTGCAATGTCAAGTGCCCTTGGAGTTGAATTTTTTCACTATGGTGGTTATGTGGATGCCAATGAGGATTCTGTCACGAATTACGTAGTTCCTCTTTAAAGGGACCGTACTCACATAATTCTGTAAGGTTACGTAAGGCTGTAATAAAGTTTTCTGCTATTTTGCTGTGTTGCGGCACTCAAGAGTTAAACTTAAAATGTACAAAAATTGCATTCTCTTGTGACTTGAAATGGTTGAATGCTTGCACCAAACCTTCATACATCCACCCCAATGCTGACTTTTCAAATGTTAGAATGACTGTCAGATTTGTCAATGAGCAGGTACATCAGAAAATAAATTTTGTTATCACTAAAACTTGTCTAGCCACTCAAACTTACATAAGCTGTTGAAACGTACTTTTCATCTAAACCAAACATTAGGAACTGTGACGTCTAACAGTCCATTGGTTTCACTTGGTTGTGCAAAGCTACAAAGTGGACAACAAGAGAATACAATATGGTCGCAGGCACAAGTAAAGATAAACTACTTGCACTAACAATCGCCACTACAGATTTCCAAGTACGAGAGTTATTCCGAAAGTAAGGTCCGATTTTTTATAAAACATAAACCATCACAGATTTCTTTCAAAAAACTTTTTTTATTTAATTCCTTACATGTTTCTCTATTTTTCTACATAGTTTCCATATTTGTTTAAACATTTGTCATAACGTTCTGCAAGCTTTTGTATGCCTAAGTCTTAGACGTCTGCCACCTGTGAGGATAACCAGACCGTTACTGCTTCTTTCACGTCTTGTCCCCTGCGACAATCTTCTATAAAAATTGATCAGCTTCCTTATGATATTGGTCCAAAAAATCAAGAGCACAAGCCAAGCCATTCTTTTCATTTGGTGTTCCTCAGTAAGCAGCCTGGGAACCCAACGTACACAGAATTTGTGAAATTGCAAATTTTCAGAGACAATTTTGTGCAAAGTTGTTCTACCCACATTTGGAAATTCCAATGCTAAAGTTGAAATTGTGAATCGCCGGTCTTCACGAATCTTTTCGTCCACGGCTTTGACCAAATCTTCTGTTATCACTGATGGTCGGCCTGATCGTGGTTCATCATGGGCATTTTCCCGTCTGTCCTTGAAAGCTCTCACCTACTTACGCACTTTGCTGTCACTCGCTGCATTGGGGCCATACACACACTTGACTTATCTGTCGATGAACTTCCGCTGCTGAAACTTTCCTTGCTGTCAAAAACGAATCACTAACCGTATTTCACAGTCGGCGGGCTGATCAATTGTTTTAAACATTTTGAACTGACACTGTAAACAGTACACTGCAACAATACCAATGCAAATGGCATCGGTGCGCATGCAATGTTTGCCCAATATTCGATTAGCTACAGCGATTTGGACCTTACTTTCCGAATAACCCTTGTAGTTTTAATCTTATAAGTTTGGAGGCCATTACATTCTGTATCAACCATTACGTGAAACTGCTCAACTCTTGTATTGGAGGCTCCACAGACTCTTTTTCCTCCATTACCATCTAAAGATACTATTTTCCTAATCTCATTTGCTGAAATTTTGCCAACACATTTCTAGCCACTACCATGTGAAATGTGACAGAATATACTTTCCTACCATCACCACCTGAAAACAAATAAAACTGTCTTCCTGCCACTGCTACTTGAAAAACAGCCATCAACTGGTTACCACCCAGGACACAGATAAATCATTTCTGCTGCCATCACACAACCAACATCCCTCCAGCCCTCAAACCACCTGAAATATTGGCCAACACACATACAAAACCTAAAATACAACTGCCTTAACAATAGTCCACCATGTCCAGGGCACCAACAGACTTACGAATACACTATAATATATACACATGTATAGATACGGATTTATATAGCATACGGATAAATATATATACATATATGCATTCAAATACAGATATAGTCCTATATTGTTAACAACATACTTATATATTTATATACACTCATTTGCAGAAAAAAATTATTACCATGAACAACTCGCGTGAGTACAACGAAGGTTGACACACAGTATCGTCATAGTCCGACATATGTTCCATTTGCATTTGAGCGGTATGCTTGCGCGGATGTGCCATTAGGAGGCATACATATCACTCCATAATTCATAGGTGTAAGACACTGAATAAGGCCTACGTAGCAGTGTGAGCCAAGTTCAGTGAACACGCAGTACACCCCGACGGTGCATTCTACAAGCTTTTGCTTAGCTAAATGAGTTTGAGAGGGGCCGCATAGTCGGCCTCCGAGAGGCAGCATGTTGAACATTTTGGTGCATTGCTCGCCCCTTTAACCGTTCTGCCTAAAATGTGAGTCTGTGTTGGATGCAGTGTGAACAAGAGGATACACACGCTCGTCGAGGTTTGGATTGACCACGGCGTACCACCAGCAGAGGATCGTTTCATCATGCGACAGGCTGTAAGCACTTCATGGACATCACTGCGCACCATCCAGGAACATGTTACGGCAGCTGGGGACACGCCTTGTCCACCAGTTCCATATCCAAGCGGCTAGCAGACAGGGATCTGTCGTCGCAGCATCTCTTACAACATCTAACATTACAACCTGAGCATCACCAAGCATGTGTGACCTTCTGCCAGAAGCGGGTAGCATGGCAGTTTGCGGATCAGCAACAGGCGGTGTTCAGCAACAAATCTGGGTTCATTCTAGATAGACGACCGCCGAATTAGAGTCTGGAGACGTCCTGACCAGCGCTGTAAGCCACGCTTCATTGTTTAGCGGCACACTGCCCAAACAGGTGGTGTCATGGTGTGGGGCGCTATTTCCTACAATTCTCGCACCCCACTAGTGGTGACTGAAGGAACACTGACGGCGCGGTAATATGTCCAGGAAATTCTACAACAATGGATCTTTTTCAGGAGAATATAGGAAGTCTGTATTGTTGATTTGTATTCATTGTTCCTATGTTTTTTTTGTAAATTTTCCTGCTATTGAATAAAACATTTATAATCAATCAAATATGCAACCATGCATCATCTTCAGGAGAATATCCAACCTCTGTATGCAGCCATGCCCGACTGTATCACCGCCCAACTTCGTGCTAAGGGTGCTCCAATGCCATACCATGTGCATCGTGCAAATGGTGTTGTAAAATATTTTGATGTTTTCTGTATACATATTACCAAGTTCTGTGCCTGTACCCACTTACATGGGTGTTCTTTTTGCAAATGAGTGTATATTCAATGTATGTATTACACATATAATGTATGTAATGCAGTATATCCTGTATATGCATTATACATAATATAGAGAATGGGGCTGAATTAGACTGATAAACTTTATAAGTTGATTTCTTACGCAATCAAGTCTGAAATATATAATACAATTTAACATAACTGAGTTGGAATGGAGATACAGTGGAACCGGGTTATTGCGAGTATGGCCTATAGCATCATGTCCGCTACTGCGATAGTTTCTAATTGCACCATCATTTTCCTTATCATTTGAAAGGTACAATGTGTTTAAACATTTTAAAAATATGAGTTTACAAATGTTTGCATTGCTGTATCAAAAGGCATCATTAACAGATTTGCGTTATAAACTAAATTAAGTACCTTTCAAATGATAAGGAAAATGAAGGTGCATTTAAAAACTATCGCAGTAGCGCTAGTTGGATCACTAGCGCTACTGGTGTTTTTTGTTTTTTTTTTTTATAGCCGATCGATACATTTTTCCAAGCCTTCTTTGTTTGGCATGATGGCCATGGGCCGTGAGTAAGAGAGGAAGAAGAGGCGTTTTTTTTTTCGAGGTGTCACATTCCAGCACGGCAAAAAAAAACCAGCAAGTCACTGTGTAAAAGATGCAAAAAAAAAGGGCCGCCCAGCCGCCATAAAAGAAGCAAAAAAAGATAAGAAATCCGGCCACCCACCACAGCTGTTGACCTTCTTTTAACGAACTTTTGTAGGTTACCTTTATTGTACAGCCCGGCACAATGTTTTGGTTTTAGAGCCACGAGTTACTTAATTAAAGTATTTTCCAAACATATCAGAATCACCACATATTAATGTAAAAAAAAAAATAATGTTTTACAAATTTACTAATCTTAAATAAATTTAATACAACAAGTTTATCTGTATACATTAAAACTTATCTTCACACTTTGTTATTGTTCAATTCTTCCATATGACGGTTAAATAAAACATGTAATGAATTTTACCTGCATTGGTTTAATAAAGTTGCAAGCAAAAGGCAAGTATTCAAAATACATAGAACCGAATACTGGAACCGATATTTAAATTGTAGAATCGGCACCGGAACCGGAATAGACATTTTTGGTTATTTGACCCATCCCTAGAAAATACTTTAATTAAATAACTTGCGGTCCTAAGAGCCAAAACATTGTGGCAAGCTGTAAGATAACTGTAACTTATGGTCGTTAAAAGAAGAACGCCAACAACTGCGAAGGGTGGCCGGCTTCCTTTTCTTTTATGCAATGATGTGGTGGTTTTTTTTTTGCAGTGATGGAATGTCACCCCTCAAAAAAATTTGTGTCGCCTCTTCCCTTCTTTACTACCTGAGAGGTTGGCAATCCTCTGCCTGGCATGGAAACAAAGAAGGCTTGGAGGAATTTATCGATCGACAATCAGAATGGTAAAGGGAGAGGTGACAGGAAAAGGAAGGAAGTGGACAGAGGGGCGAGAAACAGGTTAAAACAGGGGGGCGGGTAGGGGGGGAAGACAGGAGAAGAAGAGGTAGCGAGGAGAGAGGCGGGAGGAGAAAGAGTATTGTGCAGAGCGGTGAGACAGGAGTCAAGCTGGCGCTGGCAGCGGCAGAGGGAAGTAAGGAAGGAAGTTCAGTGATCTCCAGGCTTTGTGTGTGTGAAAGAGAGAGAGACAATGAGTCAAAATGGGCGCTAATTGGTAGGCAACTAACTCCCTACCGCACTCCCTGAAAATTTGGGGGATGGAAAGGAGAATGGAGCAGGAAGCAACGTCGCGTCTGCTGGTCGTTACATAATGCCACTGTCAGACGCAGATTTTTAGTACTAACTTGTCACTGCATATGCATAGTNAGACAGGAGAAGAAGAGGTAGCGAGGAGAGAGACGGGAGGAGAAAGAGTATTGTGCAGAGCGAGACAGGAGTCAAGCTGGCGCTGGCAGCGGCAGAGGGAAGTAAGGAAGGAAGTTCAGTGATCTCCAGGCTTTGTGTGTGTGAAAGAGAGAGAGACAATGAGTCAAAATGGGCGCTAATTGGTAGGCAACTAACTCCCTACCGCACTCCCTGAAAATTTGGGGGATGGAAAGGAGAATGGAGCAGGAAGCAACGTCGCGTCTGCTGGTCGTTACATAATGCCACTGTCAGACGCAGATTTTTAGTACTAACTTGTCACTGCATATGCATAGTTTACTGCATTCTTTAAACACATGATCTACAAGGGCAAATACAATTAAAAAAATTACGGGGCACGGTAAATTTTGTTATAACGATAACTTGCTATAGCAGTAATTTATTTTGCCATTGTCGACTATCGTTATAACGTGGCTCCACTGTACAAGCCTTTGAAAATCAAGTTTTCAAACTGTTTATCTTTTGCAAAATAAAATATAATACAGTTCTGTACACATAGTTTTATGGTGCCAGGATTTTCAGCGTACGAGCAAATTATCATCAACACCTCCCACCATAATTAAAATAACAGGGGTGGTGGGGGGCTGAATAGGATCCACTGTTTCTATACAGCGCACGCAAAGCTTCGGTTTCAGCAATACAGTACCTAACAGGTAGGTAATACTACCTACAATCTATGGTATCCTGCTGTGCTCAATGAACAGACGATGGTGGCGGCCATTTTTAACACTTACTGTAAACAGCATGTACCATACATTAATAAACTTACAGTACTGAAGCTACTTGCTTGTTTTTTGCTGACAGCCAGTGTGCAATTCCCTACAGCAAATAATAGTGTGTGTGTGTGTGTATATAAAATTACATATTTACCTTATTCTCGGTTAATAAACATTTCTATTACCTTAAGTAAATTAAAAAACTCTCTCAGTGTGTAATCGCACAGCAAAATTTTGTGTTTGCAAAGGTCAGATGAGTACGAATTATGTCCAGCAGTTCTTAAAATTTACATCTTGCCATCCTAAAATATTGAAAAAATGTTTGCAATCTGTTTTACAATCTGAAAATATATGACACTCGCCGAGAGCTTGTCTTTCCCTTTTGATTGGGTGTATCCATTCATTATTCTCTATCTTCTTCGTCCTCTTCATCATCACAAGAACACTTGCTATCACAATTTCTTCTTCCTCAGAACTTTCCTTGAGATGTTCTGACAACACACATCTGTTGCGTGCACAGCTAGATAAATTCTTTTCAGCGGTTGCCGTCACTGCTGGCGTTGTGTGCGATGACGTGAAGGTTTGCTGTTCTGTGCTGGTACGGTCCATGCCAGTCCACAACGGCCCAGTGTGAGCAATTATTTAATCAAAAATTGTATTATTAATGAAAAAAATATTTGAATATCAAAATCTACTATTCGCACAGTCCTAGTTTTCTTGGTTTTAAAGTAGGGATGGGTCGGTTCGGTTCTTCGGTTCCAATTTATATCGGTTCTTGAGGTTTGACTCAGAACCGGTTTTAGGTTAACAACAACTACTCGGTTCTCTTTTCTAAAAAGCAATAAATTTACTGCAAAACTCTGTCCTTACAAAAATAACTACCTCCTTTTCCCCAAAAATAAAGGAAAAAAATTCTGGGGTGTCTGCCATACATGAAAAAAAAATTAAGGAGTGAAGTCCTAAACTGTCATCTCCTTTCTCTGTCTTTATCACTCAGCCTGCCCCAGTAAGCAACACTGCTAGCTGATGGATACATTTCTCCATGCCTTATTTGTTTCCTGTAAGGCAGAGAATAGCCTTGTCAAGGGGGCTGGAAAAGGGAAGAAGCAACGTTTTTTTTTTAGAGGTGTGGCATTCCAACACAGCAAAAAAAAAACCAGCAGGTCATAAAAGAAGCAAAAAAAAAAGGCAGCCGGCCGCCCTGTCACTTCATAAAAGCAAAAAGAAAACGAAGCAGGCAGGTAAAGGAAGCAAAAAGAAAAAGGAAACCGGCTGGTAAAAGAAACAAATAGAAAAAGGAAGCAGGTCGCCTGCTGGAGTTGTTGACATTCTTTTAATGACCATAGGTTAAAGCCATGCCATAATGTATTTTCCAAACATATCACAATCACCACCTATTAATGTGAAAAAAAAAAAAAAAATAATTTGTTACATATTTACTAACCTCAAATAAATTTAATAAAAGTTTATCTGTATACATTAAATCCTATCTTCACACTTTGTTACTGTTCTATTCTCCAGTAGGTTAAATAAAACATTTAATGAATTTTACCTGCATTGGTTGAATGAAGTTGCAAGCAAAATGCAAGTATTCAAAATGGAACCGAATGCTGGAACCGATATTTAAATTGTAGAATCGGTACCGGAACCGATATTTTTTTGTTATTCGACCCATCCCTATTTTAAAGCAAAGTGTTTAAATGGCGTATGTCCAAATTAATGGTGCAGTAAATCAATTGCCCCCGTTACAAGAATCATTCAAAGATAAAACTATTGTATTGTGACATATGTATTCACTTTGACGTGTGACGTATTAGGAGTATTAGCGCGGCGCTGTCACACCAACCAACCCCTCCCACCCCCACGCCAGTTTAAATCAGTGTAGAGAGACACGTGTTGGTCGTAAACACAGCAGAGAAAGGTCAAGTAGAGAGGTAGAAACGCGCTTCCAGGCCCGTACACATGCCGCTGCTGCGTAGTCCTCCCACCCCCTACGCCTCTAGCAAGCCAAGTAAAATTTGTAAGCGCTGAGATATCACGAGATAGTCAGGCGTAGTTTGCCTGAAATCAGAAAACACGCACCGCGGAAGAAATAGCTGACAAGCTTGGAAAAAGTTTCGTGCCACCTTCCCCCCCCCTCCCAATCTTCAGGGAACCATGGCACGTTTTTGAAATGCATTGTTCTGTTTCCTACCACCGCCCCCTCGTCCCAACAAGGCGACACGAGCTGACAATTAGGGAGAGAGGCTAGAAAGGATATAAGCCTCTTTGCGTGGAGCGTGGAACTCAGTTAATTATTACTGTACAGAGAGAGAGCAGTACGTCAGTAGAGCCGGAGAGTTCGTCAGTACCGCAAAGAGAGAACAGCCGTGCCGAGTGCGGCCGCAGCCGGGGGACATCGGATCCCCGGTGACAACCGTACTTCAGTACATGAGTAAGACAGTTAGTGAACAGGACAGTTCATTATCACCGCGCCGAGAAAAGAGTTGCGTCGGGAAATCACGAAGAGGACGACAGAACGAGCCCAGAACAGCAGTCCAGGGGAGACGGCACCAAACGCGGGCCTTTTCCAAGGCCGCCCACATCGCCG
>NQII01002013.1:0-18598 GCA_002778355.1 Clitarchus hookeri | reverse complement strand
CTCACATACCTTAGGGTAATTCCAATGTACTGGGTGTGACATTTGCATTATATTTAATGTAAAGGAATGGTAAAAAGACAGATAAAAACAATAAATTTACTTGATTTTAGGTTTTGATAGTACAGATTTTTGCTTTCTGCAAAAATTACACTAATGAAATTGCTTTAGAGCACATTTAATACACATTGTAACTAAAATTAAAGCGGTAACTTTTAAAAAACAGTTTCCTTATGCTTTTTATTTAAAATTGGACGTCGTTATGAAAAAATGGAGCAGACCCAGAAATTGCTATTTTAGAAATAATCACACCAGATAGTAGGTGAATATTCAAGTTATATTCTACAAAACATAATTAACCAAATAATATATTTGAAAAGAAATAGGAGCCTTGACCAACCCACAGGTTCTTGATTGATGAAATTTGTTTTACAGAAATAGCTTACCAGCAAAATTCTTATTTGCACATGTGGTAACAGTGTGTTCAAACTTCCTCTTCAAAATGTCAGCGCGTAGCAGGAAGTTGTTACTTTTCGCTCAGAAAGTTTCATCTTAAACATAGAAATGCTCAAGTTTTCTACAATAAAGTTCTCAAAAGCCAGGGCATCAATGATGATGATGTATTTACTGGTGAACTAGATATTGTAGTACACTATAATTTTCTGTAACTTTCTTCCGGAACCAATACAGCGATAATATTTAAAACAAATTACTGTTATAGAACACTACATCAAATTTTTACCATTGTTCTGACATTACAATATGTTTTGCTCAAAAAATATTGTAAAACATTAGATACAGACCTTAGTTAAATCCTGAATGAAAACATGCGTTAATGGGTATCCGCTTTTGGCAATATACTTTATACTAATATATTTTGATGAAAATACAACTAAATATGTCATTATGAATGTGTTTATAATAAATAAAACACAAAATGGAAGAAAAGTATAATGCAAAATGGAACCACACCTGCATAATAGATCCAACCCACAGAGACAACGAACAATTTTTTTAATATAAAAAACATCCTTAAGGCGAATTGGGTTCGATTCCCAGCAAGAATGCTCCTGGATTTTTGCACGTGGAAATCGTCCTGGATGATGCAGCTGGTTGGCGGTAAAATAGCTGAACAAAAACTTTTGATTCTCAAATTAGATAAACAAGGAAAACATTGAACTTAAATTGATGAATGACGACTGGGATGCATTGGCTCATTAACTAGTCTACGGGGGTTTTGAGCAGGTTCAGGCAGAGACCTGGGTGGCCTCACAGGCAGCTTACTGTGGGTACGCCCTGGCTCTTAAGAAACTGGTGTACAGAATCGGCCCGGTCAGACGGCGCCAAGTTAGGTAGGTGTCTAAGGCGGCGGAGTTGCCAGTGGACGCAAGATTACCACATGCAGGCCCATGCTGAGGCTGTCCGTTGGCGAGCTGCTGTAGGCAAATCTCTGGGCCCCGTTCGGGGGCGGCTGGTGTGTGGCTGGAGCTGCGGCTAATGGAATCTGGGTGACGGCAGCAGGCAACATCACTCGTTGAACGGTGCTGAACCAGAGGCGGATGATGCCTGGATGCGGCGTCCCGCCGGTCTTCCGGGGTGGTTCGAATAAATAGCTTGGGGGGGACTCTGGGGTGAGGCCCCTGCAGTCGGCATGCCGACTGGATGGGTTACTTGGCAATTGGTTGGCTGTCGGAGCAGTAGATACCTTCATATCGGCCCACGTAGTCCCTCCTCATCGGGTGAATGGCATGGGTAGGTGCTACAGGTCGTCACAGCAAGCAAGGGGCAGGTGACAGAATTCCCTACCTAGAGTACCAAGATGAGATAACATCACGCAGCATCAGTCCTAGTGCTCCAACCGGTGAATCTCACGCGGTGGATGGAGCAGGTTAACTGGCTTGGGGTAGCGGCAGAGCTTCGTCGTGAGCCGCTGATCAGGCCTGGCACTCCAACCGGCGAATTTCACGTGGTGGATGAGGTGGGTTAGCTGACTCGGGTGACCAAGCTGCTTCCTCATGGAGAATACCTAGTAGGGGGCTCTACCGTACATGTGTGCCAAGTGCCTTTGTGCATTGGGCCCACAGTATGGGAGGCCAGCGAATTGTGTGGTGTTTTGCGATGTCGTACTGCCCATTTAAGGGAGCCTACAGTCCTACTCTATTTTCGGAAACAGTTTGGCAAGATGCAGTCACCTGCCTCTCCCTTGGGGGATGGCGTCTACAGGACGGTTGAGAGGTACAAATCACCCTTGAGATCAGAACGCATTGCGTAGACTTGAACGTATTTATTCTGGCTTCTGAGGAGAATAAACACAATGATCCGTACTAACTCCTAGGATTTCGTGATTACCAAGCAACTGATAGAAGTTACATTAATAACAGGTGCAGGGGATCTGTTAAGCAAAGAGCAAGTCTAGAGCAACTAATAAAGCAGCCGTGAGAATGACTCAAACCATCTAGTGTAGTCCTGAAGAGATGGGGTAAGCACTCCCAAGTGGAGTGGGTGTATCAAGGGTTGAAGGTAGCTTCGCTGGTAGAAGTTCTCATTGAGACAGAGAGTCCTAGCATGGCAGTGGTCAGGTGAGCTGCTGAGTTGCCTAGGCAGAGGAAGCCAATATGATGACAACTCGACGTCAACTGGCATTCTGGGGGCTCGTCCAGCCCTAAATACTAAATGGAGCCTTCCTTCGGTTTCCTTCGGGCTGTTCAGGCATCTTCAGCCGGCCGGCTCCTCCCTGTGTGGGCGGCGTCATCCCTTGCTGCCCTCTCTTGGCGAGGGTTGGAAGTGGAGTAGTTCTGTGATTGCAAGTGGTATCCGACGCTCACTTAGGGGCAGGCCGGCTTCGTTTGGGTGGCTAGGCAGGGGAGCATGATTGACGTGTGTATTAAGTGTTACTGGCAATGGTGTGTAGCAATCGTCTTTGGGGCGTAGCAGTTCGGGTTCGATCTCCAGTGTGTGTGCCATGGCTTCACACGGTCTGAGTTGAAGTCATAGATTCATACTAGGTATATTGCCAGCTACGTGTCATGTGTCAAAATATATCTGTTGCAATCAACTTTTGGTTGGTTCCCTTTTGAATAACTATGTCCAATTAAGGCTGAAAAAATGTTTCTAGTTCATGAAACTTAACATTTTTTTTTGTAACAGGTGTAAAATAATAGATATCGCATTTCTGAAACTTAAATAAAATACTTACTTTCTCTGTTCCAAGGAAATTCTAATTGCTTTATGTTTCTTATGATCACATATGTACTTTTACTTCCCTCCCAATAAAATATCAGCTGATTACGAAATATGAAAATACATACAGACAAACTATGGAAAGAAAATCTTACTGAAAATGGAAAGAAAAATTCCCCAGTCAAATCATGGAAAAGTAAAAAGGGAATAGGANCTTATTTTTGCCTTTGAGTCATGAATGTTGAACTTTTATCTTGAAAATTATATTCAAGTAAGCAAAAATTCATTACATTTAAAAAATGACAGTAAGAAAAATTTCCTACTTTACACAAACTGTACACTCTCAAAAATAGCTGTATACTAACAAAGGAATAACAACAAAGGGTACAAAATGTTTTCTTGACTCACTTCATGAAACTCTTCTGTCATTATCCTGACAATTGCGGTAAGCTCCATGGAAGACTGCATGGATGGAGTTATCTTGCCTTTGCAGCCAGATGAATCAATGATGAACTGCATCAGCGACAACCACGCTGCCTCTCTGTTCACTTTGTAGCTCTCAATCCAATCATCCACAATGAGCTAAAAGTGAAATCAACACTGTCTCTCTCACAAAAAGTAAACTTACAAGCACCTTGTAGGTGTACTTAAGGTTTCAAGGAAAGTGCAATAAGGTGTAATACAAGACTTTCCAAATGTCTATTGTGATCCATGCTGTGAAAAAGTAGACCGTAAAGAAAGAGGATGCCAAGAAATCAGAAATAATAGACATGAAGTACATAAAGTGGTGAAAAGAAGCCACTAAATTATGAATTATACTGTGTGATAAAGAACAGAGAAGCACTGGAAACATAAGTGAAGTGGTATTAAAATGTAAAAAGAACAGAAGGAGAAAAGGTTCATAAAAGTATGATGAAATTTACATATTTATGAGGCAAACAGGAGACTTCAAAGAAGGTCAATTAAGCTATTGTTAAGTGCAAACAGCAAAGAGAAAACAGTAAGAAAAGGCAATGACAAAGTGAAAACTGGAGAATGGTAAGGGGACAGGAGAAAACATAGACAGACTATCAGCTGATTTGTCCACAAGCTCAAAAAGCTTTAGGTGATATTTTTATATGCTATAATGTGATGTTAAGGGATAACTTTAAGTGTACTGTAAGCGCCCCAAGTCCTGGTGGCTCGCCTCCCTAGATGCTTGTGCTTGAGCCGATAGTACGGCTCTGCCAGCTGCAGCTGGTATAAGTGACGGCCTGGATGTATACAAACTGTTACAAAAACATTATGCGTGCATTGGTCAGCGCGCAACTGATAATACAGAGACTAATGTTTTTAGCACAGAATTCATGCTATGGCCAGCTGCACGCGCACGTACCTCTCCTCCCGCCGGCCGCACCCTACTCCCCATAAATTCACCCACCAGGACTTGTGGTGCCAACAGTATACTGAGAAACTACGATATAGCATTGGTCATCTGATCCATCTCATCGCCATCTTTCAGTCTGTTCTTCTCAAGGAAATGCACACAAAGAGATTCAATTTTTTAACATATCAAATTTTGCCACAATAAATGTTAACGCTATTAACGCTTTGAAGCTGAACAGACACTCTCAGAACTACAAGGAACTAACCACAGTTTAAAAGTTGAAAGCTCTCAATTTTTTTGTGAATGATTAACTACTGAAGGAAAATAAAACAAATTTTCGACAGTTTATCTCCTAATCTATCCAAACTTTACAAGTTGAACATATTTAACATATGGCAGGCGTTAAACCGAAGTACTTGCAAAGAACTTCAAGTAAGTAGGATTTCTGGTAAAATTATATAAACATTATCTAATTTAATGTATTAACTCTCCAATTTAAGCACCTCATTAGAACAAACACATTCTTTATTTATCATCTGAGAACCAGCACACAATCATCTCTGAGACAATACAGAAATAAGAAATAAAATACCTATTTGAAAACATTGACAAACGTCCTGTAATATGGATTAAATTACAGTATATAATAACTGATAAAATAAGTACACATTAATGGTTAACGGAATGATCTGTCCTTGCACAAAGAGGACCAGACTGATTGAATGACGCTTTGCCTGAGCAGTACAGGACATATGAGAAGAATGGATTTCTAATCACATGAATTAAAATTTTTTTAAAGATGATGAAAAAATAAACCAACACTCATTCCGAATAACAGCAACTCACAACAGTACACTGAGGCATAAAACATATTGTGACAGAGATACCACCCACCTGCAGTGAGACCTTGCCCTGCCTGACAACAAAGTAAAGGCAGTTCTCATCCTCCATTGGCATTTCAGAGGTGGACTTAGCTGGGCGCTGCACCTTCTTACTACATTTTTCTACAATGCCTGTATGGTCCTTTCTTAGGTTTTCTGTTGGCATGTTCAACTCTGGCAGAGCATCAGCTTTTGCTATTAAATAACAACACCCATGTAGTCTACACTCTTACAACAAACAAGGACAAAAGCTTTTCCAAAAAAATTTATTTGTTAAAAAAATTTCCCTAAACAATATATAATGAAACTGTCTCATGCATGTCTGTAAACCAAGTATAGTAGTTAAGAAATTAACAGATAAGCAACAGTGGATTTTAGTCTCAAGTAACAGGATCAACACTAAATTGCTAACAATAAACATTAAATAAATAATGATGATAGCACAGGCGGGCAGGTTTTCTTGAGGTATTTAATTTTTTTACTAGTACTAGCAGTCAAGAAATTCGACTAATTATTGTTAATTACTGGGTGTATTTAGGTTATGTTAGCAGAATAGGTAGTAGTTATATACTGAGTGTAGCTAGGTTGTGTTAGCAGAATAGGTAGAAGTGTAAGGAAAGTCTAGTTGCGTCGTGTGTAAGTTAGCAGCTATTACACGGAACACGTATGATTGTGTGTGGTGCCTTGAATAGGCAGCGCGCAAACAACTTACGTACGAAAAAAATTTTCATCTGACTCGGGTATCGTAATGTAATGATGAGCATATAAAATTGGCGACAAGGATCATAAGATTGTTTGTGAACATATATCCATTACAAGTGGCAGATAAGGCTACCATCTGCATGATGGGAGAATTTGTGCCAGGTTGAGATAGGTGGAAGACATCCAGCGAAATAATTCAGTTTTATTTTATTGCTAACAAAGTCGAAACAGAGGAAGCTTAACGTGCAATGTTTAACATGGTCTGCGGCACTGAATTGCATAACCTGGTTTCATCGTTGACACCAAAGCAGACAGATGAAGTAACCATCATTGAAGTTTTCCCCAAGCTCAAGCAACATTTTGAGCCAACACCCAGTGAAATTGCGGAAACATATAAATTTTTGAAACATGATCAGCAGGAGGGTGAAACCATCGCAGCATACTTGGCAGAATTACGACGTCTAAGTACTCACTGTAACTTTCCAGATTTGAATCAAATGTTGAGGGATTGGTTGGTGTGTGGGGTATGGGATTGGGTGGTGCAGCATGCATTATTGTCCATAGAAAAACTCATTTTTAAAGCTGCGGTGGACATCGCAACAGCAGTTGAGGCAACAGGCAAAAAAAAATGGCAGACTTAAGAAGTATAGCCACAAAGTTAAATCCCCTTGGAGATGAAAGGTCTACAGTGCATGCTGTGACTGTGAGCAGACAGTAGTTAATGCCCGGCAAAAGGTAGAGAAGAGGCAGAGGCCGTCTAAACAGTGTTGGCGGTGTTCTGAGAATCATGCACCAGAAATGTATCTACTGTCTGCTGCTATTATTCTAAAAGGGGACATTTAGAGAGAGGTTGCATTAAGAAAAAGAAGCAAGGAGCAATAGATGATGTACCCCAGTGATGTGAGGAAGAAAAAACATGAACAGGAAGGAATATTCTAGAAACAGTTCAAGAATCAGACACAGCACAGATCCAGCCTGCTGGCTCTGTTAAGCAAGGCACCGTTCGTTATTGATCTCTGGTTGGATGGCAACTAGCATCGTATAGATGTCAATACTGGTGCAAGTTTTTTGGCGATTAGTTGGGAAACTTAAAGTCTCTGTGGCCAAAACAATCACCACTTAACAACTGTAACATTGCCTTAAGAAATTGGTATCAAGAACAGTTGCAGGTGAAGGGTGCTGTGTTGGTGAAAGTGAAGGGCACCCCTGCAGTAGCAGTATCATTGTTAGTGGTGAGTGGAAAGAGGCCTAGTTAACTGGGGAGGAATTGGTTTGAACCCATAGGGATTTCAGTTGAAGGAATTTTAGCACTTCTGTACCATTACTTCACAGTAATGGTACAGATATGGGTGATTGACAGGAACAGTGAGCAGCAGAACTACTGGCCAAATATCCTAGGGTGTTCGACAGTAGTGATCTGGGACAGTACAAGAGTCCACCAGTGACAGTTACACTCAGAGAGGGAGCTGTGCCCATTTAATGAGGGAGCATGTAGGTGCAAGCAATTGATAAACTAGTGACACAGGGTGTGTATGAACCAGTGCCACATTTAACATGGGCAACACCCATTGTGCCCATCATGAAAAGTGATGGTTCTGTTCACATATGTGGGGCCTACAAGGTACTACTGTCAATACTGTGTGTAGGACAGAGCATTATCCATTGCCAATCATTAACAAAGCTTTTGCGCCAATGGCAGGTGGCAAATACTTTACAAAACTAGACTCAGCTTAGGGTTGCCTACTGTCCCGTTTTGAAAGGGATTTCCCGTATCCTGGAGCTAAAAGAATTATCCCGTATGGACATCATATTCCCCGTATTTCAGAATATTTAGAAACTAAAATGAATAAACACAGTGTCTGTAATTTACCATTTCCACTATTACTGATGTAGCTCTTTGGCCAATAGATAGATGGCATTTTTCAACGAGTGTTCGTGGAAATAGTGCTTGCTGAGATGTGTACAGTCATCTTTCAGTTTATGTTGCAACCATTTGTTGCAAGTTGTGTTGAGCTTTGAAAGAAAAAATAAACAACTTCGTGTATATTTATTTAGATAGGAATAAAATTATCAGTTGCTAGTTTGTAGTAACAATTGTTACAAAGATAAATGATAAATATGTGCTTTGCAAAAGAGAATTATCTATTTTACAGGGCGGTGAAAGTGATGTGAAACAGCAAGCATCAACTTTGTTACATACAAAAATGGTTCAGCTGGTGAACGCAAGTGAAAGAACAAAGATAAATATTTATATATGCAAATAATATATTATCATATATGTTCCAAAATAATTGGAGTTATCTATAATACTGAGTTTTACACTTTTCAGATGGTATTAAAATGGTTTTGTTGTAAATAATAGTTTTCCTTGATCAATTCACTAGATGTCAAATATTGTGTGTTGAGTTGCCGGAAGTGTCCCTTATGGTTAGGGACAGAAAGTTTCGCGTTTTGAATGACCTGCAGGCTAGACCCCACTGTCCTGTGTATTTTTGAGCCTCAGCTTTCTGTACATTGGCTGCTGCCCCAGTGTATAGTCAGATCAGGTGGCAAGGGATTCTGTGCTTGTTTCTGTGCAGGTTTGTCATTGGTTCAGAGTTAACATGGGCGGGGCGTGTCTAATAAACTGTCATCCAATTGGGACCATGAGATAAATGTACACGTGTTAGCAGTCTACCTTGTCCCAAAATTAATTCACAAAATTTTCCCGTCTCTACTTTTGGTAAATCTGAAAAAGTTGGCAACCCTAACTTAGCATACCTGCAGGTGATGGTAGATGACACGTACAGGAAGGTAAGAGCGGATTTATTAACAGTCAACACCATCAAGGGCCTTTTCGAGATTCATCGCCTACAGTGTGTGGTGAGTAGTGGTTCAGTATTATTTCAAAGATTTATGGGAACATTGCTAGCTGGTGTTCAGGAAGTTTTAGTATTGTTGGACGATGTCCTGGTGGCTGGTTTGAACATAATAGAACATTGGTCAAGAGTAAATGAGGTAGTTGCAAAACCAGATAATGCTTGTCTTCAATTAAAAAATTCAAATGTGTTTTTGTTTCTGCAGCAGTTACTTTTTTGGGGTACAGCAATAGATGAAGGCATCCGCCCCACAGAGGATAAAGGTGGCTCCTATTCGCAAGGTACACGTGCCACAAAAAAAGAAAAAACCGCAGGTATTTTTGAGATTGCTCAATCCTGAAGGAAAAGGCCTATTTGCTGAAACCGTTTTTATAGACTCCTGGATAAAAAAGCAGTATGGGAATGGGACGGCACAGCATGCACAAGCATTTGCAAAAGCCAAGGAATAGTTACAAGAACAAAGTGTACTTGATTTTTGGGGGAAAAACCCTGATACACTAGTGACCTCCCACACTGGTGGAAATAATTTAGTAGACAAAAGTTTGGCCAAAAATTGAAGTTACAAAGAAGGTCACGGGTGCTTGCCGGTGTGGATAAAATTTGTCATGCACTAAGTTGCCATTTTACGGGTTGGTCGTAATCTGTTAACAGGCAGTGGGCGCTCACTGCTAAGTCGCCACCGCTCTACCCCCATTCATCACATCAGGGTGCCAAAAACCTAACCAAATAAGAACATGATATGGTACAAAATCCTTTGGAACCACTTTCTCATGCTAGCCAAACTGCATTGAAGTTAAACACCTGAATTTCTAAAACATACTCAAAAGGAAAGAACGTCCACGAACATTGAAATAAACCTTATCTCCAATAAAAAGTAAAAGTTACATTTAACATAAAAAATTAAGTATTTTGGTGTTACTGGCAGAATGAAATACTTGCAATATAATTTAGTGCGCAGTTTTAAAATATGCCATGACTATTTTACTGTTGTGTCACTACTAATACTATTTTGAAATATTTTTGAAACCTCATTTTAGTACTTAATTCAGTAAAAATGATTGGAGTAACATTTAAAAGTTTTATTACCTTCGGTATTTAATTAATGTGATTATTAATGCTTTTATTATCTGTTTGAGCATCTACAATTTATTTAATGATGTCAATTTGTCCGGTGTTATGATATAACTTCATGGTAAATATTTTATTTATTTATTTATCGAAGCATATGTAATTTGTTATAGACGTATTTCAGTTTATTTAATCATTGCTTAACAATATTTTATCATTTACATATTTCTCTTGTTACTTTGATTACAATTCTGTTTTGACCTGTGCTTTCAAAGCTATGTTTTTAATCCCGTCTCACCCGCAGACCTGTGTTTCATGAGAGATTGTTTCTCTACCAACTGGATGTGCAATGCTGTGTTGCAAATTTTTTCAGTCGCCATTTGAAGCTACCCCTTCCACTCACTTCACCGCAGCTGCAGTTCTTGCAAATTTTCTTGTCGTATCCCTGCCGCTTGGTGCTTGATTTCACTTAAAAAATGCTCCTTTGTTCAGCTATGTTCACCCACCTCTGTGCACTTCAGCACATTTAGCCTCTCCTGGACAGCCTATAACACACAGCGTCGTAAATCTAAGCTTTTAGTTCTGCTTTTATTTTTACCTTCTGTGTGCTCCACAAGTTTTTCCTTGTCACTTTCTGTCAAGCCACAGAGTCAAGACGGCGTGTTGCCCGGCCTTGGTGGCTGTGTTCTTCAGAACTTGAGATTCCGGTTTTTAAAGTTATAGTTTCATTGCTGTGGTAGCAATGCAGACTTCAATAGTTTTTTTTTTTTAGTTTTTTTTTTGTAAGTTACACCAACATGTAAACTGGATATTTTCTGTTTTGCCTCTTTGATGAGTATCACTCCTGTTTTTAGTTTTATTTGTGCATGCACCAACTATTTTACTCACTAAAATTTTGGTTATATTTGTTTTAGTGAGGGTGCAAGTGGCAGGCTAGTCTTTGGCTTAACATTTCTACACGTGCTGGCTAAATTCTATTTTCATCATGGGAACCCTTCTGCACGTCGCCTCCCCTTTCTATGTTGGTGGCGACATAGTCAAGTTAATTTTCATTGTTGCCGTGGATTCAACAATCGTAATACAGCTAGGTTACAACGGGACTTTACCTAGAAAAATGTATCTTACGTTATTAATTATCATCACAAGCATGTAATGACAAAATAATTTTTAACTGTTTCATTGTCTATTTTTGCTATTAATTTCAACTTGTGCATTTAATTTAGCATCATTTGTTAGGGATGCATCCCAGGGTCCTCATTTTAATACTTATCAGCCTCATTAATTAGAAAAATTCATAATTTGGAAAAAAAACATGAATTTGGTGTCATGAAAGACACAATTAATTATTTTAATATTTTGTTTCAATGTTATACTAATCTCTTATTCATAATGTGATTTAAACAGATTTATGGTTTCATGACTTTCATTTTAGTGGACTAATCTTTAATGTTTTACTGCATTCTCTCTTTTATGGTTATTTAAACTGTCATTAGCTTATTTTGATAGAAACAAAAATTATTGTTTGTTCAAAAGACAAAATTTGTTTACCACTTTGGTTTTTAGAAAAGAAAATAAATCTAAAGAAAATATTTAATTACCACACAACCACAAGTAACATCTTATTATTTATAGGATATTGTTTTCCTCTCGGCCTACTTTGTTTAATCATACGAGTAAGTGTTTTTATATACATATATATATATATATATATATATATATTATTTCTTCTGTTTTTTTTTTGTGCCATGTATGGTCACCCAGCATTATAATTCATTAGGGATTCCTATTTGATTTTGATCAACATATTTTATTGTGTACATCGCTTCCTTTTATATTTTTTGTTTGAGCCGGGTCCTTATCAGTAATTATTTCTTTATTATGCCACTTTCTTTGCTATGGTTTTATTTGTTGTTTGTTAAAAGTTGATATTATATTTTATTAGTTACTTATCTTATGGTTGTACATAGGCACATTAGTTTTTGTTTGTTTCAAATTTTGAAGATACTGTATATTCAATTCTGAGTTGTCCATACCATGTTGTCAAAAAAGTTAATATTTTGGTAATTATTAAGTTTAGGGGCTTTTCTGAACGAAATGTCCTAGACCAACAAAAGTTGTATTATTGGGTTCTGCACAGCTTACCTTGTTCATATTCAAGAGGGTGTAGTGTTAAAATAAGTAGAACATATTTTAAAAAATTTTGAAATGTACGAGCAGTTTGCTTGGTTTGTTTACGTCTATTAATGTCTACCGTCATTATTAATGGCAGCGCATTGCTGATTCCACGCTACCTAGCGGCCACGGATGTCATTACGGGCATTTTAACAATCAATTTAAAAAAATCAGTCGCCATTGCGTCTTTACCGGGTCTAGTTGTTCCGCCCCAACCCGACGGATTTAAAAACGGAGAAAGCAATAACGAGTGCTTCTATGCGTTATATTTGACTGAAAACTAGTGATTCAGTGCATTATATTCGCGTATCTGGCGGATTTGTGGAACACTGTGTTTCGTCGAGTGAGGTAAGGTTGAATTGGCCGTTGACAGAGGAATTACATCAGGTGAGTAAATTGATATTCTTTTGGTGTTTTTTACGGTTCCTTTAAATCCCTAAATTCGTAGTTTAGTACAAAACCCAAACTTCTAGGTTAGTGTAAAACACTAAAATCCTAGGTTAGTTTAAAACCCTACAATCCTACGTAAGTGTAAAACCCTAAAATCATAGGTTAGTTTAAAACCCTTCAAGCCTAGGTAAGTGTAAAACCCTACAATCCTAGGTTAGTTAAAAACCCTACAATCCTAGGTTAGTTAAAAACCCTACAATCCTAGGATAGGTTAAAAATGTAAAATAGTGATTCACCCATTGTGGGGTTAGGTTCTGTTATTTTAAGTGAGCACAAGAAATTAGTTGTACATTAATGCCCCTCGTATATTCGTTTTCTGCAACATTAGTAGAGTGGAAATATACCATTTTCTGTGATTTTTTTTTTTTTTTTTTACAGAAAAGCCCCTAAACTTAATAATTACCAATATTTTAAGTGAAAGTCATTCTATGACTGAAGAACAGATTATTTATTTAACCCACAGACACAAAAAAGTGTTCAGAATATCAAAAAGAGATGAGGGTCATGCTGGAACAAAAAAGCACGAAGTTGCTGTTAACCATGCTACAGACAACAATGCTATAATCAACTCAAAAGTATAGTAATTAATTTTTTTATTTTAGCATTCCTTAGATCGTATTACTGCCATATAGATATGGATATGGAATTTGTCAAATTATACAAAATGAAATATAAAATACTCACAAAGGCAAAAGGTTACAATACAAAAGTTGGCCAATTAGGGTACCGATGTAATTGAGATACAACAATATGTTTATAAAACAGGGAAAACAACACCTATGAAAAATAAAAAACATAATGAATATTTGCTTGCTAAAAATGAGACTTTGGTAAATTAAGTGACATAGTAGATGTTACAGACAAAAATATTCTTCGACTGTGTAGATGTAGACACTTATAAAGATAGAAAACAAAAGCTATGAAATAATTAAAACATAATGAACATTCGGTCTTAAATAGCATGTTTAAATGTAGGTAAGGAGGTAAAATTACAAAGAAACTAGCAACAAAACAAATATCAGTCGTTAGCACACAATTCCCCTTCACGCGCGCCGTCAACAACTTCACTAAAAGAACACGAAGTCAAACATTCGAACTTACAATCAAACCACCAGCACCAGCTCGATACGGCGCGGCGCGGTGGTCTAAATTAATTGCAATACTTGATCAAATGTGACCAATGACTGTCTAGTTCCAGGCGAGCCAGGTGATCTTATTTCTTTGCACAAATTAACACTGGCAAATTCTTTCAGGGAAGAAACATGAATACAATTTCTAAACGCCTTTTTAATTGTGCAGGCGGGAAATGCAACACAGAGTTAGTCACGATCGGTACAGTAGGTTCAACCTACGAGGACAGTATTTCTTATTTCGTATTCCGCTAACAATTTTTTTTACAGACGTGAATGTTATTGCTAATAAATTAAAAATATAATAAACTACTTCTCATCGATAATTTTGTCTACATCACCGCTTCTCGTGTGGGGACATTTTTTGTTCGCGGGAATAACTTGTTTTTTTGGTTTTATTCCAACATTAACGGTGTATCTGGTGTAGTGTAGTGTAGTGCAGCCGCACATGATTTCCATTCTGGTGTATCTAAACCAGAACAATTGATAAAAGCGACTATGTTGTTTCTGTTTAGCGCAGTAATTGAAAATTAATAGTTACGATGGTATGAGTTTAGTTAATGAAACATTTTTAGTTGCAGGGGAATTTTTACTCCATATATTATATGTCTTTCAAACCTTAATGCTGCAATTTCGAAATAGACATTAGCCGATTGGTAGAGAATGACTTAGTGGAAAGCAGTTCATCGATCGACGACGTATTTTAACATTTTTAAAACCTAGTTACATTAATTTCTTAGCAATCCTAATGCCAGTTCTATCTGTCTACAAACACAATTGAAATTCACAAAATTTGGCTATATCGTTGATAGTGATACAACGTTAATTGCATTTCATCAGTTCCTTGCTATTTAGAACGTACACATGCACCTACAGAAATAAGAGGGGAATGGTCGAAGATGGTAGTTCAATAAAGAGAGAATTTCTCAGCAAACAAGTAAGCTATTTACATAAAATGTAATTCAATTTACTATCAATTCGCTGTGCATATCTTACGTGAATATCACAATGTGTACTTTTTAAACTTATTGTTAGTTTAAATGAATGTATATTCGTCATTACAGTTTACCAGTGTTCTTCCACTGTTATCTTGAGGAACTGAAACAACCATCATATTACACTGGACAAACTACTTACCAGACACATACAATTTTCGCATGATTTTTATTACACCACACCAGTTACACCTCCTCAATAATAGGCGTAAATTTTGCTGCACCACATTACACCAGCGTAGCTACAACCATTGAATGAAATTCTCACTGCCAACTAGTTTAACATAATATCCGGTTGAAAGAAACAATTTTGGTGGTTTTCCTTGCCGTTGTAGCTACACTGGATAAATTAAAAGAAACTTATGAAGCTGCAGATAACTAAACAATTTAGATAAAATGAAATTATTGCATTTTTTTTTTTTACTTATGTGAATTTAGTCCTTTTCCTTACCCTTAAAAGTCAAATCGCATTTATAACTTGGGGATAAGTGCATATATCAGTTATGTAAAAACAATCTTCGTGTTCCGGCCATTCCATTACCCGGACAACGAGTGTGAGCACTATGAACGAAGAAGTTATNTGTAAAAACAATCTTCGTGTTCCGGCCATTCCATTACCCGGACAACGAGTGTGAGCACTATGAACGAAGAAGTTATTCCGACCAAACACACGTGGTGCACCAGTATACAACCAACACCATTCTACTACCTCCCAATCTCGTGCATTAAATGCATGCATGCATTCTAATAGAACAAATACTTCGTGTGCTGATGTCATATTGGCTAAAAAATGGTTTTGGGAAATTAACCACAGGTTAGGTAAAAGGCAATGTAGTGTATTGCAATGCAGTTCAGAGTGCAGGCGTATTTCTGAAATGTGATAGCCCTACATCACTATGATGTCTCAAAAATAAAATATGGCATCGAGAGAGCATGCCAGTTGCGACGTTTTGACTGTGCCAGAACCATAGAACGGCTTTTCTTCCTGAAGAGTTGTAAAAACCGCTCGGCTGCACCTAAAGGTAAACAATGGTTTATTTATTTAGGTTCCAACTTTCCACTAAATAGTTTTAGAGATGGTTGGGTACATTCGTATTAGTCTAAAGCATATAAATATTAGCATGTGTTATGTAAAAACCATTGATATCAATATCTTCAACAAATTGAGTTCACAACATGGAGGTAAAAAGTTAAGGAGTAGGCAATTAATGCGGTAGGAAAACAGTCTGCTCCTTAATCTGTCTGTCATGCAATGTGCTCAAAACCGCCTCGATCCCACCAGTGAAATGAATTATCCCACAGAAAACGGACGAATGAAACCGAATAGTGCTCAAGTGTGAAATGGCATGGTAAGATGTAGCTAGTGTTCCTTCCACCCCTTCCAGCAGGATAGACCCATTTGTGAGGAAGTATGAGAAATTAGAATCTGATGAACAGCGAGGTATAAAAATTTGTTGCCATATTTTTGTAAAATGCGAAATTGTTTTAAGAATAATCAATGAGCAAAGACACCAAAGGATGTGCTTTCACAACAAGAATGTCCTAGTGGCATTCAAATTGTTTTAACAGTATATTTCATCCAAGGCTAATTGAAGTTTAACTTTTATCATGTCACTGAGTGTTAAATTATAATTGTTATTGTGTTCCATTTTACAAGTGTTATTGTTAAAATTTTTGTATATTTTTAAAAGGTAGTTTGTTTTTATTTATAATGTCATTTGAGCACGAGCAGTAGTTTTGGCATGCAGCTGGCTTGACTCACCCCAGCCCAACACCAAAAGTCTGGCAGTCATAACTAGTGGCTTGCAGAGACCAGCACACATCACTGTGCTCCACACACTTTCACTATAAAATACACAAAGTCTGAAAACTTGTGGGTAATTACTTTTGCACAAAACACTTTACATCACTCTAGGCGAAAACTTTATGGGGGTTCGGGCCTGCAACACACCAGATAGGCTAAACTGTAAAGGGGGCGAATGGCCACTGTGGAATTACTTGTGAAATGTATGCTTCCCCAGGCGATGCAACTCCTGGTGAAGAAGGGGTGGTGACACCAAGTGAAATTAAAGCGAAAAAGGTTCCGAGAATTGCGATACTATTGCAAATTACATGATTGGCCCGCAAAGGTTGAGTACACCCTGAGTACGCGCGTGATGCAACCGACTCCTTTGGATGCTAAATGGCGACTGAATCTGGTGAGCTCGCGAGGTGCAAAGTATGTCAGAACATGGCGCACCCTGCACTACTTTCTGCCTGCTAGAAAAATTGCAAAAATTGAAACAAACATAAAACTTTGCATGGAAATAAACAAAATAAACACACAATACTCCCTACTACATAAGAAATAACAATTACACATGGATGACATGAGATTAGGGTGAAACAACTGCAATGAAAAAACATGTAAATATGAAAATGAACACAATTAAAACTTAAATGCATGTAGGGGCGTCCTCAAATGTCCACACCTTGAAGTGTCTTTCTTTCCTCTTGATTAATTAAAATTGTATTGCCCCATTATTTTCCTGCTCATGGTTCGTCATAGTGCACCTTCACCCACCTGGCCTGAGTGTAGGGGTATGATGGTGTGCTGCCCTGACCTGTACTTTCTTACACTCGCACTACACTCGGTGACTGCCACTCGTCGTACTGGTGAGACACGGGTATCGGTTGATGCAGTGAACGAGCAGCGTGGCAAAAGGTCTGTGAAGCAGAATGTCGTTCTGTGTCAACATTTCTGTCAACTATATTTTATTTACGCATTAATTAATTACAAATAAATGCATGCATAGTAAGAATGTTTGTAAAATGGCAACAATTATGGCAAACTCTTAGGCCTACCTATCCCTAATTTTCTACACAGAGAATTGTGAATATGATTGGGTGAGGTAAGTGTGATTTGAAATCAAAAGTAATTTGTAAATTGTAGTAGCAACATTTGCTTACTCTGTCTTACTTGTGATTCTTTGATTTAGCCTTAATGTATAATGTAAACATTTAACAAATANGCAACATTTGCTTACTCTGTCTTACTTGTGATTCTTTGATTTAGCCTTAATGTATAATGTAAACATTTAACAAATATATAGCACCATTATTTTAACTGTATGCAGATACAAGATAAGAGGAAAGTAATGAAAGATAACCGAAAGCAGAAAGTTCGCAATTGCCACTATCATATACAGTTGAAATATTAAATTATGTACATAGTAACAAGGAAAGCATAAGTGGTAATGCTTTGAAAGGGGTATAAACTTTAGTGTTTCCTCTTCGTTTCACATACATTTCACCCATCTATATGTAAAATCAAAAAATTTTCTCGCTTGCTACTTTATTTGTTTGCATGTCCAAACAATAATAAACAAATCAATGTTTTACCATTTTTTCGTTCGACATATAGTAAAAAATAGTAAAGAAAATATTATGATCGAGTCATTAGAAGAAAATATCAAAGATTTCATACTAAAATCTGAAAATATTTGAGTGAATAGTTTTCGAGTGACGAGTTTAGTTTGAATGTATTTTGGCCACACGAGGCGAGCACACAGCTCTGTTGAGCTGGCTACCTCCATAAGCTGAGGCAGCGTGTAGGAGGCTCAGATAAGGGCGAGATCCCCCTGTTTCTTCGCGGCATCAGCCAAGACGAGGGTCTGGCTTGAGCAGTAGCTGCACTCAGCTGCAGTAGAGCACTGAGGCGGTGTGTGCTACACTAAAAACCTGTAAATAATGATTTCTTTCTCCAGCAAAAAATTGAGCTCTTACCAAGTAATATTGCTTTGTTAATGAAAATAGCATC
>NQII01002012.1:431646-468580 GCA_002778355.1 Clitarchus hookeri | reverse complement strand
TGGTTCTCACGTCAGCGCTGAACGTGTTTACCCTCCTCATACCTCTCTCCTAGTCACTACCGCCGGCACTCCTTTCCACTACACAATCGCTCTCAGAAATCCTCTCCTCCAGTTAAGTCTTATTTATCATTCACGACGATTATTCTAATGAAGTGTCATATCACACTTTTGCATTCACGTTTGCATTTGCGAGCCGTTCCAGCCAATTAAATGCACTATATTCTTGCTCGGCGCAATTAAAACGCAGCATGATTGAACACGTCTGCAGGTGATCTTACGAGCCAAGACCACACAGCTTGTGTACAGCCGATTATTACCAAAGTGGACTAGAATAATTCAGCAGCTCACTTAGTCTGACCATGGCAGTACGTACATCCCTCTTCGTAATGCCAATTGACAGAAAGATTTTCTTCAGCGTTGTTATAGTAGTGGCTTCAAAATAAAAAATATTCACTTCAAACAAATAGCTTCGTTGAATGTATTATATGTATTGGGTTATTAGTACAAAATCATTTCTCCTGTTAATAAAATGTTATTCAATCTGCAAAAAAAAAAACTTATATAATAAGACATTTTTAACCACATTACTTTTGTGGCCTGCCTGTTGAGATCTTAACCTTTAGATGTAAGTGGTTTATTTTCCACAGCATGGTTGGAGGTCTTCTTGGTTTGGTTGCTGTAGCCTATGATTCTGTAACGTTGAGTGAACAAGGCATATACAGTACTACTTGTCAAGCCAGGCTTTCGACCGTAGAAGACAATACAACGGGTTTTTCTTCCCTCAGTTCCTGGACGTAGTTGACAATAATAACAATAATAATAATANCGTAGAAGACAATACAACGGGTTTTTCTTCCCTCAGTTCCTGGACGTAGTTGACAATAATAACAATAATAATAATAATATCATTCGTAATGTTTTACACGATTAAATACAACTACAGAAAACCGTAAAAAAATCCGTAATANCAATAATAATAATATCATTCGTAATGTTTTACACGATTAAATACAACTACAGAAAACCGTAAAAAAATCCGTAATATAAGCTAAATGTCGTGTAAAAGTTTTTTTTAAAGTTTTCAATGTGCAGCTGTACTGAAATTGGTTAATTTCAGTTAGAGCCTATTCAATCTCCCATAAAATTTAACCGGATCCAATCCCTGGTGGAGTCAGCACCCACATTTTCGCATGTGGGAAACGTGGTGGGACGTTGCCGTTGGTCGAGGGGTTTTCTCGCGGAGCTCCCATTCTCCCACCCTTACATTACGTCGATGCTCCATATTCACCTCATGTCCCCCTCGCCGGCGCTCACCAATACCTTTCAACTCAGCTCAGGTAATTCAAGCCTGGAGCCGAGCTCAGTTATAACAGTGCGCTCACTAGAACGTGAGATATCAATTGTAGAGACGTCAAGCACGATCTATTAGTTTTTCACTGTTATTTTCAAAGAAAAATATCTGTCGGCGCCTCTCCCTTGACCTTCATTCGGAAATCATTATACTGACAAGTCCACTGTCACTTATTTCTCTTTCAGGGTAAACACTGATAACCATAAAACTACATAAAGCCAGCTGTAGTTTAGCCATTTCTCTGTTGCAGACCGTGTTATGATTCTTCAACGCTAGTTTGCTTCCGAGCGTAACTGCGTTGTACCGGTTTTTTTTGTACGTTGAGACCACTGTACCCTACAGTGGTCATTATCGTGTGCTTTAATGCAAAACTTTCCGTCAACGCTTTGTGACGACAAGAGGCAACGCTTCTGNTACAGTGGTCATTATCGTGTGCTTTAATGCAAAACTTTCCGTCAACGCTTTGTGACGACAAGAGGCAACGCTTCTGCAGAAAAACAACATCTTTCTTCAGTATAAAATCGAGGAAATATTGCCTCTCCAAAATTGCATAATCGTCATTACTGAGGCCTTCAACAATCTTAAAAATGCACTGAGATTTTAAAATGTGGTTGTGATGTGATGGTTAAAATGTGTTTAAAATAAAGTCGTGCAATTGTGATTTTTATATATATTTTTTAATACTCTAACGNTACAGTGGTCATTATCGTGTGCTTTAATGCAAAACTTTCCGTCAACGCTTTGTGACGACAAGAGGCAACGCTTCTGAAGAAAAACATCTTTCTTCAGTATAAAATCGAGGAAATATTGCCTCTCCAAAATTGCATAACCGTCATTACTGAGGCCTTCAACAATCTTAAAAATGCACTGAGATTTTAAAATGTGGTTGTAATGTGATGGTTAAAATGTGTTTAAAATAAAGTCGTGCAATTGTGATTTTTATATATATTTTTTAATACTCTAACGNAATGTGATGGTTAAAATGTGTTTAAAATAAAGTCGTGCAATTGTGATTTTTATATATATTTTTTAATACTCTAACGTTGTTGTACCGAAAGAAAAAATCCGCCATAAAATAACATTGCAAGTCTAGATATAAAACTGGAGGTTAACATCACTTTAGAAAAGATGCGGTGTTTTGAGATGTTGTGGCTTCGGAAGACGGGGATGTATATGAGGATTTTCTCTCTAAAAGTGACATTAACGTAATGTTCCACCAAAAAGAAGTTTGTGACTAGTAGCTACTTAAATTCTTTGGTTGTTTCTATATGCACTAAATAAATAATGAGTACGGTGATGCGAAAAAAAGTTTAAGATTTCTTAAACTATACATAAAATGCGTGCACACTAAGAGTAAAATTAACACATTATAAAACAAAATGATTACAGCTCACTTACAAATGCGTTGATAACTATATGGAATCAAGCTTAATAATAATTTTTTTTTTTTGCAAATGGAGTCACGTTACATTTCAAAAACCCATACGCGAAAGAGAAGTGATGTCTTTTGTGAAGTGTTCTGCTACTTTGGAAGATATTTTTTCATGTTGTGGTTCAGTCATCTGTTATGGTGAATCCCAGTGCGATTACTGTTCAACGAACGTTTCGCCGTCATTATGGGAAAGCTTTGCATTTATGCAAACTCAACGGCTGTAATAAGAAATGGAGCAAACCTGCGTCTATGGCCTATAATAGTCCATTCATCGTTATTTCCAACTTTTCTGGAGCCCTGCTGAAGTTCAACATTCAGACTAGTCGTCCGTCTCATGCAAACAAAGCTTAACTAAGCCTAGAAAATTACAAAGGGGCAACGCACCGTATTCGTGCGCACTCAGTGTAACAGTATTTTGCATAAGAACTATTTCTTACTACGAATTACCAACATACCTGTTTTATCACTGTTTTTATTCTGAATAATTATAAATGGATGTTTAGATAAATTATAAGTAAAAGTTCAATTTAACCAAAGGTACGATACTTTTATGTTAACGCAAGTATGGAATGNTGTTTAGATAAATTATAAGTAAAAGTTCAATTTAACCAAAGGTACGATACTTTTATGTTAACGCAAGTATGGAATGTTTGTGATACACATCTGGGAAACAACCAAACACGCCATACACATATGGGGGGATTTTTAAACGGTTTGATTAAAAAAGTGTGGAGACATCACGAACAAACAGGGCGCCTCGATGCGTGTTCTAAATAAAGTATTAAATGGAAATGAATGCAAAAGTAANTGTTTAGATAAATTATAAGTAAAAGTTCAATTTAACCAAAGGTACGATACTTTTATGTTAACGCAAGTATGGAATGCTTGTGATACACATCTAGGAGACAACCAAACACGCCATACATATATGGGGGGATTTTTAAACGGTTTGATTAAAAAAGTGTGAAGACATCACGAACAAACAGGGCGCCTCGATGCGTGTTCTAAATAAAGTATTAAATGGAAATGAATGCAAAAGTAANACAAACAGGGCGCCTCGATGCGTGTTCTAAATAAAGTATTAAATGGAAATGAATGCAAAAGTAAAATGACGTTTTTTAAAATTGACAAGTGTTAACACGTCCATCCATAATCGTAATATAGCGATCTGCATGCGGTTACCATATTAGNGTTTTTAAAATTGACAAGTGTTAACACGTCCATCCATAATCGTAATATAGCGATCTGCATGCGGTTACCATATTAGGACACTGGTATTTCTTAACCTTGTTTACTTCATAGCAAAGTATGAAACTTGGCGTCCGTTGATGCATTGAAAAAAAAAAAGTTACAAAGTACTCGAGACGATTATTTCCAGAACTTCGATAGCTCCGTAAACTTTCTGGTAAACCTCCACCATACATTAAGTTGAAGGTATTGCCAAATTTAGGAAATATTAAATTGACGCTTGTTGGCGATGAAAAAGGCGATAAACTTACGTTAAAAATTTGAACTTATCTTCAATATTAATACTAAAATTTTATATTTCCGTTAGGTCAGACTGCGCCTGAGATTAAAGTTAGGGAAGTTAGAAAACGCATATTAGGAGCCGTTCTCTCCTTTAAATGCCAGGAGGAGATAAAAAATAATCGTGTTTTCGGCTCTAGAAAAGAAACAAGACACAGGAATTTAACTTACGTTGTCTAAAAATTGTAATCACTTACGTCCCGCTGTTTGCACTAAATACGAAATTATGAAACTCTCTATTACGGCGTTCCTTAAATCGTTTGTGTAATAAGGTAGACATATCTTAATTCGTTTTAGACACGCCTGAAATTAAATTTAATACTGCTGTTTTCTCACTAACGGGAACATTTCCTCTACTATGTAAGCATCCGAGCATTAATCATTAGTACTTACTCGTTTAAATTTTTCAATGATTTTATACACAAATACCACTCAAACATTTATGTGTTTTTTTTAAACGCCATACTGTCTTTTCACCCTTACATTATTGTGCTTTTTTTTATTAGGTGGTTAACATATTAAACACGTGTAATTTAACAGGATTCTGAGTTGCTGAGGCCAAACAGAGAAATAATTGCCAACGTAAAAATTTAAAGCTTCTGATTAGGTATGGCTAAATTGTTACCCATGTTGCAATTACCTCAGACCGTGAATAATTAAGGTGGAACGTGGTGACGGTTAGCTAACGTTTTGTCTACATAAAATGTATTTTACTTTATCAGATCCCCAGAAATTTCCTTTTCTTAATTTTACTTACATGTATCATGACTTTAAGCATAATGTTTTATTAGAAAGGGTCTCAATATCTAGGGGCAACGTTGTACCCAAAATATTTAAATAATGAGTTATAGTAAGTAATGAAGAATAAAAAATCTCTGTGAGAAAGTTGTCCTTTAAAATATATTTATTTTACACAATTATATATAAATGATTGAGGTAGGTGGGAGGCTTACTAAAAAATGGGCAACTGAAAACCGGAGAAGCTTTCAGAAATCACGAATTATAACTTCTTCTCTTCCCCTTCCACTTTGTTCCTTAGGGCTGTAGCATTCACGAAACAATAGAAATTACTTTTTTTTTTCCCCGCTAGTTAATTCGTGCTAAGTTTCCCTGTTGTTTGTTTGCCTGAAGCAATTTCCCTAACCCTTGTTGGAGCTCTTTCTAATCACTGATCCCCGGTGACCTTAATCATCCTTTTTCACCAGATCTAAAATTCATATATGAAGAGTCCGGGTCAGCCCATACATCAACATAGTGGAAGGGAGGNCTCGGCTGCGTTATGCAAATGCTGGTCTTTAGCTCCTGTTCGCTGGGTTCTGCCGGTGTAATTACGTAAATCCTGTTGCGGGCCGCGGGCAGCCATTTCGCGCGGCGGCGCTCTCGCATTTCCAGATAGCTATTTACGTAATTCGTGTAATAAATAAAAGACCGCGGGCGGGCGTAGCTACGGCCAGAGGGCCACCTATTCCAATGGGTGGCCGAAATCCACACCAAAAGGTGACCGACCTCTTCAGGAGAAGTTTCCGAATTCAGGTAGGCCTATATACCAATGTGCTTGCACCTTGCGTACTCCACTTACCTTGGTATCATTATTGATGAATTCGGACATACGAACTTGTTTGCTTTGTCGACGGCAAGTGGCCTGCTAATCGCTTTCATTGAGCATATTTCGGGGCAGAACAACATGATGATTGCCGAAAGTTATGGGGTTAAATCAAGGATTAAATATTATTTCATTTTGACTTGCATTAAATATATTATCATGCTGATTGTATGAATTCGTAATTTTGATTGCTTGTTTTACCTTAGCTTTCCAAGTGCACCTTTTCAGTAATTATTAACTCAGTTCAAAATGTTATAATTACGAAGTTGTGGTATTGCCCTCTTAAGCTTTAAATACAATATTAATTTCGAAAATCAATTGTAACCTAGAAATTGCCTCTCAAAATGGCGGCACGTGTACGCCGCAAGGGCGCAAGAAGCACACATTTTCATTTACTTGTATACTTGCGTACTTCACTTGCAGTTTGGCAGCACTGGTGATGCCTTCTTTGGGGACAGGTAGGCATGAGTATGCACTTGAGGCAAATTCGGACTCGGCCCAAGATCAGCACATCCTGCGATGGGCACTGGTAGGAATATGTCTACAGGCTTATATCGACCGATCTCCTCTCGGGAGGTTTCTCAGGCGCTGTCTTCACTCAAGTTACTTATTTTAAGACTTAGCTTATAGAATATATTATTCAAGAATTGATGAAACATTACAAATGTGAACTGAACTAACTACCACAGGTATGAATCTTTCGTGTTTCGTGGACGGTCAGTTAAGATGCATGACAAGTTTGTAAAATTATGAGCACAAAAAAATTAGCTATGATACGATTATATTTTGGAAAATATTTCCAAGAAAATTAATAACCCTAATTAGATTGTTCACTTTGCGAAGTGACTGGTGTCCAGTTGAACTTGCAACAGCTGGCTGGCAAGTGTGCATCAGTTTTTTTGTACAACTTCTAAAGATAGTAGATGTTTCGTATGTGTTTAGCTTTCAGTGCTCTTAAAATTATATACATATATTATTTATGTTACTTGGATATATTTTGTATCGCTGTATGATTTCAAATGTTAAAATAAAAGCTAACTACTACCAAAACTATTTTCAAGTTTTGCTTTGGTTGGATGTAATTTAATAATGCGTATATCTTATCGCATGTTTATGCGTAGAAAACGATACGACTGCGACACACAAGCAGAAAATTCTATTCGAGACACTTGATAATAGACTGAAGGCCTGCCACCAGTTAAGTCTCGAGCTAAAACCGCACTGTTATCTTGATCATTGAGAACCATAGTCTACACAGAAGTATCGTTGTTGCAATAATATAGTGGTGGCAGCTCGGAAGGCTTGGCAGAACATCGATAACCATACTTTATATGTCTAAACTGCTAACAGAATATTAGTATTTTAGTTGCCCTGATAGAAGGCAACACCTTAATTATAAACGTTTTTTTCCNTTTTTTCTCTTGCCGCCTAATTAATCCCAATGGGAACAGGGCCAATAGTCCTCGACTACCAGAAGATTTAAATACTAATCAGTAATCACTTTACATAAGCACCATTAAAAAACCACTCTATATTAATTAGTTACTGACCATTGGATCACCACAATAAGTCTTCCACTATTATTCGAAAGGGAAAAAAAACTAAACAAGTAGAATATTTGCCCGTTAGAGCACCTGGTAAACAAACATCAAAGCAATAAACGAGCATAAAATAATTTATATCAACTGGAATTACGAATCCATTTTCTTGCAACAGGTGACATTTATTTTAAATACGTCATGCCCGATATTTTAGCAAACAAGCACACGGAAATATTCGCAAACGAACACTGATTTACTTGCACCATCCCTTGTGACTTGTTTTACTGTTCATTAGACATGGCCAGAACACGAATACATTTGGAACTAATCCAGATCATTTAAACGCATGTATATGTTTGGAACATATCCAGTCAACTTTCTCACTCACTAATTAGCTGAACGTAGACTGAAGTAATCACTGGTCCGATTGACATGTTCACGTTACTTTGCAACCACGAGTCTTTGCGTCGGTATATTACAAGGAAGGCAGGGCTTGACAAGAAATATACCCAGATCTAATTTTTTTTTTCATCGGAAAATACAATGCGAGTGTGATGTTTTAAAAAAAGAAACTGCATTCGAAAAAAAAAAANTAATTTTTTTTTTCATCGGAAAATACAATGCGAGTGTGATGTTTTAAAAAAAGAAACTGCATTCGAAAAAAAAAAAATGTGCAAGATACGAGGAAATAATTCGCAAGTAATGTAATTTCACACGCCAGCATTATTTGGGCAGGGACATCCATTTGCAAAGTCAAGTTTTTGTTCGTGTGTGCTTACTCTCCACCACTGGCTGNAGCATTATTTGGGCAGGGACATCCATTTGCAAAGTCAAGTTTTTGTTCGTGTGTGCTTACTCTCCACCACTGGCTGCAACGAAAACCACGATTTCACTGTGTAAACATATTCTTCGAGTATGTATACACAGAGTTTCATCTGGCTATTGTTAACTATGCTGTGTTATGAATCTAATATCTCGATCATAGCTGATGTGAGGCAGTTCCGCGGAGTTAAGCGTTTTGATGCAAATTAATCACGTATGAATTTGTTTTGAACTTACTTGTCTATTTCCCAACAGTATTACTGTATTACAATATCGTGAAGTTTTGTACTGGCTCTCATTTATTCTTAGCGATAAGTGTGAGTTTGTTTGCGTAGGTTATTTACATTGACATATAGGTGATGCTTTTCGAAAGGCATTACTAAAAGAAGTTAGAAAACTGCTCCTTACTTTGTGTAAAAACACCTCAACAAGTGATACAAAGTTTCGTTAAACAATTTACAGTAAATTATGGTCATGCAATGTTTACTTTGCCCCATCATGAATGTGTGTTTCACATGAAATTTTGCAGTCACATATTATACCCCAGTTGTTAGGAATGATACATAAAGAAAAAGATGGGCCTGATCGTACACAGACAATTTGTTATTTAAAAAGAAAAAAAATATATGGTTGATAGGAATATAGACTTTTGCAAAGACAAATTTTTATATTGATTCCTCTGTGAACCAGATTATAACACTATTAAACAAATGTNAATATAGACTTTTGCAAAGACAAATTTTTATATTGATTCCTCTGTGAACCAGATTATAACACTATTAAACAAATGTCATATGCTTCTTGTAACACGTTAATTAAAAGGTCTGCTATTTAGTATATATGCAGCTTCAGACAGGTTGTGGTACATTGCCAGAAATTGTGGGCTTGCACAAAGTTCTGTTATAGCTATTTCCCAATGCCTTTCATACCAATATTAGAAAAAAAATCCCTTCCTTGCAAATGCAGATATTTTAAGAAATATGCTGACTATCATGCTTCGAGTGAAGTTGGCAGAAGTGAACGAGAAGTAATTTAATCTTCAACCATCGTATTATAATTAATGTGTTTAAATTGCGGAAACGGAATTTTTTTTTCTGTTTTATTTTTAAATGGATGAGTGACATTTTACTAACAAATTTACGTTCTCCAAAAATCAACAGTTTCACTCGACCAAAACTAATTATCGGTCACTGTCAATGATAATTTTATACGTGGCGTTCGCCTGATGTAAAAGCGATCGAGAATTTATGGTACGTAGTGGGGAAGTCCATTCGCATCCAAGATCTTGCACCTACACATAGCAGGGAGGCATGGGTAACTATCCAGAAGACACCTCACAGTAGTTTCTTCCACTGTGGAATCGATACCATTACGAGTTGCTGCACTTCCCCGGGTGAGAGGAGGGTCTACACGATACTATAGCTTGCTCACTGTTAATCGGGCGCTTTTGAAATCGATGTTTGAGAAATGTCACTGCGCCTCTGCCTGCACACGTTTTAACGAGCACGCCGACAGGTATGCGCTCAGTTGAGTTGATAACGACGGGGAACAGTAGTTCCGTGCCTTAAAGTTGAATTAAAAGTGTTAGGTGACCATTTTGGAATACTGAAATAATTACTTTTGATCTCTGTATTTTCTTTAATGCGTAGATGTTTAAGAGTTAGGAAATAGGTAAAATATTTACTTTTCTAATAATTTTGAAGTTTCACTTGACCGACGCATGAATAAAGTGATCAGGCCCGTATGGCAATGCTCATTTTACATTTGGCGGAAGAATACACCATGTGCGTATAAGTACCTATACCTTAAGCAGGACTTTTAAAAGTGCTCACTTAACCATGAGCAGCCAATATCTAANAATGTGCGTATAAGTACCTATACCTTAAGCAGGACTTTTAAAAGTGCTCACTTAACCATGAGCAGCCAATATCTAAGAATGAGTTCTTGGGTGCAGCCACTAGTGACAAGGTCAATACGGTTTTATTGCTGCGCCTAGACTGCGCGGTTAACTTCTCGTAAATAAGTGTAATTCTCGCAGTTCTTGCCCACAGTGACAATTTCAATATTTCACACGTCTTGGCATCGTGCCTAGATGCGGGCAGGTGACAGGTTGAAAGTGTTGATATGTTTGCATACCGATGCAGTCTTTCAATCAGTACGATCTTTGACAGGCTTTCATATGAATGTCTCCTGCGTTTGCTTTAATTATGCTTCTAATAGCATATGATTCTTCACGTGCCAACCACATTTGCAGGCGCCATCTTTCAGAATTATTACTTGCGAGCAAGACTGGTCTACGTTATGAATTTTATTTGGATGATGGTTCGCTTGCGTATACCTTCTTCAAGGTAGTCTTGAACGACTCACTAGGATATAGAGATTGTACAGTAAATTATACATATATTACCAAGCAAACTTATATAACATTTAATGTAACTTATTAAATACTGCTGCTGGTCGTGGAAGACTGAAATCACGGTAAACACACAATAACAAAAGGGCCAAATGATTCCTCGGTAGAATTTATTGTCATTCTAAGATTTCACGTTCCTCGCTGCGTGTTCCTGTCTGTTCGAAATATTTGATGTATTTATTGGTTAGTGTTTAGCTTCACAAAGCTATATAAGTATACAAATGCTAAAGGTATTTAGACCTCTTGGTTATAATGAGTTGTGAACAATCTGAAAGCAGATTCTGTGCTTATGCCTCAGGAATCGTGCTCAGAATTGGACTTCAATCATCATCGTTTCAGCTGCATCGGAAAATTAGTTTAACGCTTTACTGATCACGGCTACCAAATATGTGTTTTAACTGTTTAAAGGGCTATACATTATTGTAAAACTCAAGGGCTTACGGTGGCCGCTTGGTTGATGGAATTTTGCACATCTGAGGCCTTAAAGCGTGGGAGCGCTAGGGGTGATCGAGACTTGCCCATCAACTATCTCATCGCCTCTACGCGCAAAGCACTGAACTGGCGTGCAATTTTGCCGTCGATAACGCGTCTCTATGAGATTTTGAGTGGAAACCCTACGATTTTATGACGTAATAATACAAACAAGGTTTGATTCACGTCCCGATTCCTTTTTTTAATGTTTTGTACCGGAATGTTTACACCTAAAAATGACCATGATAACACCCATTTGAGCCATTTTCTCTATCATAAAAACATGCCTGGGAGAGAAATGGAGGAACTGAAAAACGTATACAAAACATTTATTAAATGCTGTTCGTAAGTAGACCTCACTCAGACACGTTGGACGGTTGTTAAATAAAACGTTTTCTGCTGGAGCTCTGCACACCATTCGGCGGCCTACCCAGGCGGCCACCTTAATGCTACCACTGGACACTAATCATCCGGGGACATGACAAATTCGAATTTCACATTCCTGTTCGAAGTTTCATCTATTAACAGGTGCTAGGTTTAAATATGAATATATTTGACATTTCGAGACGTCAAATAAAAATTCAAAATAGTTGTTCTAACTGCAACATAAGACTCATCGAAGTACCAGTACTGGGAGGATTCTCTAATTGCGTCAACTAGAATCTGGCAGCTGGCGAGATTACGTGAACTCTGATGCTACCCACTGGAGAGGTTGAAAAATAGAGGGGCGACACTCCCCTTCCTCCTTTCCCTCCTCTGTACACAGAGCCTGTGGTCTAACGAGTCTTCATATCAATTTTCGAAATTGGTTAGTCCTTTCCCATAACCAAAATTTAAAGTAGGATTGAAAGTGTGAACATGTGCTGAGTCTTGCGTCTCGTTTACTATAACGCCCTTTCGACAGGGACGTTTCTCTTTCCCCCCGCCAAATTTTTTCTGCGCTTCGTTCCTACCTCATGATGATAAGGATGTTGGTTAAATATTGATATATCCATATGATGATATAATATGAACGATATATCTATATAAATCATCTTTATATTTAAACGATATTTTAACGAAATCGACATATTTTTCCAGGCGTAGGAAATAAGTATTTTTAAAATGCTCTGTTTTGAAAACAAAAATTTTATAAAAAAAATGGTTATGTTTACTTTTCTAACATGCAAAAAAAAAAGGCGCCACATCTTTCTACAATGTTTCGTGTCATTATGTAATATTCCAAACAATTTTACATTTATCACGTCCTCTGATACATAAAATATCATATTCCGATGTATAAAAAATCGATATTTTTCTTTCTATATATGGTTTGGTAAAACGATACTTTTATAAATAATCAATATAAATAATTTTGATATTTTTTTCCGATATCAACATCCCTACCACANGGTAAAACGATACTTTTATAAATAATCAATATAAATAATTTTGATATTTTTTTCCGATATCAACATCCCTACCACACGCATCTCAGCCATGGTGTGTTTAGGGGTGGTTTGTTGATTGGAGGGAAGGGGAGAGGTCACGCTTACACGATGCCCGCGCGCGGAAGCGTCGTCGCCGTCGTGCTAGCCTTGCGCCGAGCACGTCCCCCCTTCGAGATCCCGGTTCGCATTGTCATGTAAATGCGAGCGTCTCGCTTGCGCTGTGGACTGNAGCACGTCCCCCCTTCGAGATCCCGGTTCGCATTGTCATGTAAATGCGAGCGTCTCGCTTGCGCTGTGGACTGTTGGCGCGCAGGAATGCCGTCTCGTCCGCGCACACAGTCGTGAAGAGAGAGGTAGCGGGGAGGGTTGGTCGGTACGTTGAATCCGGGGGAGGGGGGGTAGAGAGGGTGGGGACAGACAGTCGCTCGCGTGTCCGATCAAATTACCCGCAGCCGGGCGGCGGTGTTAAGGGAAGAAGGAATCGGGGGCTGCTTTGTCAGTGAATTGTACCTTCCACCCTCCCCCCCCCCGGCATACTCTGGTCCTCCTATCGCGATCAGTAGGAGGGTTAACAGTGACACTGTACCGAGGCAGGGGTGTCAACGTAGCTAATACACCACCATCGTTAAAATTAATGTTATATCCTCTGTTGATACAAGTAACACTTACCACTAATTCAGGTTCTTTTCCAAAAAAAATTATTCATTGTAGTACTAAAAACTAGAGCTATTTTAATTAATGTCTGTTAAGAAACCTACTCCACACACTCTTAGTGCAATAGGTTTTTAGTCATTACACAATGTTGGTTACAAAAGACCCAAATAAATAGTAATGATGGCAACTTTGTTTGCATATAATAAGAACGTACTCTTATTGATTTTAAAACTATCATTAATGTTTTCAAACACTAAGTAATATTTTTATTGCCACAGATGTTTTAGCAATGTTATTTTAATAAAATATTTTGAGGTCGTTAAATTTTTTTTTTTTGTGGACAGGGGTAGCATTTTGGTGTGAGACCAGTGTAAACTGGCTACCAGCAGGATATTTATCTGAGAAGAATTCCTTTAAGACCTGGCGATAATACATAATCATTGCATTAGGGGAATGAAGAACACTACTTCTCCAATAACATATTTTTCTGTATTATTCCTTCCAGTAAAAACTTAAAATATTTTAAACAACTACCCGTTATGTGAGATGCTACCTGCCTATTTTACGAGAGAAAAGATTCTTGCCACAATTGAAACGTAAGTTACATTTCTCATTAGGTATCTTATTTTTTACCATATAATAATGTAAATTAAAAACACCACAATATCTGTGAGTGAAGAGATTTGGGAGGATCATAACATCGAGGTCTTGAGAGACGATGAGGGTGAAGTGTGGTGAGCATGGAGCAGCGCCTTTCACCCGGAATGAAAGGGCGGGGGAAACGGGAGATCACCGAGAAAACCGACCAGCGGCATCGTCCGGCACGATTCCCACATGCCAAAATCCGGAGGCGACTCGCCGCCGGGAATCGAACCCGGTTCCCTTAGTGGTAGGCGAGCAGTCTAATGACTACACCACCGCGGTCCACAGGGAACTGGATATTCAAGGTTTTGCAAATATGGTTTTATGTTCTCGTCAGATATTCGACTACTATTAGTACGGAAGTGATGTAATGCAGTGACATTTAGAGCTCTCGAAGAATAACTAAATGTGCACTACCATTCTTTCTGTAGCACGAATCATAAACACGTATTCATGCTAATTACATAACTTCCAGAATTCATTTCGTGCACTGCTATAACTTTGTGCATAATAAGTCATCAAAATAGTTTTCTCGAAAGTTGTGTAATTGGACTGCCTTCATTTCTCTCTCAATTTCCTCCTCTCTTCTTCCTCCACGTGATTGGTGAGACATGTGTTATATAACTAATCTTAAGAAACTTCAAGAAAAAAAAATTAAGATATAGTTAATGTGAAATTAAATAACAGATATTTGAAAATGCGTCCGACGTGAACGCTTCAACATAATGTGTAAAATAAATCTTTCTTGAGTTTATACCTTTCTTGTTAGATACTAGCGGAATAAAATCAGTGACGAAATATTCGAAACGTTAGCCGTTATTACCCATACACAGCATATATATAAAATGGTTAAGAATGGCTCAATTTCACCATATAACCTATGGAACACTCTCAATGGTACAGCTTAGGGCGACAATTAATTTTTCCTCGTATCGCGAAGCATTAAAGAAATGCGTTGCCGGGTTTGGGCTCCATAATACTGCAGGTGAACCAGCAAACTAAACAAACTGATGAGGCAAGATTGTCTAAAGAGGACGAGACTTGCTCGTATATGACTCCATAAAACTAAACCATTACTCATCAATAACGTTAATTTTCTTCTCCTGTACCTAACAAAAAGTTCAGTTTCATGGGGACTTAACCTAATAGAAACACATTTGTGGCGCCTTTGTTATGTTTACGGAACACTTTCGGCAAGAAATAAATCTTATAATGATTTCTTCACAGCCGAAGATAAAAGTAATTGATTTTAGTCAAGCGTTAAACATCATTTCCTAAGTAATAAGAGTTTGTTTAATTTTCCGGTGAATTAAGTATGTTTCTATGCACAGAAAAAATACTAGCTATTCCCCCAGGTAGAAAGGACAATTTCTAAAATCCTTTGTAGTATCTCGGGTAAAAAAACTTCGGACATTGTGTTCAGAGATATAGGCGACAAGTGCTTAGTACTACAAAATAAGTCAGTTTATTCAATTATGCTTAGTACCACGAAAATCCCAGTGTATATGTGAATGCGTGTCTCAGGTAGTACTGAAAACATTACGTCATTCGCAGGACTCAATCAATCAATTTAAAGTTATGTAGTAAGCCAATACATTTCTTGTCTGTGGTATGGCCAATTTTCATTCTGGTTGTCTAATCGATTCACGTGATGAAAATTGTTTGAAGCCTATTTAGTACCTAAGTTGTTGAGGAACGCGTTGATATTCCAGCAATAAAGCGTAACCAAAATTAAAATTTTTGATGTATTATCATTACGTATTTTGAAATTAAACATTTTTGAAAATGGCAGAATTACTCATAACTAGGGCCATCTTTTTTTCGCGAAAAAATTTCAAGACTACTTGTACTCCGAAACACTAGAGCTCCAGATCCACTTTCGTGATTGGATGATTTTAACTGCCATGCATTGCACGTGTCTGTCCGCGAATCACGGACACTTAGCGTAGGAGTTACCTAGATTCTGATTGGCCCAATCAGGTAAGGAACTCTCTCCCAACAATGACACCTGGCCAATAACCAAATAACAACTGCTCACATGCCGTAGGACATTGCGGTCTAGCCTTCGCGTAAATATTTTCGCGAAAAGCACATGGTCCTAGTGATAACACATGTTATCTACACAACGGTCATCCCATAGCCTAGATAAAAACTGATACGACCGTGCACCACGAGGTTCTATTCTGAGGAAGAGAAAGTAAAAAATAATTATTGGGATTTTATTTTTTCTAACTACCCTAATAACTAAGTGTTAAGTGTTGTCCGGGGGTAGGTCTGGACTGTGTTACGTCTAAGGGCTAAGCCCCATACGCCTACATGGGAGGGAGTTTAAGAAAGGAGGCGTGCATCGTGGCAAAGAGGGATAAAGCAGCCATGGCCAGAATTATTTAAATAAATATGTACGTTTCTTTTACACCACATTCTGACCCCCTACCGCCAGCAAAACACACACCCCTGAACACAAGCTCACGTGTATCTCCTTGTTTGTGTAGTGGAGAAACGCTTCCTATAGGGGTGAGACGCGGTTCCACAGGTGGGCGGGGGAGAAGTCCTTGGATGAGAAGGGACACACACACGTGATATTAACAACTCGTGACGTGCTGAAAGGAAGCCGGGCTCTATTAACTCCTGTTTTCCAAATGCCGCCGCCACCTCGCATCCTTCTTCCACGCTCCCTCCACACGGGAATGTTTCGGGAAAAGAATACTTTATTATTATTATTTCTCTTTCGGGCAGTCTTGTCCGACCGGACTCACAGCTCATCTCCGCCTGCTACACTACCACAAACATCGTATAAACCTTCAATCAACATCCAAGGCGTGCAGGAATTTCTCCAACTATTCGAAAATGCCTCTCAACATGACATGCGTGTATTTTCATCATTCTCTAAGAGAAAAAGCATTGTCATAGAAGGTTTAGCAATATTTTCTACAAAACAAATATTAATTAGTCTAATCGTGGTTACTCTCAATTTTTTTGAGCCTCTGTAAAGTTATACTTTTAAGATACTCACTACGAATCATTCCGCTACATCTAAGCAAAAAATACACGGGTCTAGAAAAAAAACACCAGGAAGAAAAAAACGTACCATTTTTGTACGCTTGTACGCTGGACAATCAAAATAAAAATATTTTTATATGTAACAATAACATGTATTTCGTACAGTTTTACCTGAAATCGCAAGTACGTCAGTAAGAAACGTTTACTTTGCTTACAGCCCAACACGCCAAGACACAGTTTAAACCGTTCAGTCGTCAATTAATTTACTTGCTCAAGTGTTGCAATCGTTAAGATCCTTTTATTGGCGCTGTACCCGTGTGGAGTGTGCTTCTTGCAACCAGCGAACACCGTACTGCGTGCTCGCTGATCTCAGCGTTAACCATTCACAAGTGAGAGATGCAAAAACTTCAACTAATCATACTTCCCGAAAGGAAGTCGCTCAATACGCCGGGTACTGGTNTCACAAGTGAGAGATGCAAAAACTTCAACTAATCATACTTCCCGAAAGGAAGTCGCTCAATACGCCGGGTACTGGTCCCTTGTTATGCGCAGTGCCAAACATAAATATCCTTCATGGGCAACATGTTCCTGAACATGGGCTCGGGTACTGAACAGGTTAATAGTTTATCAATAGCCATTACTAGGGGCAGTGATATTTCGCGAAAAGATTTCGAGACAAGATAGAGTCAAAAGCACTGTAGGGTCGTCCAGCGTCTTAGATTGGCAAAAAAATGTTCTGGCCCGCGCTAAGACGGACACGGCACCAGCAGCCAATGGAGGTATAACAACAACTGAGGTGTGTATATAATATTGAAGTCTACTGTGTGCTCCAATTTTTACGCGAAAAGTCACTGGCCCCAGCCATTACCAACAAACGCCTTTTTTAAATGTATATCAACTGCGATATAAAATTACATTTTATCTTAACCAAAAAATCTAGTATTTTAATATTAATGTACGGGACGCCCATGTGAAGATGATTTGTTTTGGAAGCAGCTAAACATGTTATATATATATATATATATATATAGTAATTATTTAATGGTTTGGTTCCAAAAGTTTGGAAAAACCTTGAATAAACAGTAGAGTAAATTTGGTAGGTATAGTCTATCTGCGGTTTCTTCACACTTTTTGAATTAAACCTTTGAAAAAACACTTTGCGCATTACATGCCTGGTTGTTCCTAAATATGTCATGCATCACAAGCGTTTTTACATTCGCGTAAACATAAAAGTAGGGTTAACTTATTTTAAGATCAATTGAACTTTTATTCACATTTATCTACAAATTACAATATTCTATTTAAAATTAATATGAATAAAAACAGGAAGAATATAGGTGGGTTGGTAAAACCTAGTAGAATTAGTTCGCATCCAAAATATTAATACACTCAGTGCGCACGAATACTGTGTGTTGTCATTTTGCATGAGGCGTAGAAATATCCTGGAAATAGAACTTACGCAAGGCTTGAGAAAAGTTGGAAGTAAAGCCGAATGAACTATACAGGTTGGTCTTATCGTCTCGTCTACAGCGAGGTCATTATACACTGAGAAAGTAGCTCAAGATAGCAGGAACGTGGAAGGAGACGGCCACAGTCTTCAATAAGGAACCATCGCATTATTCGCCTGGAACGATTTCGGGGAACTACGAAAATCCGAAGTCAGATTGGCCGGACAGGGATTCGAACCTGGGTCCTCGCGAATGCGAGTCCACTGTGTTACACAGTGCTACTTCGCTTGGTGTGGCAGGCTTCAAATGAAAATANTCACAAGTGAGAGATGCAAAAACTTCAACTAATCATACTTCCCGAAAGGAAGTCGCTCAATACGCCGGGTACTGGTTCCTTGTTATGCGCAGTGCCAAACATAAATATCCTTCATGGGCTCGGGTACTGAACAGGTTAATAGTTTATCAATAGCCATTACTAGGGGCAGTGATATTTCGCGAAAAGATTTCGAGACAAGATAGAGTCAAAAGCACTGTAGGGTCGTCCAGCGTCTTTNATCACGAAGGTTCAGTGTCGGAGTTACTTAGTCACGAGTGGCTTGGTCGAAGACGGACACGGCACCAGCAGCCAATGGAGGTATAACAACAACTGAGGTGTGTATATAATATTGAAGTCTACTGTGTGCTCCAATTTTTACGCGAAAAGTCACTGGCCCCAGCCATTACCAACAAACGCCTTTTTTAAATGTATATCAACTGCGATATAAAATTACATTTTATAGACAATATAAATTAANATAAAATTACATTTTATCTTAACCAAAAAATCTAGTATTTTAATATTAATGTACGGGACGCCCATGTGAAGATGATTTGTTTTGGAAGCAGCTAAACATGTTATATATATATATATATATATATAGTAATTATTTAATGGTTTGGTTCCAAAAGTTTGGAAAAACCTTGAATAAACAGTATAGTAAATTTGGTAGGTATAGTCTATCTGCGGTTTCTTCACACTTTTTGAATTAAACCTTTGAAAAAACACCTTGCGCATTACATGCCTGGTTGTTCCTAAATATGTCATGCATCACAAGCGTTTTTACATTCGCGTAAACATAAAAGTAGGGTTAACTTATTTTAAGATCAATTGAACTTTTATTTACATTTATCTACAAATTACAATATTCTATTTAAAATTAATATGAATAAAAACAGGAAGAATATAGGTGGGTTGGTAAAACCTAGTAGAATTAGTTCGCATCCAAAATATTAATACACTCAGTGCGCACGAATACTGTGTGTTGTCATTTTGCATGAGGCGTAGAAATATCCTGGAAATAGAACTTACGCAAGGCTTGAGAAAAGTTGGAAGTAAAGCCGAATGAACTATACAGGTTGGTCTTATCGTCTCGTCTACAGCGAGGTCATTATACACTGAGAAAGTAGCTCAAGATAGCAGGAACGTGGAAGGAGACGGCCACAGTCTTCAATAAGGAACCATCGCATTATTCGCCTGGAATGATTTCGGGGAACTACGAAAATCCGAAGTCAGATTGGCCGGACAGGGATTCGAACCCGGGTCCTCGCGAATGCGAGTCCACTGTGTTACACAGTGCTACTTCGCTTGGTGTGGCAGGCTTCAAATGAAAATANCGGGTCCTCGCGAATGCGAGTCCACTGTGTTACACAGTGCTACTTCGCTTGGTGTGGCAGGCTTCAAATGAAAATAACATACATGGCTATTCTGAACATAAGGAAGAAACGCTTGAAAATTATTCTTTGTGTTAAATGATAAATTAAATTAAATGCGGGTTATAACAACAATAATTGTTAAAATAGTTGCTCGACTTTGAAAAATTGATGTTTTCAAATGACCCAATTTAAATATAATTAACAACTACTTATGACGAAACAACAAGCGAACAGAATAGTGATATATTGAAAAGAAATCTGGCGTAGCTGAAAACTTAGTGGTTAATAACATAACCTTACGTTACCAAAATTAAGCTTTGTCCGACAACTTGCATAGCTGGGAGGCACAAACAACCCCGCCGTTTCAAAATTTGAAGCTGATTTTCTTGAGCATCGTTTGCCTGAGTGTGTTAAATAAAGGCATACCTCCTTGATAATTTAAACACTATAAAGCATAACCATCACGCAAACGTTGGTTTTAACATAGAGTTCCAAATATTTTTAACGATAATATCATGGCGCCCTACATTTTCTTAATAATAGGTGTGATATTCAATATGGAACACTAACATNTATTTTTAACGATAATATCATGGCGCCCTACATTTTCTTAATAATAGGTGTGATATTCAATATGGAACACTAACATATTACAGATTTACATTCATGAGAACACTATTCAGGAACTTGGTGTTTCGCATTTAGGGCTAACAGTTTATAATGTTTTGAAACAAAGTTATTGTAAAATAACGATTTACATGGACGCGTACCTCCCTATACAAATATTGTAGGTCAGTATTAATTTAATTGTTTAAATTATTTTATGTAACGAATAATCTGACAACGTTTTGACCAGAGTTCAGAGTAAAACTGTAAAATCCTGCTGTATAATAGCTTTCTTAGTAAACAGTGTGGTTAACCACACATATTTGCAGAAAAAAATATCGATATTAGAAACAGTTTAGAAAATTCTTATTGACGTGAAAGTAAATAAAATACGTAAACTTCAAGACGAAATAAGACTAACGACTGTGTAAAGTAACAAGCAGTTAGAGTGTTTTACACATCAGAGAGATAATTTGAGAAAATGTTACGCGGTAGGGCTAATACTGGAAAGCTTTCAGATTTAACTGAGGAATGGGTTCTTAAATAATTTAACTTTCAGGAAGTAATACGAAAATAGTATGTTCACCGTCCTTCAATTTTACTGAATTATAAATACGCCAATGGCTTCAAAAGTAAAAAAAAAATGGAAATGTTGAAAGAGTTGGCACAGTAAATTCATGCCAAAGTAGAGTAACGTTAAGTTTAAATCACCATTAAAATTTTCTAATAAAAGTAGTTTCTTTCCTTTGGCTTACAACTAAATAAGATTTAGATGTTTCCGCGGAAGTGGCATCTTGCGGTCTTTTAGATCTTTTCGCGGTTGAACCATCACAAAAGAAGGTCGAAAGTACAGTTTCGGAGAAATGTGCAGTGTTTGCTCGTTGGATACGTAGCATCGAATGTGAAAAATAAATTCGAGCATTTGGACGGGATTTCCGCTTTTGTGGCGACAAAGAGAATGAATAGTTGGCGCGACCTTTGGAAATTCGCGTTATTATTTGGTAGTGGCCAGGACTTCAAAGACGTGCACATACCCGAGCAGCGGTCATATGCTCACTGAATTGGAGTTCTGAGTCCCGCCGTTACAAAGTGCTTCTCAATCAGGTGGAAAACGAACTTACTGTTTATTTCAGTTTTGGATCAGAACGACGTTGCACCAGATGAGAAGCCAAATACGAAGCATTCAGATCTAAGTGAATAGATTACAAAAGACCGTCTTCCCTAGCTACTGCGGTAGATCGATGTAAATAAATCCTTTTGTATATCTTTATTGGGAAGTGAGAAATGCGTGTATTCAAAGCTTCGCGGTCATATATCAGGTTACGAGCTTCCCACAAGAAAAAGTCTCGTTTAATGGACGGCGGATAACTTTTTTTTAAAGGCGACATAGCTTTGATCTTTTGGCTTGGCGTTTGAGTGGCTGTTAATTGTTCTACTTCTGCACGTTACGCTATTTATGATAACAGTTTTTATTATGTTATATCTTGAGTAATCGCTTCTTAATTCACCACATGGAGCTTTAAAGCGAATGCTACACGTATACAATTACTTAGGGTGTGATTAGACGATAAACTATTAAAAACAACGTGGCCAGATAACATTTATTTGTTTTTGTTATAAACATGAACACTCCTTCATGATATCCCAGTATTTGAATTGTAAAATTCCAGATGAATAGACTATTTAAGCGTTCTCAACAGAACGCAACGTACGTTTGTGAATCGCTCACCTCAAAATAACTTTAAACTTTTAAACGACCTCGAACGAGATCGTACGTATATGCATACTTCCACTCAGTGACAAATTGCCACGTAATGTTAGTTTTCATGGTGAAGCTAGCAGAACTTTACTTCCAGAAATTCTTAATTTGCTTTTAAGACATTTCAGTACGAAGTTTGAAAAATCATCGCCTGATAAGTATAGAAGATTGCCTAAAGTATCGCATCTAATTTTTGAGCTTTTTACTGCTAAAGTGTTGGAAGTTTGTTCCTTCTTCACATCTACTCGCTGATTGGTTTGGTAAAACCTTTTATTTTACTATTGTAATTAGTGCACGTATTTATAAAGCTGTCGATTTATTTCAAGAACGTTTCAATAACCGCGACTTATGTTGTCGATTGCTTATATAGCGAAAGCAAATCTCGCGCAATAAATTCTGCAGTATTATNCCAATAACCGCGACTTATGTTGTCGATTGCTTATATAGCGAAAGCAAATCTCGCGCAATAAATTCTGCAGTATTATTTTGGTTGTTCAACCACCTTGTCGAAGATAAAGGACATGTAAAATCACTACCCTTGCAGGTGACGTACACACAGATTATGCTACCGGCTGTTAAACGAAACTGCTAAGTTGCTCGGCATTCGCGTGTTCCTGTAACTGTCAAACATGTTTGTGTTGATTTTGGTGTGTGGAACAATGGCATAAGTGTTAAGTGACGCGTGTGTGTGTTGTTGCAGGCGTGTGCAGCAACGCGACGGCGCCCTCCGTGAGCAGCATCAACCNTCGCCCCGGGACTGTCGCCCGGCTCCTCCGCCTCGCCCGTCAGCCACCACCACGACGGCGGGGTCGCATCTTCGCCCGTCGACCTCCTCATGCCGCGCCTAGCTGGTCAGTGCCCTTACTCCTTATAGCCTGTTCACGGTCAAGTCAGCACTTTTCTAACCCTTCTCATTTGTAATAATACTCAATTAACATTTTTTATTGCAGCCCTTAGACGTTAACTTTCGAGTCCAGTGAAATATATACACTGTGTTTATTAGTTACATAGCAATATTTATTTTTAAAAAGTGATGGATATACAAGAAATGGCTGTTATAAAACAGTAACCAGGGCCTCAAAAGTGCTCATTTTGCCGTGAACAGCCTATGCAGTTATAGTATGTCATATTCAGGGGGAAAAAAACAACAAAAATGTATGACTAAAGGTAAGGTTTATTGTGCTCAGATTGGGAAACTCGGTTCTTTTAGTTTGNAAAAAAACAACAAAAATGTATGACTAAAGGTAAGGTTTATTGTGCTCAGATTGGGAAACTCGGTTCTTTTAGTTTGGCAACTAAACATTTTCGCCACCCGAGTGCACTTGCATCTCATGTATACCGGATTTCTCTGTTTTGAATGTTATTGACGACTTTTGCCTTCCGTCCGAATAGCGCTGCAGCTCAAAACTTTCGTGTGGATGACCATTTTTTTGACGAGTGTTTTTATATTAGTAAGGAAATTAGCATGATACAAGACCACTCACAGTAATTTTCAGCTTCAAGTGAATAATGATAATGAATAAATTTACATAATGCTTTATATTTAGCGACTTTCGATATAGTTGAACTGTTATTATGTTCTGCATATAGTTTTAATTTTTTTTTTTGAGAAAGTGTGCTATAACTACGCTGGAAACACTTCTGCAAGTGTCACAAAACCTTGCGTTAATGATAAATAATGTTAAAAGTTCAGGTAAGACAGCAGAAATGATTATTTTTCTATAACCGATCAATGTATAAGCATTGGATGAGTTTAATCTTTCCCTGCCACAGTGTTATTGTTCATATGCCCTTGGAAAACAGTGCCAAACAACCTGCAGGAGCGGAGGATTGTAAATGGTCTACATGGACGCGATGATGGTCTTCTGTGCAGACATGGACGGCAAGGACGAGTCGAGCAGCCTGGACGGGTCGGACCAGCCCAAGTTCCGGAGGAACAGGACGACGTTCAGCCCCGACCAGCTGGAGGAGCTGGAGAAGGAGTTCGAGAAGAGCCACTACCCGTGCGTCAGCACCAGGGAGAGACTGGCTTCCAAGACGAGCCTCTCCGAGGCCAGAGTGCAAGTGAGTCTCCCGCTAGTGTGTAGCGTCGCGTTAGGCTAGTAACAGCTGCGAGCAGGACACGGGGAAATAAGCATTGTGGCCTGAGAACTTACAAGTCTGCCATTGCACGTGTATCAATCATGTCATGGTGGAACCACATGCACAGACAAATCAGAAGATCATGGATAATTGTTGGAGGGTATGCCGATGTTTGCTTTTTATTGTAGTTGGTCAGGGGGGTCGGAAAAGAGACGTGAGGGTTGGGGGGGGGGGGGCATTTGCCCCTTACCCAACCTGACTAAGGGGCTCGAGTATTTCACAATAAATAAATGTAGATTTTTATATTTTACCCACATTTAATGAGGTTTCAGGTCATTAATTAACATTATACGGCATTTCTGTACTCATGTGAGTTTTTTATAAGTAAAAAATGTCGATGGGAGGTAAAATTTATGTGGAAACACTGACAATTGTGTTAAAAATAAATTTATCCAGCAACAGGGACGCCAAATTCGCTACGTGACCTTCTCGCCACTCACCAAAACCTAATCTAATTGAGTAGGGTTCCGACCCCCTGTACTTGGTTGCTCTCAGTTTACTTATCAATCACCAAGACATTGTTATACATCTGAGGTCATACAAAACTAAGTAACGCTATCTCTTAGCTCAGAAGACATTCGGCTACCCATCATGTAACCCTCGCTAGAGCACCAGTGCCTTTAGGGGATAATCTACGTGAAGGGCCCGATTGCAAAGGCATGAAATACTCTCATTCTGCGCAGACACATCCAGCTAACACAAGACTCGACCGGACACATACGCCAAGACTGGCACCGTCGTGCGCCTTTGGTGTCCTCTCCCACATCGTTACTGAGACCCGCGCACGTATTAGATACTCCCGTGGTCCAACGGAGTTTCACCTCTATTGTCAGTCTAGGGCGATTCTGGAGCTGTGAAGCCGCTCACTGTGTCAACTTATCATTGAGAGGAATTCCCTCGAGATCTTATGCAGCAAGCAGAAATTCAGCCACTGTCAACCCAAGATCATCCTCAATGGACCGGTCACCAGAGAGAACCTCTGGTGGCGACTAACGATTGTCCCGTTCTCCTACTTAAGTCTTCATGGTACTCGTGGGTTTCACATCAGAGCGTTATTTGTTATGGCCAAAATAGGTTCTCCACATTGAAACTCTGGCTTTGGGCTCCAAGGGCCTGAGCGCTCAGTACTCCAACAGCCTGCCTGACCTGGTGGTCTGGCTTAGTATCATCTAGAGGCCCAACTCGACAACGCAGATATCTCTTTCCCCAGGCGTGAGGTGCTCAAGACGAGGCGGTACCGGGCCAATATCTCCTCTGCTTAAATTCAAGGGGTCAGGTGCCGAAACACCACTCGAGAAGTCTGAGAGTCTCCTTGCTGGAGAGAGTTTATGTATGACACTTCATCCAACAACTCTAGAGTCGTCCATGTGTTACCACATCCGGATAGTAGGGCATGAGACTGCCCCTACACCTCAAGCACCCGAAAGCCTTCCTTCCAGCTGTGTGCAGTCCTACTACATCAGACTAGGAATGGAATCAGCGCCTCGCCGCCCGTTAGTGAGTGGTCACAATGCGTTCAGCTTGACCCAGCTCCACGGTCGTTGTAATTTCCTGCCGCGTGCCCCTATTCTTAAGTTATGCACAAGTAAGNACCACTCGAGAAGTCTGAGAGTCTCCTTGCTGGAGAGAGTTTATGTATGACACTTCATCCAACAACTCTAGAGTCGCCCATGTGTTACCACATCCGTATAGTAGGGCATGAGACTGCCCCTACACCTCAAGCACCCGAAAGCCTTCCTTCCAGCTGTGTGCAGTCCTACTACATCAGACTAGGAATTGAATCAGCGCCTCGCCGCCCGTTAGTAAGTGGTCACAATGCATTCAGCTTGACCCAGCTCCACGGTCGTTGTAATTTCCTGCCGCGTGCCCCTATTCTTAAGTTATGCACAAGTAAGGNTTCAGCTTGACCCAGCTCCACGGTCGTTGTAATTTCCTGCCGCGTGCCCCTATTCTTAAGTTATGCACAAGTAAGGTGTATTCTACTCGATTTGGGAAGCTCAATGCTTTTAGTTTGGCAACTAAAATTTTTAGCGACCATGTAAGCGCTAGTGTCGCAAGTGTGCCAGATTTTCTCTATTTTCTACGTTAAAAAAAAAAAATAATGGTAATAATCATAAATAAAATATAAAATCACCACTAAACTTAGTAAAATATTTTTCTTTTATTATTCACTTACCTAAAACATTTAATTGAAAGCGACCTTTTTGGAACACTTCAGACATAGCGGCGGAAATTTTTCCTATGCCAAACTCTCCCATAAGAAATATCGTTTTGTTCCCAACCTGAGCAGAACCTTAGCACAAGAAAGAAACTTAGCCAGGATTTACAATAGCCCGTCGCGTCCATCCGTCTCTCAGCCAAGTGATTTACAACCAGTCTTCGTGCGTCTGTCATCAGTTCATTGCTGCAAACTAATACAAACCAAACTGTTTACAAATAAAAAGAAATTGTCTACAAAAAGTGAATTTTTTTGCTGTTATTGTGTTTGTAAATATCCAAAATGCGCATACACGTACATAACAGAAATTAATTGACGTTAAAAGAAAATTTCATAGCACATAAAGCATGATTTTATTACTTTTACAATTGCAAAGAAGGAACACGTGTTTGCAAACGTTATTATCAGTAAATCTTCAGGGAAAATGTAACGTAATTTAATTTTGCAGCTACATTAACAAACATATGAAAACAAAAGACAGTCAAAACAAAACACTGCACATACTACACAGCCTTCTAAATTACTTGGAATAAACGGGTAACTAAACGTGCAAGTTTAGAAGGCTGTGATTTCATCCGTCCGTCCGTCAAAAAATAAAGCTAGCCAAGGTTTTGAAGGACGAACGGATAGAATTAATGGCCACCTCTGATTGGTTGTTGGTGACGTTATTGACGGACGGATGACGGATGGATGGATGCAACGGGTGGTTGTAAATCCTGCCTTACTTTTTTAACAGTCCATCATTCTCCAGAGCCAAATAACTCTTACAGTACACACACACGAATATGTGAGAATGACGTCACGTTGGGAACGTGAGCATAAAACAACGCATTTTGAACTGCTTCTCTGGCAGACATTTGGTTCTTCAGGCCATGGAAAGTATGGCTTATGAAATATTGTTTGGAANATTTTGAACTGCTTCTCTGGCAGACATTTGGTTCTTCAGGCCATGGAAAGTATGGCTTATGAAATATTGTTTGGAAGAGGGTACAAGCTTGAACTACAGCTGTTTCATGGTCAGTTGCATAATTTTGAAACCAGAAGCGACGAAAATGTTCCCTCCATATAACCACGTATATTTTAACGCAAACACTGGTGTATCTATTTGAATATTGGCAGTTAATTATGAAAAGTAGGCTACATATTTCGAAGTCCCAACATTTTATTAAACTCACAGTATTTTTTTTTTTTGCCGCTGAAATGTTACATTTTTATTTTTTACACAGCCAAGTATCAACTAGCGCGATAATGACAACCACTCTGGTGACTAAAATTCCATAGTATAATTTTATAAACTTGCATATTTTATGTGGTGGAATGATGAAGTATGAGCAGAAATCAGAAATTAAACAGGGCTTTAAAAGGTATTCAGTTTATTGCTAACTAACCATCAAAGTAATGAATTCCTTTTAAAATAACATTTTTCACTTGTTAATTAATTTAATAAAATGATTTAAACAAATCAATAACTTTTTTGGATTGCCGTTTTATTTAAATTGAAACGTAACTAACAAAAATATGTTAAAAAAAGATCATATTGATTAGTGCATTAAATACCCAACTTATAACCCTTTGGCATTTTAAAATTTATGTGACATTCTCGTGAAATGTAAGCTTGGGAATAAGGCGTTGTCACCTGTACTGAACCAGACAACTCTTTCCGATAGTAATGATGACCTGGAACGAAATTAATAATGGCTTTTCCCCATTAATCTGCGATTACTGTACAGTATCAGTAGCAAGCGAATATCTGTGTGCGCTACAATAGTTTGGGAGAAATCCGTTACACTGTACGTAGGGTAGGGTTGTTAGTTTCAGCAGAAGCATAAATCTGAAATTTAACTTTAAATATTTTAAACTTTTATAACTAAGTTCCCCTGTAAACTTTATTGTACGTAAACGTATTTCGATTGTCCTAGATTTCAAAGTTTTCCGTAACAAGAACATATTCATATATAATACACGGTAAATTTTTAACACATTTGCTTTCTTTCAACTATTTCAAAAAAATCTGAAATTCATCAATTTATATAATAAAANTGGTAAATTTTTAACACATTTGCTTTCTTTCAACTATTTCAAAAAAATCTGAAATTCATCAATTTATATAATAAAATGATATACGAAAAATTATGCTTTACTTGCAATAAATTCAAACCGTAGGGAATTTTTGTGGGAGGGGCTGTTTCTGGTCAGGATTACTCAGGTTTAGAAAATTCTAAAATTATCGGTAGTCCGTCGGTTTTAAAACGCTACGAAGGTAGGGTCACACGAATATGACGAAAGTATAGAGCCTTATGGTGGAATGTTAAGTATTTTTAATGCCTGTTTACACTGCCAGTTCATATAGTCAATTTATGACACATTTTTCACCGCTGATAGAATCGCTACGATGCAATATTCACCGAAGAAATATTTTCTTGTATGCTGTTAGTTTGCTTTTGGAGGGTNGCTGATAGAATCGCTACGATGCAATATTCACCGAAGAAATATTTTCTTGTATGCTGTTAGTTTGCTTTTGGAGGGTTCTCAGAGTCTACACTGACAAGAATAGGTGCTTTTAAGTTTTTTCTGTTAACTATGTATTCTCTACAAGTACGGACGAAATTTTAAAGCTATTTACAAAGTGTTATTCAAAATATTTTTTCTCAACCATAGGCTATAGCTGCATACCGACAAAAGACCACAAAGTCATCTTAGAGAAATTTTTTTGTTCGGTCTCGGCTTACACTAATCATAACTATTACCCCTGTACGTAAATCTTGTATATAATTGAGTATCGGATACTTCTAATATACGTGTTTAGTAAAATGTGATCATATTATATATTCTTACATACATATACAAATACATAAAATTTAATTAAAAGTACACGAAATACAATTTATGCAATAAAAATGAAATGAATTTTCAGGTACTCAGAACGAGTCAAACGGAAAATTTTACGTGGTAATGTAACACAGATGTTCTATTGCGTGCTGTGTTAAAAAGGCTACCAGAACAAGTTATTTCAGTNATTTTACGTGGTAATGTAACACAGATGTTCTATTGCGTGCTGTGTTAAAAAGGCTACCAGAACAAGTTATTTCAGTTCGAGAGCTAATTTACAAGAAACAACCATAAACCGACGTTACTCTACATTTTCAGTGGTAACTTTGCACCACTCAAAATATTTATTTATGACATTTAGCGGAGCAAAAGCAAGCTGTAGCCGAGTATAATAAATTTTAATTTACTTTTACCCAGGAAAATTTGTTATTTATTTGTAAGAGGTGAAGTTACCCATGTTGGTGCGAAGTAACCTTGGTTTACATAATGGCTTCATCAGCTGTTTTCATCAGAAAATCAGCACCTTTATATGTATGTGTATATTTAACATAACTTAGAAAAATAAATTGTCTCGTGCACGAAAATTTAAACAAAATCGTCCCGGTAACACAGAATGTGTAATTTTTCATTAATTACACTTAAGTTAAAAACATTTTATATGAGAAGTGTCACAATTAAGCATAACATTTTTTTTCGTGTATTATTTAAAAAGTTTTAGAAATTGATAAAAACCCGTCTACGGTATTTTCGACGTAACACTACAATGTTTATGATAACCAATTTCATATTTTTCTTCAGTAAAATGTTATTGTAAGGGATTGGTCACTAGCTTATGTTGTATAAGAATATGCTCTACGTTTCTATCTGTAAACAAATTATGGTACAAGAATATTCTGTATGTTTCCACCTGTAAACCAATTTAACATTTTTGTCAGTGTTTCTTGCAGCTTGCATAAGTAAAAAAAATTGTTTAATGCCATTTGCATTTACTAACGAAAAGAAAATTTTTAGTAGTTATGTTGTAAAAAGANAAGTAAAAAAAATTGTTTAATGCCATTTGCATTTACTAACGAAAAGAAAATTTTTAGTAGTTATGTTGTAAAAAGAGTTCACTTTTGTAAGGAAATAAATATATTAAAAATAATAGAAATTCTTAAAAGAGGAAAAATTAATTGTTTGAATGTTGATATTATGAATTGTGAATTGTTTGCTTTGTTTGTTTACATTTTNATTTTGAACTGCTTCTCTGGCAGACATTTGGTTCTTCAGGCCATGGAAAGTATGGCTTATGAAATATTGTTTGGAATAGGGTACAAGCTTGAACTACAGCTGTTTCATGGTCAGTTGCATAATTTTGAAACCAGAAGCAATGAAAATGTCCCCTCCATATAACCACGTATATTTTAACGCGAACACTGGTGTATCTATTTGAATATTGGCAGTTAATTATGAAAAGTAGGCTACATATTTCGAAGTCCCAACATTTTATTAAACTCACAGTATTTATTTTTTTTTGCCGCTGAAATGTTACATTTTTATTTTTTACACAGCCAAGTAACAACTAGCGCGATAATGACAAGCACTCTGGTGACTAAAATTCCATAGTATAATTTTATAAACTTGCATATGCCTTCTTATCATGCCAAAGTCAGATCTAAATTATTTTATGTGGTGGAATGATGAAGTATGAGCAGAAATCAGAAATTAAACAGGGCTTTAAAAGGTATTCAGTTTATTGCTAACTAACCATCAAAGTAATGAATTCCTTTTAAAATAACATTTTTCACTTGTTAATTAATTTAATAAAATGATTTAAACAAATCAATAACTTTTTTGGATTGCCGTTTTATTTAAATTGAAACGTAACTAACAAAAATATGTTAAAAAAAGATCATATTGATTAGTGCATTAAATACCCAACTTATAACCCTTTGGCATTTTAAAATTTATGTGACATTCTCGTGAAATGTAAGCTTGGGAATAAGGCGTTGTCACCTGTACTGAACCAGACAACTCTTTCCGATAGTAATGATGACCTGGAACGAAATTAATAATGGCTTTTCCCCATTAATCTGCGATTACTGTACAGTATCAGTAGCAAGCGAATATCTGTGTGCGCTACAATAGTTTGGGAGAAATCCGTTACACTGTACGTAGGGTAGGGTTAGTAGTTTCAGCAAAAGCATAAATCTGAAATTTAACTTTAAATATTTTAAACTTTTATAACTAAGTTCCCCTGTAAACTTTATTGTACGTAAACGTATTTCGATTGTCCTAGATTTCAAAGTTTTCCGTAACAAGAACATATTAATATATAATACATGGTAAATTTTTAACACATTTGCTTTCTTTCAACTATTTCAAAAAAATCTGAAATTCATCAATTTATATAATAAAATGATATACGAAAAATTATGCTTTACTTGCAATAAATTCAAACCGTAGGGAATTTTTGTGGGAGGGGCTGTTTCTGGTCAGGATTACTCAGGTTTAGAAAATTCTAAAATTATCGGTAGTCCGTCGGTTTTAAAACGCTACGAAGGTAGGGTCACACGAATATGACGAAAGTATAGAGCCTTATGGTGGAATGTTAAGTATTTTTAATGCCTGTTTACACTGCCAGTTCATATAGTCAATTTATGACACATTTTTCACCGCTGATAGAATCGCTACGATGCAATATTCACCGAAGAAATATTTTCTTGTATGCTGTTAGTTTGCTTTTGGAGGGTCCTCAGAGTCTACACTGACAAGAATAGGTGCTTTTAAGTTTTTTCTGTTAACTATGTATTCTCTACAAGTACGGACGAAATTTTAAAGCTATTTACAAAGTGTTATTCAAAATATTTTTTCTCAACCATAGGCCATAGCTGCATACCGACAAAAGACCACAAAGTCATCTTAGAGAAATTTTTTTGTTCGGTCTCGGCTTACACTAATCATAACTATTACCCCTGTACGTAAATATTGTATATAATTGAGTATCGGATACTTCTAATATACGTGTTTAGTAAAATGTGATCATATTATATATTCTTACATACATATACAAATACATACAATTTAATTAAAAGTACACGAAATACAATTTATGCAATAAAAATGAAATGAATTTTCAGGTACTCAGAACGAGTCAAACGGAAAATTTTTACGTGGTAATGTAACACAGATGTTCTATTGCGTGCTGTGTTAAAAAGGCTACCAGAGCAAGTTATTTCAGTTCGAGAGCTAATTTACAAGAAACAACCATAAACCGACGTTACTCTACATTTTCAGTGGTAACTTTGCACCACTCAAAATATTTATTTATGACATTTAGCGGAGCAAAAGCAAGCTGTAGCCGAGTATAATAAATTTTAATTTACTTTTACCCAGGAAAATTAGTTATTTCTTTGTAAGAGGTGAAGTTACCCATGTTGGTGCAAAGTAACCTTGGTTTACATAATGGCTTCATCAGCTGTTTTCATCAGAAAATCAGCACCTTTATATGTATGAGTATATTTAACATAACTTAGAAAAATAAATTGTCTCGTGCACGAAAATTGAAACAAAATCGTCCCGGTAACACAGAATGTGTAATTTTTCATTAATTACACTTAAGTTAAAAACATTTTATATGAGAAGTGTCACAATTAAGCATAACATTTTTTTTCGTGTATTATTTAAAAAGTTTTAGAAATTGATAAAAACCCGTCTACGGTATTTTCGACGTAACACTACAATGTTTATGATAACCAATTTCATATTTTTCTTCAGTAAAATGTTATTGTAAGGGATTGGTCACTAGCTTATGTTGTATAAGAATATGCTCTACGTTTCTATCTGTAAACAAATTATGGTACAAGAATATTCTGTATGTTTCCACCTGTAAACCAATTTAACATTTTTGTCAGTGTTTCTTGCAGCTTGCATAAGTAAAAAAAATTGTTTAATGCCATTTGCATTTACTAACGAAAAGAAAATTTTTAGTAGTTATGTTGTAAAAAGATTTCACTTTTGTAAGGAAATAAATATATTAAAAATAATAGAAATTCTTAAAAGAGGAAAAATTAATTGTTTGAATGTTGATATTATGAATTGTGAATTGTTTGCTTTGTTTGTTTACATTTTAAAATATTCATATACTTTCGTTTATGTTGAAAAATTATATCCCTCGTAAATATATCTGCATTGGCTCTAATCTGATGTTCACATGGTTTCCGTTTGACGTGCATTGCATTAAGTATAATTTTAACTGTTAATGACTTGAATCCTTAAGAAATAATGTTTTTTAAAGAATAAAATCTAGCGTGTTTTTTTACTTAAAATTTTTAAATTAAGATTTGAAAATATAAACGAACGTGTTATAAAGTCTGAAAAATAAGTAATAAATTATACCAGATGGTCTTTCGCATATTACTATTCCTAAGTTAGTGTACCATATGGTCTTTCATATGGTATAATAATTCCTTAATTAGAAAACGACATTTTCAAAGCAGCTGTTTTCCAAAGTTTTGCTGCCGTAAACAATTTTTACAGTTCAGTAAGTACTGGGATTTATGAATGTCACGTTTAGTCTATTCTCACTGTACCGTCTTGGGAGAGTCCTTAATAGCAAAATATAACTTAGTACGTACTGCACGTTTAACTCATGGTATGCATGCATGTAATCGCTTGTGCTATGATGGCCTATGGTGTATGTGAGACACGATACAAACTAGACGAAATGTTAAGTATTTGAAATGTACTTCTTTCGGCTAAATAAATAAATAACTTACTTTGAATTTTGCATAAGGAAAACTACGATAAGAACGATGGCCATTTTTATAATGGTGAGTTAAAACCTGATCGGTGATGGTTGTACGGTATACAAAAGACCCATAATGATTTTATTAAGTCTATTGAGGTTTAAATCTCTTTCCGGAATTCACTCTGTAAGGTCATTTTGGAAATGATTGGAATGCATGTTGTCTTTGGTATCTCAATTGGCGAGCTCAAAGCGAGATCTTGAAGCAATGTCTCACGGCATTTTCCTCAGTATGGCCATAGTTCCATTTTAATTAACAATGTGTATTTGATTATTTAACCGTCGATAAAGGTGATGGAATGGCAATGACGTTAATAGTTAACTGAAATAAAATATCCATTCTGAGATTAACTATAATAGTGTGCTTCGGTATTTAATTCTGACGTGGTAACGTTTTACTGCCCTTGAGAGGTTAAGGCGATATTTACAGGTAGTAAATTCTTCCTTTTTACAGTTCAATGGATTCACAATTTTCACACCAATAAAAAAATTACCAATCAGAAATTCCTTGACAGCGATTTACATTGTTGACGTACACAAATTCGTCTGTAAAATAAATGCGAATATTCCAGTGCATAATATCGCTGCATAGGGAAAAAAATCATTTTTATGATTTTTGTAAAATATTTTACTACAGTTTAATGAGAACATGGAAATATGTGTAATTCATTTTCACTTTACCCACGTTCAGAGTTCCGACATTTTTTTGTTTGAACATAACAACATACCCGTTGAAAGCAACATTGATATAGGAAGCAGTGTCATCAAATTGTATGGCGCAGACAAAAAATGCTTTGAATGAAAATTACACTTTGAAAATAAAAGATGGAATATCTGAAGATGAATTTATTGAAACATATGGATTGTTACCGGCTTCATGTAAAACATAATATTGTAGAAAGTACACAAAACAACTGCAACCCTGCTTGTGGTTTTCAAGCCAAAGCTCAGAAATGTAAAATCATATAACAGTAGTATATTTTCTAAGGGATGGATGAGAACNTAAAATCATATAACAGTAGTACATTTTCTAAGGGATGGATGAGAACATACCGCTCACAGACAGACGAGAAAATAATAAAATAGTAGGCTTAATTTCAGGAAACGTTTAGTTCAATTGATAAAAGAGTGCTATGTTTAATATACTAAACAGTTAAAAAAATTACGATATTTACAAATGTCTTTATAATTCAATGGCAAGTTGTAGTCACTAGACACAAGTTTCCCTTACCAGTTAGATTTAATCGAAACTTCAGAGGTTTTAATAATTTCTGAATATCACGTTTTTTAATTAAAACTTTGTTGCTGTACAATAAGCCAATAAAAATGTTTCTACAATTTTAAATTTTATATTGCGGTACTGTAATTAAAGAGACAGAAATAACCAGAAGGGTATTTTTAGAGTTGAAAATAAACCTCCCGTCTCTTGACTCATCAAGAGAAACTTTTGCAAGGAAGAATAACAAANGGTATTTTTAGAGTTGAAAATAAACCTCCCGTCTCTTGACTCATCAAGAGAAACTTTTGCAAGGAAGAATAACAAATTTGTTTACTCTCCACAAAACATTATAAACACAAAAAATTAATAATTAATATCAAAATTTCCTAAAAAAATCNCAAATTTGTTTACTCTCCACAAAACATTATAAACACAAAAAATTAATAATTAATATCAAAATTTCCTAAAAAAATCTAAATTAGTGGATTTAACTTTAGGTGTTGTATACGTATTCCTGAGGTATATTTACAAAGAATACCTAACAGTTGTAGTGAATAAAGTCACGAGTATATACGTCACCGACAGACAAATCGAGACATCTTGAAATAGCTGAAATTTGTGCTGCCTCTAAGAATGCAGGTATAATTCATTCACGGTTACTTCACACTTTTCTGAAGNTGAAATAGCTGAAATTTGTGCTGCCTCTAAGAATGCAGGTATAATTCATTCACGGTTACTTCACACTTTTCTGAAGATCTCCTATAGTTCTACTTCTAGTATATTCCTCCGTCTTATGCAACCAAAGGTAAAAAAGTCTAGAAAGTTACACCAAAGGACAACGCACCGAGTTCGTTAGCACTCAGTAGTAATATTTTGCATGAGAACTATCCATTACTACGCGCTACCAACACACATGATTTCTCACTGCTTTTATTCATATTTATTACACGTGAAATATTATAATTTAAAATAAAATAAAGTTAAAACTTTAATTTAACGAAAAATAATATATTTTTATGTTAACAGAGGAATAAAACGATTGTGACACATGGAATATTTAGGAAATAACTAGACACTTCATACATGGGGTGATTATTTAAAGGTTTGATTCAAAAAGGTGTGGAGAAACGGCGAAAAGACTTTAACGTTAAAGTCTACACACACAGGTGGAGTCAGTGAAAACTTTATTTGAGTAGCTATAGAATATGACTTCCAGTATTTATTTAGGCCAGAACGAGGAGATCATGCTTCAATGACAGTACACTTAAATAATATTGTGGAAATGTATATCGTGTTCGACAACATACATAAACCTATTTTTATAACGGTTAAATTATAAAATATTTTCT